>CM031244.1:636074841-636554841 GCA_018340775.1 Taxus wallichiana var. yunnanensis
AGATGTGTCGAGAATATAGAAGGGATGCGAGGTAGTTATAAACTCATACGCCCGTCGCTTTGAGCCGATGCTTGGCATCCCTCACCACCGAAACTATGTGCTTTTTCCGTTACATAGCCGCAAGAAATGCCTCGAGGCTTGGGAGGACAACGAAGACAAGTGCATGCAGTTAATGAATGAGGTCTACCTCAAGAATAAGAAGGTAGTGACCCGGTGGCCTCAAACTATCCACCGGAGTGATTTCTCAGAGGAACTCAGTGATACAATCACCTTCCTGAGCAGAGTCTTCGGTCTTTCAGATGCTCACTACTTCCATAAGTGGATGCTGCGGTACCTGGAAACAATGAATAAGAATCTGCCCGATCAGCGTTTCTGCTGGGGGGAGATAATAAGCAGCACAATATCCGAGCAAATCGCAATTCGCTACATGGCACAGAGTGTTCCACATGAACTCCTACGTAGTGTATCTTTGCTTTGCGTCACGAAAGAGATTATCCAGGGCTGCACCGAAGTGGAACTTGGCCTCAGGCCAAAATATATGAATACTATCAAGAGCTGAAGCTGGAGAACAGCATCCAACACTTCGCTAAGATCAATGATGTTTTCTTCTATCACATCATGTGCATATTGCGGCCAAATTTGACTCATGGCCGGACAACCAAAAACATAGTGGCGATCACGAGAGAAGTGGGGGCTTTGTTACCTTTGATTTCCCACATTCACCTATCCGAGGGCGGTCAACTTTTTGGGGCGAACCAACCAGGTTGCACAAGGTATCTTTGGACCAAAGCTGATTTTATTGAACTATCAAGACAAACTCGTCACATACCATGAAAAGTGCCTCAAGAGAAGAAGGGCGGAACTCCTTTCCCCCTCACGGTAGGCCGTTACACATGCTCCAGCCTATCACAAGGCGAAGGAGATGTTTGCTTTGAGCTAGAATTGCTCAACCTAAAGCATGATTTCCCAAAGAAGGCCCACATTCGACCCTGGGGGTCATCTACAAGGGCTAAGCTTGATCCGATTCATGTCCTCGAGTTGAGGATATCTACATCGACGTTCTCCATGAGGTAGAACTCGAAGAAAAGATCACTCTCGCTTAGCATTAACGGAAATCATCCATTACTGGAGTGGCCATTGCCCCAAAAGGCTTCCAAACCACGGAAGACAAGTAGACAAAGTGTATAATGACACAGAAGGGATGATTGGCCCTTCCCGACATTGGCAAGTAAGGCTCCTCGAGCGGATTGAGGAGAGGGTCAAGGAGACTATGCGGAGAAGCAGAGCATTGGTGCCGCATGAATGGGTTAATTTACCTCTATGTAGATTTTACAACTTCTCCTTTGGGTAATGCACCTCCAAGGTCAAAGAAGCAACTAAAAGGCAAAGTCATGCGGAAGGTGAGCCTAGCACCATTCGAGGAAGCCCCAAAGTCCTCTTCCTTCAGAGCTTCTGAACAAGTAATAACCAACTCGGATTCGCCGGAGAAGGAATTGATGTGAGGATAGTCCTATACGCCCATCCACCCGGGATGTCGGCATCGCTGACAACTACGAGAGGTCCCTTCATCCCTCCTTCTTCTCTTCCTCCCCCTTCCTCGGATGTCGCAACCACTCCTTTGGTTGTGTCATCTCCTTCTTCTTCTACTCTCTCCCCTACCTCTTCATCCATCTTCTCCTCTCTCGCTGATTTGTCTTCCTCCATTTCTTCCCTCATTTCCGGACTCCCTTCCCTTCCCATGTCTTCTGCAAATTCTGCGGTTTCCCTTCCTCCCGTGGGCATGTCTTCGGCTATTCTTTCAATGCCGCCGCCCGCCGCGTGTCTCCACGTTCTTCCCCTCTTCTACCGTTTGCCTCCCCCTCGTCTCTGGTCCTTCTTCAATAGGACCAGGATCTCTCAAAGAAATTTGAGCTGACCAAAGAGGAAAGTCCCCATCGCTCCGATGGACTTTTGATCATTCCGCTAAAGGAGCAAAGAAGCACAAGCCGGTTACACGCTTCTCGAAGAGCGCTGCAGTGAGAGGGTTATGGAAATTGCTACCCCGATCCCACCAAAGAGAAAGAAGATCTGTCTCCGGCAGATTTCACACGGTGACCCAAGTCACAATGGGGACATCCTCTCGAAAGTCTCCAAAGCTCTTTCCGCAGCTTGATGCAATCTGCGAAAAGCTTCGAAACAAAGGAAGAAAAGAGGCTGCGAAGGAGCAGAATAAATACTCCGCTTGAAGCCCTACGAGAAGATGGGAAGTGCACCTCCCACAATCGCCGCCGAGACTCTGAGGTGCTTAGTCGGAGAAGATCAATGAATATTCAAAGATCGGCGAAGCGGGGGTATGGTCAAGCTTTCACGCTTGGAGGAGCCAAATCCTTAAGGATAGTGAAAAGGTGATCGCGAGTATATCGGTCTATACCAACATCGAGAAGGCGAATAAGAACTCCAACATTAGCAAGTCCATCGACGTAAGAGCTCAAAACGCCGGACTCCAACACGAGGCCTTCAACAAATGTTCGATTGTTCAAAGATTTGGTCAAGTTTGGAGTATTCGGTCATCCAAGGACCCTCAACAAGACCATGTCCACTCTGGACTATCGGATAGATCAGCCGAATTTGTGTTAGAGAAGATAGAAACAAGGTGAAGGAAGAGGCCACGGATGCGATGCATCAAATGGAGAAGATTGTTCTATCTATGACTCAGGGTTGCTCACTCCTTCCCTCACCTTGAGATCACCGGCGATACTATCCGAATTTTCAAGGAGTTAGCTTCTCGAGGACAGGCTGTGAAGTCACTTTCGACATCGAATCCATCAACAACTTACTGGCCTGTAGAGACTTCATCGGGTCCCTAATCGAGGCGGGTAAAGACTATTCCAAGGTCCCCGAAAAGCTCATTGATGAGCGGGAAACTTGCGAAGCAATCAGTGAAAGGCACAAGGATCCATCACAAGATCAATTTGCGCCAATGATCAGCAAGTTCTTGGAATACCGCGCTCAGTTCCACATCTCATCTCCTGATCAGCATCAGAAACAGGCGACCCCTTTTAGGCCACAGGATGATGATGATGAATAGCTTCTTCTTCTTCTTCTTCTTCTTCTCCTCTCTATTCTCCGACTTTCTCTTCGAAATATCTTAAGTGTGTTGGCACAAACGATGACATCATCCATGTTGCATCATGGGATGATGTCATCCATCCAAGTTGTCAAAGTCAACATGACTTTTGGATATTTTGTAAATATCTTGTGAATAAGTGGTTGGCTCCATTTTGCCTTCTCTCTCCCTCACTTTCTATAAATACTAGAATACTTGTTGTATTCAAAGGGGTGAACATTTTTCAGATAGAAATAGAAGTGAGGAGAGAAAGACTTTGAGCTTTCTTGTAACAGATAAAAACAATTAATACAATTATTCAGACTTTGTGCTCAAATGAAGCGTGTTTATACATTAAGATCTTTCTTATGTTAGGTCTGCATGTGTTTATTCTGTTGAATTCATATCTACTTTTCCGTCACTTGTTTATCAGTATTGCTTTGTTTATTTATGCAAGTAGGTTTGGCTCTGTTTACTACCAAGCCCAAAGCATAGATCTTCTGACCCTTCCGCTTTGGAACTCATTTCTTTTCTTCCTTCGGATCTGTTCTTTCTCTTCTCCTTCTTTTATTCCTTTCTTTGACCTAGAACACTCTCTTGGGATGAGATCCCAACCCCGAAGGCGAGGAATCATGGAGACTTGCATAGGTTCCTGCTAGTAGAAGCAATAAACCGGTTTCGCTTATTGTCTCAAAGAGGGCTAAGCCACGCACACCGTTGGCCCGTCTGCCTATCCATAGATCCGTCCACGCAATGATTTTCTGGACCAACACTATGGAAACTTATTGAGAGGTTCTTGGTTTCGCCACTGTGTATATACATTTCTATGTTTATTGGTAAGGTGGACATATATCATTGGCCGTGAATGATGATCATCATTTCAATGATTAGAATATAAGCTTTTTACAAAAGTCCACTAAATTAAATTCTTTTCTCGTAGTCGTAACAAGCTCACTAATTTTACGGCGAACTTCTTTCCTCCCGGTAAATGTGCGACTTCTTTCTCTTTGAAGTGTCATCACGAGCGTAAAAATAAAGTGGTCACCGAGTTCCCACTCATCTACTAAAGAAGCGGTGTGAAAACGTTGAGAGCAGAGGTCAAAACTTTGTCCACACCGCCAGTGCAATGTCTACATCAGTCAAATGTACTTACATAACTTTACTTAGGTAACACGTAGCGATTAATTTCTTCGAAACAGAAACGCTGCCACATGGTGATGTGTATACAAGCAATCACAATCAATCATAAGGAGCGTTTTGAGTTTGATTTTTGAGTCAAAACTCTTTCATGTGTTACTGAAATTTTTGATTGTTAGGTAAAAGGAATACGACTATTTGGGAATTCTGAATCTCTCTTTTCTCTCTTTCTTTTTCTTCTGTTCTTTTTTGATAATTTTGAAAAATGAATAAATGGATACAAACTCTGAACGTTTTTTTGAGTGTCCATTGTTTTTCTATCACCCCATTGACGTTTGAGGGGTATTGTTTATCCTACTGATTTTTCTTGTATTAATGTAAAATGAAATTGTTTACTGATCTTTGAAATAGCGTTATTTATACTACACCACATCAAAGAGAGGCAAATATTGACACCTAATTTCTACTACACAATTTTATTACTAAAATTACACTAATTATCTTATTCCTGTCATCACACCGTAATTAACAACTTTATGCTAATTAACTAATTCCTTCCATTTTAAGTAAAAGGAATACCACTATTTAAGAATATTTGTTTGAATGATTACTATATAATTTAAATAAATAATCGATTTACAAATATTGTCCCTAAACATCAAGTTCTCAAAATGCATGAAATACTAGGTGTCTGTCAATTCCTATTCCTAGGCGTAGGTGTCACTCGATAGCTTGAGCGTTAATCATGGCAACTACTTCTTTATACGAGGACAGAGACCGCATTGAAACGCATGATAATTGTATGCCTGTCTTGCTCGAGAAAAAATCATCACAGCTGGAGCCCTCGCCCGACTATTTTTCCCTTTTAACAAATTTTTCGTGCACGACAAGTTTAGGTAAAGTGAAAGGAGAACCGTCTGTAACACAGCCCATAGGAATCGCCTGCCAATTACTATATACACTAAAAAAACTGCTCATTACTGTCTGCCTGCCTGATGCTTCCATTAATTGCCTCAGATTTTCATTATTTCTCAGTGATGGATGTTCACCAGAGAATTCTTTTTCCAGAGGTGAGCCACACATCCCCTGCACCACCATATAACGATTCGCATTTGGGATGGCGTTCCCCTGCTCTGTATTTGTTCGTTGGAGTAGCGGCTATGCTGGCCCTCATTGGCTTTGCCTCTCTCATTCTGGTCTGTACCTGGTGCAGGCTGGCTAGTGATGATCTGCGAGAAAATACCCAGCAGCACCCCAACCTGGAAACTATGGAGTCCGGCCCTGTTAAGCCTGAGGTCATATGCTCTGCCTCCTCTCATGCTGATGATAAAATGCTCGTGATTATGCCTGGTGACCACAAGCCCACTTTTCTTGCCACTCAAATTTCTTCTTCGCTACCGGATTCATTGTAAATTCCACTGCAGCTGTTTCTGCTTCTGCTGCTGCATGCAATTCCGCATTAGCATTGGGGTTTAAGTAAAACAAATTCTTATCATAGTGTAGATATGTGCGTTTACACATAATTTTGACGAGTATTTTGTGTAGAAATGAGCTCGTCTAAAACTCGAGGATTTAAGATTGCTTGGTTGGTTTCGAGAAACTTTTCAGAGGCATCTGTGTGTTACAGGCGAGTTTTAGTCAGCAAATGGGTGCAGGGCTCTGCAGGAGGCGAAGGTTTTAAGCAAATTGGAAGTATGAAGTTAGGCGCAGGATCTATTTAAAGAAGATTGCAGTTATAATATTAGTAGGGCATGTTAAAGCAAAAGTTTCTGAATGTGATTTGAATAGTTGTAACTTCAGGCCTGGAATTTGATGGTCTGTGGACCGTTTTTCCAGTTTTTAGCTGTAATTTACTATTTAATAAAAAAATCAAGGGAATTGTTATTTTTATTCAAATTGTAAAATTTGAAAGTTTATATTATTTTTTCAAACCCTAAAAATGTTAGTAGTCAAATATATCTTATGAGGTAGTAAATGTAATATATATATATAGAAAAACAAATATAATTTTACTGTGAGTTTTTGTTCAAAATAAAATTAGAAAACATCAATTCATCTTCAAATACTTCTAAATTGTAAAATATATTTTATTCTTTTTTGTTAAGTGAAAGTATAAGAGAGTTTATACTAATTTTTAAAACTATTTGCTAATTTGTTATTCTAATTCTTAGTTTAAATTTAGAATTATTATCTCTATGCAATCTTTAAATGCAAAACAATTTTCATTTATTTTCATTGGAGGTTTTATTTCCTTATTATGTAGAAAGAAGTTAGTGAAACTTGAAAATCAAACCAGGGACTATACGTTAATTATTTATACTATTAATTGTTGTTTAATTTTTTTATATATTGTAAATTCGGTAAATCATTGTTATTTGGAGGTTTGGAAGTTTCATTTTTATCATCTTGAATTCACAAAATGAGTAGTTATGATAGTGTGTTATTTGATATCAATGATAAATTTATATTTCAAAATTTAAATTTAATTGTGAACGATAAATCTTATTTACATTGTAATTTTTTTACAATCTAAAATACTATTCAAAACGTAAATTGTAAGGTGTATAAATGGACAAACCGTCACAAATTTTCAATTTGACAAATAAGACAAATTGCACAAATTCCGGAGCCTAGTTGTAAGGATGTACAATGGATTTTCCCCGACACATAGATCATATGTATATTTCAAGGACATTCATCACCATTTTCGAGTTTAAATTTTATATCAAGTAAGTTTAAACATTCTCTATATAGAGTTAAAATAGTGACTACTATGTTATGGGTTCAATTATTGGGTTATTTATGTCAAACGAAATGGAGGATTAGGGAAAGTTCACTCTATATTATTGTGAGCTATTGTGGCTAATAAGGGTATTCCCTTCAAAGATTTTGGCCCAAACCAAATCTCTAGATATAAAAAAGCATTAAAAAAAAATTGTAAGTGGTCCCATTGGGGGGATTCCTATTCTTTCTTAGCAATTCAGAACAATTTTAGGAAATTTTAAAACATGTGCTATCCCATGGTATATAAAGATTTTGAGTGCGTGCTGCAATTTTTTTAGGAGATATATGTAAAACTGTTATATTTTAATTCATAATAATAAAAAAATGAAACAAATTTGGTCATTGAGTAATTGACATTTGGCAATATATCTTGCTAAAATATAGAAGCAGGTGTGGGAAACTTCCAGCCCCTCCTTTTTATCATCCGCTTAAACTCTCCTCCTAAAAAAATCTATTCCTTATTTTAAGGAAAAGATTCTAAATTTTCTTGTTTACTTAAATTTAATTTTTCATGGGGTCACCTGCTGAACAAAAATAGGAGTAACGAACCCCTCCATGGGACCCCTTGCCTAAGTATCTTACTAAACATGTGATTGATAGTTTAGTGTGGGCTTATATTTACAAATTAATTGCTCCAAAAATCAAATCCCACCAAAAATAGCATCCCACTCAAAAATAACATGTTCATACACGACAAGTTTAAACCTCAAATTTCAATTTGAAAGAGGGTACACTAAGTCAAAGAAATTGTTAATGGCCTTACTACTAGAATCAAACTATAATAACCCTCGATTTAGATGAGATCATTAACATAGGCCACATGTATTTAGAAATACACTATATAAGAAAGCTTCCTTCCCTCTTTCCATGTCAAAGGTTTATATAAAAACAATATATTTCTTAACAAGTGGCCACATGTATTTAGAAATACAATGTTGATGAAAGTTTCCTTAAGTTTGAATCTCTCTTTGCATTTCAAAGATTTAAATAAGAAAGGGCACACAAATTTTTTTCCAAGATATTATATTTATTTATTAAAAAAATCAAGAAATCAAACTATAAGAATCGAAGATTGGAGGCCTCTAGACCATGGATGGTTGTTTTTTTGGTTGCGAATCAATGAGAAATGGATTGGGAAATGAGGAATGAAGAGCAAACATACATTATTATTTGAATGAGTTGTAGTTTAATTGGTTTCGACTTTGTGTTTTTGACCATGGGATTCTAGTTCCAAGAAATTTGGTGGAATAGATTATGAACAAATGTTTGGAAGAAATAGGGTTTTACAATAATACTTATGTTTGTAATTCGGTAGATATTTGTTAGAGACAAATTGCAAAATAGAACGAAAAAGCAAGGCAAAGTAAGACCCAAAAATCAAAGGAAATATAAAACATTAACCATAACATTTTAGAGGCAAGCCCATAACCATAGTCCTATAGTTACAACAATCATAAGATGGAGCAAAACAAATTTTACAACCATGTTTATCTACTTTGAAGCTTTGAATACTTTGCTTGTTTTTCCAAAATTCATTGTGAGTCCTTGGGAATTTGCTCCTTTTGTGGAACCCTAATATGACCGCAACGTTTTGCAAAATCGTAAAAAAATACATAGAGTTTGATGGAAACCTATGGTTTTCGTACAATTAAGGCCATAATACTTTTGAGTAATTTGGGAAACAATATACCAAATACATTATATTTCAATATGAAGTCCAATGTAATACAAGTGTGCCAACTCTTACCACTTTCACTAAACATAACAAATAAAATTGTAGACACTCTTTACTAAATGTTTGAATTCTACATTATAGCAATATATATACTTATATATGAATTTCTTACTTTTACATGTTTAACTTTCTTTTCATTTCTTATCCTAAATACACTTAAATATTTATAAATATTTTAAAATCAAATTAAAACTATTTTAATAGACATAGTGACACACGATTATCAAAAACATCAACATTATAAGAATAACCCAAAAAAACAATATCAATATTATAAGAATATGATTCCCACAATAGGAAAAACATGGAAAGAGAGAAAATTAAAAGAAACGAAACATCAACATTATAAGAATATGACTATTGGGCAACCAAAACCACATTCCTATAGATTTAAAAGAAAGAAGACCAGAATAGAAAAAATGGAAAGAGAGAA
Organism: Taxus wallichiana var. yunnanensis; assembly: GCA_018340775.1. Lineage (NCBI taxonomy): Eukaryota > Viridiplantae > Streptophyta > Pinopsida > Cupressales > Taxaceae > Taxus > Taxus wallichiana. The sequence goes on from CM031244.1 coordinate 636,084,016, forward strand.
AATTGAAGGAAAGGAAGAAATTATAAAGAAAGGAGAAGTAAACAAGAGTTTTAAATTATTAAAAAAAAACACAAAAAAACTACTAGTCCTATGCCCAAATTAACAATAGGGCAAGGCCTCTTTATTCTAAGAATAAGTATCTCCCTGAATTTTGCAATGAATCGTGGCTCTACCAATTTGGAGTTTTCGATAGTACAAAACGACAAGTCAGAATTAGAGTATTTTGTCATTTGGCACAGACAAATGACCAACTCGTTTTACACACGATTTATTTGTTACTTGATGATGACAATCACAATTCCACAAAACGCATTTTCAATTTAATATTCTGCGACCCAGAATAAATAATAAATAAAACCTGATGGGTATTTACAAAAAGGGTCAATTTTTTTCATCCAATTCAGCCTCTTACGTGAAGCCAAAAATATTTCGCATACCTCGTAGCACTCCTAAGAAATAATAATAATAATAATAATAATAAAATCCTTCCTTTTAATGTTTCGATTTTTAATTTTATTATCTTGATAAAACATTTTAGAATGACATTAAGGGATGGAATGTAATAATGTAATTGTATATATTTTTATTTTATTACGCGAAGGTGTTATCCCTATGGAAAAAGGCTTTGCGGATATTCATGAAACCGTGTTAAATTTGACAGTTTAAATGACATTTTTTATATTTTTAACAACTTGACAGCTTTAAATTGGACGTGTGTGGAGCCTCTATATTGCCATTCATACTTGTGAGATGAGAGAGCATAAATATTAGCTATGTAGTCTATAAAAACTTATTAAATAGTATATTTTATTACCTGTACCAATAGTCTACTACTCCAAGTTCCTTCTGCAATATTTCTTCACGAAATATTGTGAATCTGTGATGCAGGTATGTTGATACTCGATGAGGGTTTGAGACAATGTTAAGTGTTCTCCAACGTTGTGCAGCTCGAGGATCAGTAGGGCATTCACCATACATAATATTGTGGAGATCTGGCCATTTAGTGTCTGCAACACTTAGAGTGAAGAATAAGGTTGGTGTCCCCATTTGTTCCACCATATTTGAAATATCGCTCAGCTTTTTCCCCGAATGAACAGGGAAATGTGCATTCGTCATTTGAGTTGTGATTACTCTTGGTTTCGTTTTTTTACTCCTCGTGCAAGTTTTCGATCATTATTTTCTGGTTTTTCCTTGCTAACGTATCTAACATTCTTGCTCTTGGAAAGTTTTTCGGTTTTGCTTGTTCTTCGTGCATGTGCAAATCTCCTTGAACTATCGGGGTTTTTGCAGCTACTTTTAGCTAGCTGCAGCTAAAATAGAGGTTCTTTATTTTCTAGTTTTTTAATTAAAAAAATTGAATTTTTTTTGGAGATCTTTGGTTTTGCTTGATTCTCTATGTTTTCTGGTGTTTTGTAGGTTTATGTGTTCAGTTTAACTCCGCCCCGAACTTTCTAAACCCTCATCAGTGGCCTCGCGTTTTTTTTGGTGGATCGGTTTTGTGGTGTTTTTGCATGGTCCATTTTGTGCGTGGAGGTGCTTTGCCATGGTTTGGATGTGCGTGGCATTGCTTTGCGTGGTGGAGGTTTTTGCCGTGGTCTAGTTGTGTGTGGCACGCCTGTGTGGAGGTTTTCTTGCTTTGGTGCAGGCCGTGCGTGGGCCCCTGTGTGGAGTTTCCCCCTTCCCTCTACTTGCGTGGCCTCTACCTACTGGATGCCTCCTCCCTCCTCCCTCCCCCTCCCCAAACCTACGTTTGTTTTTTCTTTCCTCTGTAAAAAGGTACATTAAAAGAGCAACCTTCAAAAAAGGTACGTCTTTTTTTGCTTTATATTTATTAAATCTTTTTTTAAATCCCGCATTTAGTTTATAAAAGCTTTTAAGTGTTCTTTCTAAATAAATCAAAAAGCTTCCTTTTTAAAAATCTGCAAAAGTGTTTTTGCGCATGTTTTAAAAAGCTTTCCTTTTTTAATTTTAAATACTTTCTAAAATTGTTTTTTATCTTTTTAGTTAGATTTATTTAATTTAAAATTGTTTTTAAAAAAAAGAGGGAGCGTATTTTTTTTTAAAATTAGTTTTTCTTCAAATCTTAATTAATATTTAATTAATTTTTTTAGTTAGATATTAAATAATCGTAATTAATTAATTTTTTTATTTGCGATTATAATTTACGTTTAGTAAATAATTTTAAAAATCTTTTTAATTAACGTTATATCATTTTAAAAAAAAATCAAAAGCTCGAACTTATGGTGGAGAGGATCTCATCGTGTTAAGCAGTGCTACGCCAATACCCTCCCACACGATGGAGCCAGTATACACCCAATCAGGCCCAACAACATTAGGAGGCAATGACACCAGGAATTTCCCGGGAGGTCACCCATCCCAAAGCATTGCTCGATACCGGCAGCTTAAGCGCACTGAACCCCAAAGTAGTGCTAGGATGGGTGAGCTCCTAGGAAATTCTTGGTGTCATTGCCTCCTAATGTTGTTGGGCCTGATTGGGTGTATACCTGGCTCCATCGTGTGGGAGGGTAGGGTATTGGCGTGAAGCAATGTTTTAGACGATGAGATCCCTCTTCACCATAAGTTTGAGCTTTTAGTGTCACTTGTAAGTCGTGTAGCTATGATACCATGAAAGAGTTGACCAGATTGTATAGGAAAATGTGCACCATGATGAAGTAGCACTGGGTTCAATCATAATGGTTCCAACATAATCACAAGGAAGAATCAATCAATAACTGAATAACTTGCATAACAAAACAAAGCTTGCACATATAGAGAAAAACAACAGAGTGTCTTGGCATGCTCATAAATGTCAAATGAAGGGATACATATAGGGTGCTGAGTAACCCTAGTGCATGACTCAATAGAAAACCCTAAACCTAACCCATGTGAGATGACCCTCCATATGTGAGTGGATGACACATAGGATAACTCACACCAACAGGTTGGTGTCCCCATTTGTTCCACCATATCTCGAAATATCGCTTCGCTTTTCCCGCAATGAACGCCTCCCTCGAAGGCTCGATCCAAACCGCATTAAAATGTCTGGGAGGTTATCTTTGGGCCATTCCAATAGTTGTCTTCACGCAGACCTCCAATTGTTGTAGGGATTCTAGATTCGATGTTTTGTTTCATGAAAACTACAAATGGGGTAAGCTTCGTCCCGCAATATGAGGTTTAGAAGGAAGTAAGCGAAATCTTGGGTGTGAACCGAAGCAACCATCACGATAGCGCATCAAATGAAAAACATATTCATACATTGGAACTTCTTTTATGCGGGGTTGTTACCACATTGCTTTTCCAGCCGGAAACAAAGTTGGGAAGGCCATTGAGAACATGCCCTCCATATTGTATTCATTTATAGGCGAGAGACCAAGCTCTAGCCATGGCATGGTAAATGGGGTGTTACCATTGTGGTTTAGTAAGAATCGCTTTTGATTTCCACTTTTCGGTTCTGAATTGTGGGGTGTTGGCATGAAAGATGATGAGTGTTCATACGTTTTGTCAAAGTCATTGGAAGCATCAATACCATGAGTCAGTAGAGGCAGTTTGCATTTGGGGAAATTCCACTGTGGCTGTGTTAAGAGACAAGGAAACATTTGACGACTCAGATGGTAGGGAGGAAAGGGCGTCATGGTCAATTAAGACATCTTTGTAATAGGGATTGTGTTGGATTTTATATTGCAAGGCTTCCCAAACACGAGATCTACTGATGTAGAAATCATACTTTTGTAAATTATATCCTTCCCTTTGTATGAGTACTATGTCCAAATCTCCAAGGCGGTGTGGTAGGTACTTTGTTATTGAAGTAATGTTTTGTGGGAAACTTATGGTGTGTCCTGAGTATTTGTATTATCCTCCACGTACTTGGGTGACCTGTAGTAATGGATTGACCCATGCGATAAGCATCTCCTCTATTTGGGTTAAAGACGCAAGAATGGTAGGCTACTTTTCAAGGTCCATGTTGTTCCACGAAGAGAAGCGATGGCCATGTTTTTCATATTTACATCTGCTACAAGAGGGAAATCCTTCAAAGAAATAATAATAATAATAATAATAATTAAATCCTTCTTTTTAGCGCTTGAATTTTTAATTTTATTATCTTGATAAAACATTTTAGAATGACATTAAGGGATGAAATGTAATAATGTAATTGTATATATTTTTATTTTACTACACCAAAGGCGTTATCCCTATGGAAAAAGAATTTGCGGATATTCATAAAATCGTGTCAAATTGGCAGTTTAAATGACATTTTTGATATTTTTAACAATTTTGTTTTTGTTATTTTTAACAATTTGATGATTTAAATTGGACGTGTGTGGAGCCTCTATATTGCCATTCATACTAGTGAGATGAGAGAGCATAAATATTAACTATGTAGTCTATAAAAACTAATTAAATAGTATATTTTATTACCTATACCAATAGTCTACTGCTCCAGTTCCTTCTGAATATTTCTTCATGAAATATTGTGAATCATGATGCGGGTATGTTGATACTCGATGAAGGTTTAAGACAATGTTAAGTGTTCTCCAACATTGTGCAACTCGAGGATCAATAGGGCATTTGCCATACATAATATTGTGGAGATCTGGGCATTTAGTGTTTCTGAACACTTAGAATGAAGAATAAGGTTGATGTCCCCATTTGTTCCACCATATCCGAAATATCACTTCGTTTTTTTCCCAGAATGAATGGGTATACGTGCATTTGTCATTTGAGTTGTGATTACTCTTGGTTTCATTTTTTTTACTCCTCGTGTAAGTTTTCGATCATTATTTTATGGTTTTTCTTGCTAACGTATTTAACATTCTTGCTCTTAGAAATTTTTTCGAGTTTTTCTTGTTCTTCGTGCATGTGTAGATCTCCTTGAACTATCGGGGGTTTTTTGCATGGCTACTTTTAGCTAAATGCGGCTAAAATAGAGGTTCTTTATTTTCTAGTTTTTAATTCAAAAAAAAAAAAAAAAAAGATTTTTTTGGAGATCTCTGGTTTTGCTTGGCTATCTCATGTGTTTTCGGTGTTTTGCGAGTCTATGTGTTCAATTTAATTCCACCCCGAGCTTTCTAAACCCTCATCAGTGGCCTCGCATTTTTTGTGCTTGGTTCGTGATCTCGCATTTTTTTGCGGATCGCTTTTGTGGCATTTTTGCATGGACCGTATGTGCATGGAGGTGCTTTGTTGTGGTCCAGCTATGCGTGGCATTGCTTTGCGTGGTGGAGGTTTTACTGCCGTGGTCTAGTTGTGCATGGTTGCCCTACGTGGAGGTTTTCTTGCTTTGGTGCGGCGTGCGTGGCTGCCCCGTGTGGAGTTTCCCCCTTCCCTCCCGCTGCGTGGCCTCTACCTACTAGATGCCTCCTCCCTCTTCCCTCCTCCCTCCCCAAACCTACATTTTTTTTTTTCCTCTGCAAAAAGGTACGTTAAAACAACAACCTTCAAAAAAGGTACGTCTTTTTTTGTTTTATATTTATTAAATCTTTTTTAAATCCCGCATTTAGTTTATAAAAAGCTTTTAAGTGTTCTTTCTAAATAAATCAAAAAGCTTCCTTTTTTAAAATCTGCAAATGTGTTTTTGCGCATGTTTTAAAAAGCTTTCCTTTTTGAATTTTAAATACTTTCTAAAATTGTTTAGATTTATTTAATTTAAAATTGTTTTTAAAAATAGGGAACATATTTTTTTAAATTATTTTTTTAAAAATATTAATTAATATTTAATTATTATTTTTTAGTTAGATATTAAATAATCGTAATTAATTAATTTTTTTATTTGCGATTATAATTTACGTTTAGTAAATAATTTTAAAAATCATTTTAATTAACGTTACTATATCATTTTTTTGAAAATCAAAAAGCTCGAACTTATGGTGGAGAGGATCTTATCATGTTAAGCAGTTGCTACGCCAATACCCTCCCGCACGATGGAGTCAGGTATACACACCCAATCGGGCCCAACAACATTATGAGGTAGTGACACAGGGAATTTCTGGAGGTCACCCATCCCAACACTACTACTGGGGTTGGTATCGGAGAAGTGTTGGGATGGGTGACCTCCCAGAGAAATTCCCGGTGTCACTGCCTCCTTATGTTGTTGGGCCCGATTGGGTGTATTCTGGTGTAAGAGGGTATTGGCGTAGTAGCTATTTAACACGAAGAGATCCCTCTCCACCATAAGTTCGAGCTTTTGGTGTGACGGTAAGTTGTGTAACTATGATACCATGAAAGAGTTGATGGATCGTATCGGAAATTGTGCACCACGATGAAGTTGCACTCTGGTTCAATCATAATGGCTCCAACGTAATCATAAGGAAGAATCAATCAATAACTGAATAACTTGCATAACAAAACAAAGCTTGCACATATAGAGAAAAGACAGTGGAGTGTCTTGGCATGCTCATAAATGTCAAATGAAGGGATACATATAGGGTCCTGAGTAACCCTAGTGCATGGCTCAATAGCAAACCCTAAGCCTAACCCATGTGAGATGACCCTCCATATGTGAGTGGAGGACACATAAAATAACTCACACCAATAGTTGGTGTCCCCATTTGTTCCACCATATTTGAAATATCGCTTTTGCTTTTTTCCTAGAATGAATGCTTCCGTTGAAGGCTCGATCCAAACTCGCATTAAATTGTCTGTGAGGTTATCTTTGGGGCATTCCAATAGTTGTCTTCACAGATCTCCAATTGTTGTAGGGCTTATAGATTCGATGTTTTGTTTCATGAAAACTACAGCTATGGATTGGCTTCTGTGCTGCATTATGAGGTTTAGAAGGAAGTAGCGAAATCTTGGGTGTGAACCGAAACGACCATCATGGTAGCACATCAAATGAAGAGCATATTCATGCATTGGAACTTCTTTTATGCGGGGTTGTTACCACATTTCTTTTCCATCGGAAACAAAGTTGGGAAGGCCATTGAGAACATGCCCTCCATATTGTATTCATTTATAGGTGAGATACCAAGCTCTAGCCATGTGTAATGTCCCCATTTCTGAAGACCCTTAGCCTATACGTCCCCGTGGGCTTCGGGATGTGCAAGGGGAACACTTTTATTAAATAATTAAATATTATTTCCTGGAGCAATAATTATTTAATTATTTAATTATGAAGATTATTTAATTTAATTCCCAAAATATAAAAATTAAATGGGGAATTAATTAAATAAATATTTTAGGTGGCTTTTATTGTTAAAACCACCCTTTGAAAAGGGGACGCCACACCTAGGGAAAACAAATTGCTTTTATTTAATACTTTCCCTCTCCTAGGGTTTTTGAATTTTGTGTTGCCTTGCTTATAAAAGGAGTGCTAGGATCATTATTATTATTATGTTATGATGATATTTATTTTATGCTCCATGCTTGGAGTTGGGATGTATGCCCATTGATGCTCTCTCTCTCTCTCTCTCTCTCTCTCTCTCTCTCTCTCTTGCGTGGGAGGTTGTTTTGAGCTAGTTATTGAGAATCAAGTGAAGTGATTATTTACTAGATCCATGTTTTTGGCTTTAGCAAGTATTTGATTAACTTTGCAAGCGGAAATCTGCCCTTTTACTGTAGCGACATCACTATAGCAGCTGGGTTTTTGTTCCTTGCATATCGATTTGGCTGATATAATATTCCTTGTGATATTGGTTTATAACTCCCAGCCCTAGCGAACTTCTTATGGTGTTTGTGGACTGTTTTTAGAGTGATAAATGATAATATTTTGTATGCTTATGTGCCATAATTGCAGCTACAACCTAGGCATGTTTGGTGACTGTTTTGGGACAATTTTAGAAGCAAATCAATTGGTATTCACAATCTTATTTGCTCACCTAACTTCGTGCTTGTTAACTTAAGTTTTTACATGTTTTGGACCTTTGAAAATTGCGATCCGAGTGTGTTAATATGCAGCGACTCCTTGAGGGCATTTGTTAAATGTTTGTGGTGTTTTTGGCCCCCTGTGATTAATGGCTTTAGTGGGATTGAATATAGCTGTTATAACTCGGTTTTGCTACTTTATTTGGATGAATAAAGTCTACCATTTCACCTCTAAAACAATGACTATATTAGGAAGGATATTTAATGTTTATTGCATGTGTAGAGCTCTCTTTTGATCAGCAATTTATACTCTATTGATTCTAAGTATGGTGACTTGGATTTTAGTGGTGTTTGGGGTCTCTTTTCAAAGAACGAATAATAGGAGTGAATTAATCTAAGTTTGGGGTGAATGAGCAATTCCTAGAACAACGATTGATGTGACTATTAACCCTAAGTATGATGATTTGACTATTGCATGGCATTTGATGGTCTTATATATATATATATATAATATTATTAGATCATATCATATATATTCAACGACGATATTAGGAGTTTAAAATCTGGATCTCAGTACTCTTGAATGGATATGTATGGTGAGAACTATATGAAGGCTTTTCTAGAGTATTTGAGAATATTCATTACAACTGTGTTATTACTTGTTTGATGTGGGTTACTAGTTCAGGTGAGGAATATTGGTGTGAGTTGCTTGGTAGTGGCCATTAAATCCCTATCATTGGGTTTATTGAGTTATCTTTTTGATTGGTTATAATAGCTTTGATTGAGTATTGCTATTTCCAAATGGTTGGTGCTTTGAAGGGTTATTGATTTGCATATTTTCTATTGATCCCTAAGTGGGATATTACACCATGGCATGGTAAATGGGGTGTTACCATCGTGGTTGAGAAAGAACTATTTGATTTCCTCTTCTTCAGTTCCTAAATTGTGGGGTGTTGGCATGAAAGATGATGAGTGTTCATACGTTTCGTCAGAGTCATTGGAAGCATCAATACCATGAGTTGTAGAGGTAGTTTGCATTTGGGGAAATTCCATTGTGGTTGTGTTAAGAGATGAGGAAACATTTGATGACTCAAATGGTAGGGAGGAAAGGGTGTCATGGTCGATTAAGACATCTTTGTAATAGGGATCGTGTTGGATTTTATATTGTATGGATTTTATATTTTATATTGTTGGAAATAAGGTGTCTCAACCTTTTTGATTTATTCATTTAAAATTTCACATTGTCTATGCTCTAAAAATAGAAATAGGAGTTGTTAAAAGATTCCCATATGATAGTATATCATGGAAGGACTATTTTTAGAGATATTATGACAAATTTTATGACATCTGTAAGGGTCAAAAATAGGGGAGAATATTGTGGACGTGGGAGCCTAATTTTAGACTAAAATCTTGCTCTTTAATGCTATCCACCTCATGAGAGGTTTGGCACATGGTTTTGTAAACCATAGATGGTTTCTTGTATAACCTGGAGGTCTATAAATTGAAGGCTTGGAGAAACAATTGGAGTAGTGAGTTTTAATCCTCCTAGAATTGTTTCTGGTGATATTCTTGTAAGAAACTTGCTCTGCAAGTGTATGTAATCTTGTTATTAGATTTGAAATACATTGAGTGGGCTTTTGGAGTGTGGGGTTTTTTATCCGAAAGGATTTTCCCCACGTATATCTGGTGTTTTTGTTTTTGTTATGAATATGTTGCTGATATTTCTATAACTGTTTTACTATGTTGAAAGTTTTGCATAATATCTCTCCTTAAAGATTAGTGTAGGAAGTTGTTCTGCTACTCTTAATTTCCTATCAAGTGGTATCAGAGCCTGATCACCTTTGGTTTCAGTTGTGGGTTGTTGGGTTTTTGTGCTAATCCGGGTTTGAGTGGGAGCTTGTGTAGAGAATACTTTGTTATCTGGTTGCAGATATTTTTCAAATGGCGAGCACATCTGGGAGGATTGACGTAGAAAATTTTCTAGCACAAACTTTGAAATGTGGAAGCTAAAGATGGAAGATATGTTGGTTGATCGAGATCTATGGGATGCGGTGGATGAGAAGGTCCATAGGCCTACGGATCTAGTTTTGGCTACACAATATGATGTAATGGATAGAAAAGCTAAAGGTCTTATTAGACTATGTCTTGCAGATTCGATCCTGATAAATGTCCATGAAGAATCCACTTCGGAGAAGCTTTGGAAAAAGCTAGGTGAGATATACCAAGCTAAGTCTCTAGTAAATAAGATTTTCTTGAGGAAGAAGTTGTTTTCCTTGAGAATGGAAGAAGGTGGACAAATATCTGAGCATCTGGAAACATTCAATATGTTGGTGACTCAGTTGAGCTCGGTTGGGGTTAAGATGGATGAAGAAGAAAGGTGCCAAATGTTGTTGGTTTCGTTGCTAGACTCATGGGACAGCCTAGTCATGGCCATTGGGAGCACTTCAGTCACTCTGAAGATGGAGGATGTTGTTGGTTCTCTACTCTCTGAAGAGATGAGAAGGAAGGTCTCTCTAAACACCAAAGAGGCTTTGAGTGTTCGAGGAAGAAAAAAAGAATGAGGCAAAGATGAGAAGAAGCATGGCCATTCCAAGAATAAGGGGAGATCAAAATCCCCTAGTAAGTCCAAGGTGATATGCTGGAACTGTGGAAAATCTAGACACTTCCGAAGGGAATGCAAAGAAGAAAAGAAAAAGAAAAAGAAGAAGCATGATTATGATTCTGAGTCCGAAAAGGAAGATGGAGATGCCTTTATTGCAGCTTTGGCCACTTGTGTAGGTGATAATGCATGGTTGATAGACTCAGTGCATATTTCCACATGACCCCTAACAAAAACTGGTTTAGTAAGTATGAAAACTATGATGGTGGTAAGGTGTATTTGGGTGATAATTCTTTCCTTGAAATTGTTGGTCGTGGTAGTATTCAGGTGAAATTTTCTGATGGTAGAATTAGAAGATTTGATGGTGTCTTGCATATCCTAGGACTAACAAGAAATTTATTATCTGTTAGCAAGCTAATAGATGCGGGTGTGCATGTACAGTTTTCTGAAGCAGGTGTGAAAATGGTGAGAGGTGCTATGGTGATAGCAAGAGGAAGTAGATTGGGTACATTGTACCAACTTGATGCATGCATGGTTGAGTGCAATAGCACTTCAGATAAAACTAAGCCAGTAACTATTTTGCTGAAAAAGGAGAGGGTTTCCTCCTCTGCGGATGGTCGTGGCTTCTGGGTACCCAAGGGTGCTCTGTCTACCAAATCAAAATTACCTGCAGAGAAGACCATGTTATGGCACCAAAGGCTTGGCCACATTGGAGAGAAGGGTTTAAAAGCCCTAAAAATAAGAACCTCATTGAGGGGTTGAATGATTGCAATCTGGAGTTTGATTTCTGTGAACATTGTATTTATGGCAAACAGAACCGCGTTCAGTTTTACTCGTCTACTCATAAGTCTTCATGTATCTTGGATCTAATCCATTTGGATGTATTTGGTCCTGTTAAGGTTGCTTCTATTGCTAAATCAGTTTATTATGTTACTTTCATTGATGATTTTAGTAGGAGAACATGGGTATATTTTTAAAGAGTAAATCTGAAGTTTTTAGTCATTTCAAGGAATTTAAGGCTATGGTTGAAACTCAAACTGGGAAGAAAATTAAGTGTTTGAGATTTGATAATGGCGGTGAGTACTATTCTACAGACTTTGACAAATTTTGTACAGATTGTGGGATTAAAAGACAAAAGACAACTTCGTATTCTCCAGAGCATAATGGAGTTGCAGAAAGAATGAATAGAACGTTGATGGAGAAGGCTAGGAGCATGCTTATTAGAGCTGGTCTAGAAAAGAGGTTTTGGGTTGAAGCTGTTACCACTGCTTGCTATTTGATAAATAGATCTCCTACATTAGTGCTTGTTGATAAAAATCCAATGGAGGCGTGGTCGGGAAAAAGCCTTCAATTAGACATCCAAAATATTTTTACTATGAGGCATATGCACATGTGCTTAAGGAGAAGAGAAAAAGTTGGATTCTAAGGCTGTCAAATGTATCTTCATCAAATATGGCTATGGTATGAAAGGATACAAGCTTTGGGATCCTGTTTCACAAAAGGTAATATACTCTAGAAGTGTTATTTTTAGAGAGATTAAATCTTTCCCTATTAATTTTCAGCCAGAACAACATAAAGAAAATGAACAAAAAAAGGATGTGGTTCAACTTCCTTCTACACTTGAGAAAGTTGAATCGAGACCCCAAAATAGACAAGAAGTTGAGGAGAGCTCACCAAGCTCTGAATCTTCAAAAGAGGAAGAAGAAGAGGAAGAAGTGGAAGAATCTCCACCTCAGCTTGTTCGAAAGTCTACAAGGAAAAGGCAACCACTTGAAAGGTATGGGTATTCTCCTGATGATTGGAAGTGTATATTTTCTTTGAGTACTAACATTGATGAACCGAGATCTGTACAAGAGGCTTTGGGTATGAATGATGCAAAGTCCTGCAAATAGCCATGGATGAAGAAATGACAGCCCTTAAAAAGAATGATACATGGGACCTTGTACCATTGCCTGAAGGTCGGAAACTTGTTGGATGTAAATGGGTGTTTAAGAAAAAGATTGGTTCAGATGGAAATGTTGAAAAGTATAAGGCATGGTTGGTTGTGAAGGGTTACTCTCAAGTTGAGGGTATTGATTATGGTGAGATATTCTCTCCTGTTGCTAAAATGACATCCATTCGGTTTTTATTATCTATTGTAGCAGCTTATGACCTAGAGGTTGAACAAATGGATGTGAAAACTACTTTCCTTCATGGTGATTTAGAGGAAGAAATCTATATGACACAAGCGAGCACTACATGGTGAAAGGTAAAAGCAATATAGTTTGTAAGTTAAAGAAATCCCTATATGGCCTTAAACAAAGTCCTAGGATGTGGTACCAGAAGTTTGATTCATGTGTTGAGTTTGGGGTTTGTGCGGTCTAAATCTGATCACTGTGTATATTTTAAATCTGATGGTGATTGTTTCTGGTAATTACTTTATATGTTGATGACATGTTGTTTATTGGGAAAGGAAAAGGTTTGATTGCAGAATTGAAATCTCAGCTCTTTGTGAAATTTGAAATGAAAGATCTTGGTGCAACAAAACACATACTTGGGATGGAGATTAGAAGAGATCATGAGAACAGAAAGCTATGGCTTGGCCAGAGTAAGTATGTTTGTTCTGTTTTGCAAAGGTTCAACATGCAAGATTGTAAACCACTTTGTGTTCCTGTTACTTTGGGAATGAAGCTCTCCATTTCACAATGTCCATCATCCCCATCGGAGATGGAAGAAATGAGCAGAGTGCCTTACCAGAGTGTAGTTGGAAGCTTAATGTATGCTATGGTCTGTACAAGACCAGACATTGCCCAAGCAGTGGGAGTTCTTTCTCGTTTTATGTCTAATCCTGGAAGAGTGCATTGGGATGTAGTTAAGAGGGTCTTTAGATATTTACGGGGTACATCAGAGTACTCTATATGTTTTCATGGAAGAGGATATCAACATTCCCTACGTATTCATGGTTTTGTGGATTCAAATTGGGCCAATGATGTCGATAGCAGAAGATCCACCAGTGCATATGTGTTTACTCTTAATGGTGGTGTAATTAGTTGGATGAGCAAGCGACAGGATATGGTCACTTTGTCCACTACTGAGGCAGAGTACATGGAAATTACTCATGCCTGTAAAGAATCCATTTGGCTAAAGCGTTTGTGTTCAAATATTGGATTAAAACAGGCGCGATTCTGATATCTTTGTGATACCAAAGCGCAATCTACCTTGCGAAGAACCTAACTTTTCATGCCAGGACCAAACACATTGATGTTCAGTATCACTTCGTGAGAGATATGGTTGAGGATGGAAGGGTGAAGCTAGAAAAGGTAGAGATAGTTGCGAATGTTGCAGATGCATTAACTAAGCCCGTGAGCACAACAAAATTTAGGTGGTGTTCCGAGTCTATGGGCCTCTTGGCCCCTAGAAGTTGATCCATGATGGTATCTTTCCCTTGGCCCTTGCAAGGTATTTGACAAGTGGGAGATTGTTGGAAATAAGGTGTCTCAACCTTGTTTGATTTATTCATTTAAGATTTCACATTGTCTATGCTCTAAAAATAGAAATAGGAGTTGTCAAAAGATTCCCATATGATAGTATATCATGGAAGGACTATTTTTAGAGATATTATGACATCTATAAGGGTCAAAAATAGGGAGAATATTGTGGATGTGGGAGCCTAATTTTAGACTCGAAATCTTGCTCTTTAATGCTATCCACCTCATGAGAGGTTTGGCACATGGTTTTGTAAACCATAGATGGTTTCTTGTATAACCGGAGGTCTATAAATTGAAGGCTTGGAGAAGCAATTGGAGTAGTGAGTTTTAATCCTCCTAGAATTGTTTCTAGTGATACTCCTGTAAGAAACTTTCTCTGCAAGTGTATGTAATCTTGTTATTAGATTTAAAATACATTGAGTGGGCTTTTGGAGTGTGGGGTTTTTTATCCGAAAGGATTTTCCCCACGTATATCTGGTGTTTATGTTTTTGTTATGAATATGTTGCTGATATTTTTGTAATTGTTTTACTATGTTGAAATTTTTGCATAATATCTCTCCTTAAAGATTAGCATAGGAATTTGTTCTGCTACTCTTAATTTCCTTTCAGTTTGCATTTGGGGAAATTCCATTGTGGTAGTGTTAAGAGATGAGGAAACATTTGATGACTCAGAGGATAGGGAGGAAAGGGCGTCATGGTCGATTAAGACATCTTTGTAGTAGGGATCGTGTTGGATTTTATATTGTAAGGCTTCCCAAACACGAGATCTACTGACGTAAAAATCATACTTTTGTAAATTATATCCTTCCCTTTGTATGAGTACTTTGTCCAAATATCCAAGGCAGTGTGGTAGGTACTTTGATATTGAAGTAATGTTTTGCAGGAAACTTATGGTGTGTCCTGAGTATTTGTATTATCCTCCACATACTTGGGTGACCTGTAGTAATGGATTGACCCATGCGATAAGCATCTCCTCTATTTGGGTTAAAGATGCAAGAATGGTAGGCTACTTTTCAGGGTCCATGTTGTTCCACGAAGAGAAGCGATGGCCGTGTTTTTCAGATTTACATCTGCTACAGGAGGGAAATCCTTCAAAGGAAATTGTTTTAATTCCAGGGTAATTTTCCAAACAGATTGAGCAAGTTTGGATTTTTTCCAACAAATCTATTCTTTTGCGAAACCGACGTTGGGCTTCAATAGTCTACGATGAGGGTGGAAATATGGGAAGTCTCTGTGTATGGGGAGGGGTGGGGTGTTATATTTGGGTCGATTGTGGATTCGATACATGAGACAGTTTCTTGTGGCGGCACAACAAAATGGTGATATGTGGCAATAGTTAGCAAATATGGGTTCGTATGGAAGGAATTGGTATGTTCATGCAAATTTGTTTCCATGGAAGTTACTTGCGGAATGTTGGCTGGAAATCCTTCAGTAGTTGTATTTGTCGCAAGTTTGGAATGACAGGAACGCAGCAGTTTTTAGTCGATGTAAGTTGACATATATTTGAGATTGTTGTTGTTCTACGCTCTAGGTGATGACGTCTCTGCTCAGAATTTATGTGAACTTTATTTTTTGCATAGTTCTCTCTTCGTCATGCTCATTTTGTAGGAGTTGACATGATTGTGAAGTGACACACCTATGGAGTACCACCTGTTGGGAAAAAAATGTATCGATCAAGAATGAACATCCGTTGTTTACTAACATATAAATTTTTTTATACAATAAACTATATACAATTGTAATGCATGTGGAGATCCAATGGGAACTACGTGTAAGAGGTATCATTTCGAGGATTAAAAATCTACATTTGTTTCTTAAGGAAAATAATATTAGTTATATGGAAAGATATAGTATGTTCCAATAGTATACAATGATGCAAATACATACATAATATAAGTGCAAGTAATTATCATTTATTTTCTTAAAAGATATTTCAATCCACATAGTAGTAGGAGGCAATAGTATGTCAGAATCAATAAACTATATACATTTGAAATGCATGTGGAGTTCTAATGGGAACTAATCATAAGAGGTAACAATTTGAGGATAAATTTTTTTATGTGTTGCCTAAGGAAAAGATTTTTTTGTTATATGGAAAGATATAATACGTTCTAATACTATACAAGGATGAAAATACATACATAATAAAAGTGCAAGTTAAATGCATTTATTTTCTTAAAATTACATACAATCCACATATTATTAGGTGACATTAGTTTTTCAGTTATAAGGAATCGGTAAGTTTAGCAAGTTGGGGGATATTTAAGTGGACATCAAATCCTGAATTTTACATCAAAAACAACAAAACATCAAATTTAGTCTTCCATGGAATTGAACCATGCTGAAAAGTCAAAAATATGTCATAAAAATGGTACCATCATGTAGGGAGACTGTTAGCTTTGTAGAAATATTGATTTTAAAGTGAATAGAATAGGATAAATATCATTTTATAATTTTTTACTAATATTAGGTCTTTAAGACACTTTTTCCCATGAATGTTTATGTCTATGTTTAAGACTGCAAATTTTGTTTCACTTATCAGAATGTGATAAAACTTATACCATCCCAACCATGGTGAAATTATATACATGTTAAAAAAATTATTTGATTTCAATAGTTTTTGATAAATTTATGGCGGGAAAATGGAAAGTGCTCTGTTTTCTTTATGTTTTTAGACCACTTTCACGGAAAAAATCATAAAAAATAAAATATTGCTCAAAAATACAAAATAAAATCTATCCCCAAGATAGATATTGGCATCCACTTCTCACCAAAGAATATATATATATATATATATATATATATATATATATATATATATATATATAATATATATATTATATTTGGTCATCCAAATCATGGGCAAATGGACTACAATCTTATAGGTGTTTTTAAAAAAAAAACCAAGTCATTGAATTTTGAGTGTTTAATATAGCTAAAATTGTCCATTTTTTTTAAATAGTAGTTTAGAAACTAGATTCTAGATGCTACGATTCATTTTAATATAATTTTTCTAATTTTGAGTGTATGCATTGCTAATAATCCCTACAACTTGATATTATGTTGTTATTTGCAATATGACATCCACTTGTGACCCCTTTTTATGCCCCAACTTGCTGCACTCACCCAACTATAGAAGTTTTCTTTTGAAACAGGGAAAAGGGAGAAACATAGATATGAAATAAGCAACATAGCAGTGATAGTTCAAAGTATAGAATGGGATGGGTGAGGGTGTAAAGTTTGAAGGGATGGATACATTAGAAGTATTTGCGTAAAGAAGGTTACGGAGGAGTTGCACTGTTATCCACTTTCTTAGAACTGAGGATGACACATTTCAATATGTTGTTTCCGTAGTATGTCTCTTTTTTTAGGAAAGTGTGAAGTAGTATTCGTTGTCGATGACATTTCTTGTAATTTCACTGGTTGCGTCTTCATCTATAGACAATAGGTGGAGATCGCTAGCTTCAACACCCATGATTGACTCAGTTGTCTCATCAAAAGCGGTAACTGACTGGAGTTCTCCTGTTGGGTCCTTTAGATCGATCTTGAGTGCATATCTATAATCATAGTTCTGAAGTTGTACGTTGCAACTCGAATAGAACCATGAACCATTACCATTCTCTCTCACCTTTTTCTGCATTGTTTTCACCTTTTTGAAGAGGACATGCCTTGTAAAAAATTTGTCCATGTTGATATTTGTGATTTCTGCAGTAACCATGGCCCATTCATTTCTCTCTGTGTTCCCCATATGTAGTACCTCCAAAATCGTTGTTACACGAGATCAAGCTTTCGAAGGGCCCCGAGAAATTGGCTTGTGATAGAGGGTACTTGGAAGGGAGTAGTCATCGATTCAACCCACCATGAAGTGTATTTGTTTTTGAAATTAGAGGGTTGGCGTAACATTTGGTTCTTGAAAAGTGTTAATTGAAGGCAAGGATCGGAAGAGGTGGTATAGAAAGCATGTCTTCAAGTTCATTTCTTATCTCATCTAAGTGTTGTCCCCACAATGTGACACTTACACTGAATCCTAACATGTCCTTTAATTTTAGTGTTCTGCTCTTTTAAAATTGTCATCTGTTGATGAATTTTTAGCATGGTGAAATCGTAAGAACAATGCCAATCAAACCAACTGTAGAACCTTCAACGCTTGTAGGTATGTCCTTGATTTTGGTGAAGTGAAATTGATGGGAAGGTATTGTATCCTCAATTTCTATGAGTGGAGATATGGTTGAGGAAGTTTACAGGAAAATATCCAAAGCATTGTTCAAATGGTTGTAACATAGCTTTGCATCAACAATCCTCCCATTGGAAATTGTATATAGCTTCCCATTTTCAATCTACTCAAAGAATGCTTACACGCTCATTGAAACAGGTGAATATGGATTGCCCCTTCATTGTGATATTCATGAAGGGTTATTTTTGCTAGGCCACCACCCCTCTACGGATCACATGCACATAGATGTATTCAATCCACTTATTTTAGTTGGTGTTCTCGAAAAATATTAGTTAACCTAATTGGAACTTGCATCTATTTGAGGAAACTGACTATCTTGGAGAGCATTTGTTGGTAGTGATTGGAACACCGATTATTAAATATTTTTCGATAACAACATCCATTTCAATGATAAGAACAGTCCTGTAGTGGAAAATAAAATCATGATAGAATTAGAATTGAGCAACGGATGAAAAAAACAAACATAAATAAATTATAATTAATATAGGGAGTTTATATACATTGGTAATCGAGCAAGAGATGAAGCTTATAGTTCAATTTTGATCATTCTAATGTGAGATTTGTGTAAGCACACAATGGAGCCTTCTTGTATTGATTTTTCGGTTACACGGCTTGCAAATTTGGAGAGTAGAATTTTTGTTTGAAAATGTTTCCCATCTGAAATGTCAACACGATGTTGGGCAGTCGTGTTGAGAATGGACCTTAGGGAGGACAAGTGTAGTATCTGAAATGTGGGGTCAATAATGGAACCATCCTCAATCAATTGAGAATTTCCTTCGTAGGTCAAATTTATTTCCATGGCAACTAAAATATGCTCGAGATAGTTGGAGTTTTGCAAATTTATGGTGGAAAATGTAAACTTGTAGTGCGATCGAAAGAGCAAATGAAGGATGTTTTCTGGAAAGCAAGAATTTGTAAGCAATGAGAACCTTTAAATTTTTCTTCCTTTTTCATTTATATTTTTCTAAAAGTGTAAACATGAGGTCTAACCCTTTAACAATTCAATATGCAAAAAAGTGATATAATGTACAAAGCTTTGCATGAAAATAACTAAAAATTACATGATTCTTTCTCGGCATTTTAAAACTATATGTATTTGTGTGTAGATATAATGAGGAACACATTAAAAATGTATTGTTGTTGGTTTACATAAAGAAGTGAGCAATTGTATAAAGGAAAGATATAATGAAGAACACATTAAAAATGCGTTGTTGTTGGTTTACATAAAGTAGCGAGCAATTGTATAAAGGAAAAATTGAACACGTTTGTTGAAAAGTTAGATTCTATGTTCCATATGTTCCGCCGCAATATATACATGCATTTATTTGAAACAAATTATAGATTATTATGTTAAGCAAATAGAATGGAAAACAATAAGAACAATATGTATAGTTGAAGTGAGAAAACTATAGGTATTTTTATGGAGACGCAATGATAAAGAAATTAGGAATGTATAGTTGTTAGATAACAAAAAATGAACATGTGTTTGATAAGTTTGATTCTCTGTCAGATATATACGCCACAATACATACATGGAATTATTTGGAATGAGTTATAATTTGTTTTAAAAACACTTATAAACTAACCACTACAAGCTATTTTTTAAAATAAAATTTATTGCTTTTTACTTGTGTAATTTTCTTTGCACATTTCTTGTATTTATGTCCATTACAGATGCCTTGATTGGAATTCCCTTTCTCCTCAATTTTTTGTGTGGTTCATATTTTAGTGAATCTTCGGTAGAATCATAAATCAAGCAGAAGCCTCGTGAATGATCTCCAATCATTCATATTTTGGAGATAAAAATTGGGGATGTTGGCATCAGGTGGAGGCGATCTATAATCATTTAGGATATCATTGTTTTAGGTGGTTTCGGTTACCTGCAATGCAAAATATTAACAACACATTGAAGACGTTTAAACTCTTCTCCCCTCTTCAAGCAAGGTGTAGTTAATGTCAGCCCCGTTGTAGGAAGGGGAATTGTGTTTCTAATATGCTTCATAATAAACTGGAGAGGAAAAATATGTTAGTTCTAGAATATGTTTCTAGGTATGACAAGAAACTTAAAAATCCTTGTCAATTATTAGTCTAGCGTCTAACTTGGGATGCTTCCAAATGGCCTCATTGGGTAGCAAGTCCCTCAGCACATAATGAATCCTGTCATTGATGAAGGCACATGCCCCCACATGTCACTTTGGAAAAAGGATTGGAGTCTAAATATAAATGTAACAATCAAAAGCAAATAATATGAAAGCACTCTATAGTAATTTTTTAATTCATAACCTCCAATAAACGAAACAAATGAATAAATACTTCAATCAATATTCAAACCCACCTCGAAGTTCGTTTAGAGACAACACTCTCTTCTTTCTTTCATGGGAGAATGAGAATCACAAATAACCTACAAAAAGGGTAAAAAGAAGTTAAAAAACTAAATATATCTATACTTATTTAATTAGTTACATCAAAAACAACCCTATTTTCAACGAGATTATAAATTGATCAATGAATAGATGAGCACCAATTTTCAAATGTACAAATTAATATAGAGGTAATTTTACAATATTTTAAATGAATTATATATGCAATGCAATTCAAAACACTTCTAGAACATAAAAAAGGGCACATTTAATACACTAAAGATGAACTCCATGAAGTTTTGGAACAGGGGACTATAGAGAGGTGGTGGGGGTGGGGGAAAAATTAAAAAGTGACCAAGTAATAACATTTAGACAAATTTGTGCACACTTGATATATTTTTGTATTTGAGCTTGATAAGTGAAGGTCCTTAATAATGTCATGTTTCTACCGAGATACCTTGATTTAACACTAGTCCATAGTTATTGCTCCTTTAAAGTTGTACATAATCGTAGTTGTTTCTTTTGCCAATATATAACCGTAGCTATACAAATTGAGTGATGAAATGGATACTTTCGATGCGTCTATCTACATATTCTGGGTCTGCATGTTTCTATGCAAATCATACAATTTGTTTGAGTAGGAGAAGCTTCAAAATGCTTGGTGAGATCATGATAGATACAAAGTAAAATATCCAATATTGAAAAGGGTTGTAAATTTTGTAAGATTGATAATTTTCATGGCAGCCCCTGATTCCATAGACTATTTTCTAGATTGTAGATGTTATTAAAATCTTATCTTTCTTTCATTCATTCCATATAAGCAAGACAAAGGTATAATTGTTTTTTTGCATTATATAGATACTTAAGCTCATTCTCAATATTTATTTCTTTAGCATTCTAATTCACTTATCCAAAAAATTTCGAAGACAACTAAACATGATACAAATTTGAAAAAAAATTATTGAAGGAAAAACCTACTAAAACCCCTTATGATTGACAAAAGGGGGTAAATTATGAGGGGTCTACTATTAAGTTGATAGATGTCTAAAACCAGTGGTATTTATACCAAAGCAATTTGTATGGTTGATCCATACACATGAATATTGAATGTACATCTTTCAAGAAAACAATTATCTCAAGTTGTGCCTAAATTGAAAGGGAGGAATGTAAAAATCTAGAAATGAGTAATGATGTCAAGCATTTTTTGGGCTACCATGGAATTTGAAACTATGGTATCTATCAAAAATGTTCTTTCATTATGTTTCGATGCATTTACATATCCTATTTCAAAGGTGGTTGTTTTCCTTTGGCCATGAATTTTGTAGGTATGCATTTAAATTTTGTTTATACTTGTATGTAGTAGTAGAAATATATTTCTTAACCTCCTCTTATGACCAATTCTATAACTTTGGTTCTTGGTCAATGAGGTTCTGTTTTGTGTTGTGCCTGTTTAGCTTTTGA
Source organism: Taxus wallichiana var. yunnanensis (assembly GCA_018340775.1). NCBI lineage: Eukaryota > Viridiplantae > Streptophyta > Pinopsida > Cupressales > Taxaceae > Taxus > Taxus wallichiana. The sequence goes on from CM031244.1 coordinate 636,105,934, forward strand.
GCCATTTTTACTAGTTTGGTTATACCAACCAGCCACCCTCTTATTGTAACCATCTATACTTTTATCTTTTTTTTATTAATATATATTTATCGATGTGTTCCAATAAAATAATTCTTAGCCTACTCAAGAAAACATTAGCTTGGAGGGATGCATGGAGTGAGGTTTACCGTGAGGATTAATCGAAAGAGTTGATGATTGTATCAGAAACTGTGCACCACGATGAAGTTGCACTCTGGTTGAATCATAATGGCTCCAACATAATCACAAGGAAGAATCGATCAACAACTGAATAACTTGCATAACAGAACAAAGATTGTACATGTAGAGAAAAGACAACGGAGTGTCTTGGCATGCTCATAAATGTCAAATGAAGGGATACATATAGGGTGTTGAGTAACCCTAGTGCATGACTCAATAGAAAACCCTAAACCTAACCCATGTGAGATGACCCTCCATATGTGAGTGGAGGACACATAGGATAACTCACACTAACACCCCCCTTCATCGAAGCTGGAGTAAAGCAGATATGATGAGTCAAACAGAAAAGAGAAGACACTCCTAAACAAATAAGAAAGATGTGTCAATGGGGCCCGAAACTAAAGGCCTGATAAGGTGCCCATATACAAACAACATCTTCTTAGAAGAAGAAAAAGAAAAAAAGGACTACATAGCCCAAAGAATATGAGAAACCGCAGAAAACTTCACCCCAAGAAGAGACCGTAAGTGAAGAAACTTCATCTCAGTGAAGAGCTTGGTAAATAAATCGACAATCTGATCATCTATTTGAATGTATTGAATGTCGATGATGCCATCATGAATAAGCTCTTGTATGAAGTGCATATGGATCTCAATGTGCTTCGTCTCATGAAGAACTGGATTTCTATGAATAGAGATAGTGCTCGTGTTATCACAGTAGATAATGGTAGTCCACCGAAAGTGGATGCCAAACTTTGTCAGAATAACCTTTAGCCAAATAGCTTCTGTGGCATCGTTAACTACTCCTCTGTATTCTACCTCTATAGATGATATCACAATTACATTTTGTTTCTTTCTAGAACAACTAATAGGACCCGAGCCAAGAGAGAAACTATAGCCAGAAGTATATTTCCGATGATCTAAGTCACCGGCCCAATCAGAATATGTGAACCCAATCAAGTCAATATCCACCCCTACATGATAGTGAATGCCATCAGTATAGGTGCCATGAACACAATGAAGGATCCATTTAGCTATTTTCCAATGCAGCTCATGTGGCTTTTGCATGAATCTAGACACGATCCCAACATCATACAATAAATTCGGTCGAGTGTGAGTCAAGTAAATCAAGCTCCCCACCAACTGTCGATAAAGGGTACCATTAACCAAGGGAGTAGAGAAATCAGAAACCAACTTAACCCCAGAAAGAAAAGGAGTAGGAGAAGACTTGCAATCAGACATATGAAAACGAGCTAGTAAATCAAGAGCATACTTAGGTTGCAAAATCAAAATTCCTAAGTCGATTTTGAAATCTAGATCCCAAGAAAGTAATGAAGCGGACCTAAGTCACCATGGAAAATGTGTTGGCCAAGGCGATCTTCACGTAATCAATAATAGAGGAAGAACTACCTGTGATCAACAATTCATCAACATAGAGAACAAAAATGAGTATGGAGTCATCTTGTTGTAGAATATAAACATTTGGATTAGCGTGACACCTAATAAACCCTTATGTAAGTAAAAAGGAGTCCATCTTGGCATACCAAGCCTGAGGGGCTTGTTTAAGGCCATAAAGAGACTTCTTTAACTTACAAACGAGGGAGGAATCGTGGACATAACCCAGAGGTTGTTTCATGTAGATCTCTTCCTCTAGGTCCCCATGAAGAAAGGCACTCTTAATGTCTATTTGATGGACTTTCCATCTATTTGTTATGGCAATGGCTAGGGTCAGTTGAATAGAAGTCATCTTTGCAACTGGAGCAAAGGTTTCAATATAATCAACCCCAGCTATATGGGAGAAACCCTTAGCTACTAATTACGCTTTAAACTTTTTGACATCTCCATCTACTCCATACTTTGTTGAACACCCACTTACACCGAATGATTTTTCTTCCTTTCGGAAGAGGGGTGAGATCCCAAGTATCATTCTTCATGAGAGAGGAATACTCCTCATCCATGGCATAATCCCACTCAAGAATACCAGAAGCCTCCCGGAAATACTATGGATCAGAAGCAGAGGTGAAGAAGGAGTGGGGTCCAACGAAATATGAGTGAGTACGTCTCATATCCGAAGTATCTCCAACTAAATCTCCAACACTTTGCAAAGTTTTCCTAGCCCAAAGAAGACTAGGAGGATCAGGCTCAGAGTCAAAAGATTCTTCACTTGAGTGAGAAGGGACATATTCCTCATCATCACTACTATTAGAATCAAGACTCAGAGGTCTGATGGTCGGGAGGATCAGGAAGAGGAGAACACTCAACAATATCATCATTTGATGAGTCAGAATCTAAATCAGTGAGCTGAAGAACCTCAATAGGTGGAGAAGTAGAAGTCAAAGAAGACTCATTGAACTTAACACTTCTCTCAATATACAACTCATGAGAAGTAGGATTCATCAATCGATATCCCTTCACACCATCAGGATACCCTACAAAGATACAAGGTTTGGATTGTGGTTCTAAGGCCTTGCGTTTCTTCTTGGGAATCTGAGCCATAACCTTGGATCCAAAGACTCAAAAGTGCTCAACATCAAGCTTGCATCCAAACCAGGCTTCAAAGGGTGTCATCCCTCTTACTACCTTGTGTGGAACATGGTTATGAATGTAATTTACACAATTCACTACTTTAGCCCAATAATGTGGAGGAAGAGACTTCGAGTGAATCATACAAGTGGCCATCTCCTTCAGAGTACGGTTCTTTCTTTCTGCAACTCCATTCTGCGAAGGGCTATAAGCAATTATATGCTGTAAAGAGATCCCTTCAAAAGTATAGAATAGAAATCCATGAACATATTGTTTACATATTCACCTCCATTATCGGTTCAAGAACCTTGATAGACCATTCCACTTGTTTCTCAGCAAGAGCCTTAAAGTCCTGAAAATGTTCAAAGACTTCAGACTTAAGCTTAAGAAAATATACCCAAGTATATTGCAAATAGTCATCAATGAAGGTTAGCACATAAAGAGCTCTAGTAAACGAAGGAGAAGGAAATGGACCAGAAATATCATTGTGAACAAGATCCAAGGGACGAGTAGCTCTCCAAGATTTTCCTTTGTCAAAGTTCTTTTCAGGATGCTTTCCAAGGGTACAACCCTCACAAATACCCTTAGAAAAATTGACGCGGGGTAACCCGTTGACCATTTTGTTTTGGCTCAATTGTTTAAGGTAGCAATAATTTAGATGTCCGAATCACTCATGTCATAGCTTACTAACCTCATTTGCATGAGTGAGCAAGGTAGTGGGCATAGAATCAAAAGTAAAGTGGGAAAAGGTATATAACCATGAATAGTGATCCGCCTTTCCCTCAGCCACTGTAGTGTCATCGTTAAGCTCATGAATAATCACCGAGTTAGGACCAAATTCCACTCGCATTCCTTCACCAAGGTGAGTAATTTGGTAAACCAATAGGAGATTGGTAGAGAGATCAGGAATGCTCAACACTTGGTTGAATGTTCCCCCATCCATCTCTATTGATCCACTATCGGAAACCGACACTGTCATGTCATTACCCATCGTGATTTGGGACATTCCACAAGGCTCGATGTTGGAGAACTCAACATGCGAAGAACCCATGTGGTGCGAGGCACCAAAATCTATAATCCATGTCGATGAAGGAGAAACTTTGGCTATAAGGGCCTTTCCTTTCTTCTTATCAGATTTAGAACCTTTTGCAGTGGAAGACTCGGCCTTTGGAGCATTTTATTTTATGGATTCAAGAACACTTATTTTATTCTTCTCAAGTAAATGAGATAAGTGATCAATCTATTTCCAAAAATAGTGGTGCTCGTCATGACTAGGCTTCTTGCAATAGGAACACAAAAACTTGCTTTTTTGTGCCTTAGGCTCAGAAAAAGTGTTTGTGTCATTTTTAGGTTTGGTCTTGGTTTCTTTGTTAGGTTGATCCTTTGTTTCTTTCTTCTTTTCAGTCTTCTTTCCCTTGCTAGTACTTGCTACAAGGGCATGTGACTTGGACTTGAGAGACCCCATTTGAATGAGTTTTCCTATTCTCGAATGAGTTGGGATGAAAAACAGTCAAAGGAGGGAATTTTCCAATCATTTCCTAAGGAAAATTTTGTAGCATAAAAAGTTAACATGAACACGAAACATTCGGGACCTAACTTAGAGAGAATCAACAAGACTAGTTGAGAATATTTTTTCTCTCCTTGACATTCCTTTAACAACAATATAGTGTGGAAAAACTTTGAGAAGAATGCTTGTAGGTTTTCAAAATCACTAGGATTTAACCCTAGTAATTCATTTTCTAACTCATGCACTCTCATGTCATCGTATTGTCCAAACATTTCATCCAACGTTGTCCACGAAGACTTAGGTGTTTCAGATGACTCAATGTGGAAGAGCAAGTAAGGAGAAATAGACATGCAAAGAAGACCTAAAGCTTCATCACTACGGTTTAACCACTTAGATTTTTCAGGTTTGTCGTTTGGTTTAGTCTCAGTTCCCATGGTGATGTGGGATAACCCTTTACCCCTTAGTTTCATTATTATTTTCAATCTCCATTTGACAAAGTTGAATGACTTAAGAAAAGGAATTGGAAGTGCATCCATAGTGAAGAGAGAGAGAAGAAATGTAGAAAAGAAACAGAAGAATCACAACCATCCAGGACAATATAATAACCCCCGAGCTTTTGGCACTTTATAGTTTAGTGTGTTGAATACAATTGGGTTCGAGCGTGCATCGTAAAACACTTGGTAACTCACCTTGTAATTAGCGTAATAACGTGCAAGAGAGAAGACCACAATTATGTTTTGTGGAGTGCAAAGCAAAGTGACACCGTATACAAGCACAATAGCAAAAAACTAGGAAGGAGGTGAAATCAAAACCTGGTTGTGAGAAAAGCGTCTCACATCATAAAAGAGACCCTTGCTTAACAAACCGTGGCGATGCACTCACTAGTCGCAAGCAATAATAAGGGTAAAATACAATGGTTTAGATGAACTCAGGATAAGTTCTGATGATCTTTAGAATGCCGGAAAGACACGCGGAAGATAAGAAGTGCTCAGAGTGTCTCTGCACACTTGAGTGCACGATTAGTAAAAAAATCGATAATAACATGTTAAAAAATTTTACCGTTTGGAAACGTCCTATTTAGCTAATTTTAAAGCAATTAGGACTTTAAAAAAAATGATAAATTAACGTTAAGGACAATTTTTAAATTAGGTTATCTAATCATAAAGGAAGAGATCGTAATTAAAAAATAGATTTAATTACAATTAAATCTAATTAATTACGAATAGAAACTAATTAAGATAATGAAATCCTAATTAATTAAGATCTAGTTAAGATCTAAAAATAATAATACTAATTTCTATTAAGATTTTTTGAAAGCTTACCGTTTAAAAAGACCTTTTTTAATAGAGATAAATTTAAAAACTTACGATTGCTATAAGAAATAAAACATACCATAAATATAAAGGATTACCTTTTTGAAATAAGCAATTTTTGTTTTTTAAAAAAATTACCAAATAAAACTAACCTCGAAATACGTTGACCAAACTTACCAAAACTTGGTGGAAACCGCTGTGGAAATCCCGCTTTTGAGTGTAGTTGGGTCGCGGCAGAGATCTCGACAAGATTTAGAGGGAGGATCCTGAGCTTTGTGAGGATTCGGAGTTGGGAGATAGTGTGGAGCACAGTGGTGAAGCCATTGGGATGGGCCAGAGAAGGAAGTAACCGCGGTGAGCCAAAAACGTTGCCAACACATAGCCGAGTGTAATACAAGGCATGACAGAGAGTTGGAGGTCGACACTTTGACGACAAAAAACGTAGGTTTAGTGGGTTGAGTGGTCAAGGAGGAGATGACCTCACCACACTAGAGGAGAGGGAAGAGATCGTAATTAAAAAATCACAGTGGCAAAGGAAAGGGAACCATGAAAGAGTTAAAGGAAAGGGAAGCACGACCACGCAAGCCACGCTAACTCTCGACAACAACAAAAGTCACAAAATGACCCACGTAGTCCAAAGGAAAACACAACCATGCAGCCTATGGGATTCGGATCATGAGAGATATTGGCAGGTGATTGAGGAGTTCGGCAAGTGTTTGAGGAGACTACAACACGCAAGAGCTCGTTAGAGCAAAAAGCAAATGACTGTAATTCACGGTCACACAAACTCGCGAAGGATAGAAATCACGCATACCATGCTCAAAACAAATTAAAAACACTCTGAATTTTGACTAGCTTGGTGAAGGAGGTCGATGGACCAAAAAGATTTAACCTGTATTTTGTAACAAACATGCAAAAAACACAGAGGACCAAAAAAATCTAAAGAATTTCAGTTTAATAAAAAATTAAAAAATTGGAAAATACCCTTTTTTGGGTGATCTGCTAGATTTAGCTGTGGTTAACTAAATGTAGTTGTAAAACCCTTAATAGCTTAGGAATACCTACACATGCATGAAGATAACAAAAACTTGAAAAATTCCAAGAATAGCTTGTTAATAACGTTAGCAAGATTCAAAAAATGAATAATAATAAAAAACTTTCACGAGGAGGAAGAAATACACCAAGAGTAATCGCAACCAAAATAACAAGTACACATTTACCCAATCTTAGCTCTGATACTATGAAAGAGTTGATGGATCATATCGGAAACTGTGCACCACGATGAAGTTACACTCTGGTTGAATTGTAATGGCTCCAACGTAATCACAAGGAAGAATCAATCAATAACTAAATAACTTGCATAACAGAACAAAGCTTGCACATGTAGAGAAAAGACAGCGGAGTGTCTTGGCATGCTCATAAATGTCAAATGAAGGGATACATATAGGGTTCCGAGTAACCCTAGTGGATGACTCAATATCAAACCCTAAACCTAACCCTAAACCTAACCCATGTGAGATGACCTTCCATATGTGAGTAGAGGACACATAGGATAACTCACACCAACATTAACAAATTTGAATTATTAAATGTCCAAATCATAACGCTATCCAGATCTTTTCTTAAATTTGAGCATCTCCTATTACTTTAATTCACAGAGAAGTTCCCAAGTTCACTGAATTCTCAACCATAAGCTTAATATTATCATCCTACATCTAAGATGGCATATTAGTTATTAGAAGTAAATAAAGGAAGTATGAAAGCTTAAATATTTTACCTATAGTTACCAATGCTAGCCTAATTGTAGAAGGACTCCACGTTGGGTACAAGGCTTTGAGAAGATTGATTATACTTGATAGATGGGGGCAAGCCATGGATGTTCCAGATCCGATATTAAAGTTAACAACACGCCTTGTCATTTTGCATATTAGAGGGTGGAGAGACGAGAGTCCACGCTGCCAAGATATTGTCACCGTACACCAATGTCTGGACTGCAAACATGAAAGATAATAATTAGGAGGGTAGTCATATCTGCTCACTCTATTTTTAGCACCATGATTTCCAGGGTCAGAGGACAGACACATGTGAAAGAGTTCCAATAAAATAATTCTTAGCCTACTCAAGAAAACATTAGCTTGGAGGGTTGCATGGAGTGAGGTTTACTAGTGAGGGATATAAATGAGTCTAAAGCTTGAGCATTCATAGCTTCAGAATGAGGTTCCATCTATTTTGGCTCCTGATTGATCACTTTTTGTGCACCTCACCTTGTTCTATCAAGAATCAACTTGATTCAAGTCTGATTTTTCATCTAGCACTTTGCTCATAGATTTTTATTTTTTCATATTGTAAATGAAGCAATCTATAGGCTTCTATATTATTACTATATCTAATAGGAAAATGATTCACTTAATCATTCAATCTTAAGAAATTAAAACATACTCTTTAGATTCAAAAAGCTTGATATTTTTGCTTTTTATTTCGAACCCGACCAAATTTCTTCTTCAAGTACTCCTTTGTAGGACCATATATTTAACAAATGAACTACACCGTGTAAACCTCTGCCCAAATTTTATTTTAAAGACCTTAACCTTCCAATATATATTGGTCCTTCTCTATTATAATTATTGGTTTTTCCTTTCGTTAAACAAGCCTTGCAATAATTCAAACTCTTTTGCCATGAATTTTCCTCCATTATTTGTCTTGACTCTGGAGAATCGGGATTTTCCTACAAATTTTCCTTTCTACAACTCCATTGAAACATTAAGATAAGAGAAGTACTTTGAACCATGCAATGACTGGGTTTTCATAAGACCACAGAGGTCACTATGTATCTGTTCCAATACACATTTCATTTGTCAAGCATTGTCTTTTTCAAAACTTTCTTTATATTGTTACATCAGTACCAACAATCTCTGCTTATAATTTATTTGAAATACCTTATTTCAACATTTATTGAGTTATCTCCATAATCATTTTGTTTTCCCTTTCCACAACTTTGTTTATGGAGTGTACAGAGTAGTATATTGCCTTTAAATTACATGAGATTTGCAGCAATTGTAAGTTTGTGGACATGAATTCCCCTACATTATCCATCTGGATAATTTTGATAACCCATTTTGTGTTTCCCCAACTTGGGTTTTGCCTACGTGGAAGAGGTGTTCCAGCCAGAGTATTAAGAAAACTCATCTAATTTAAATATTTTTGGTTTGGATGAAATGGTCTGCTCCTGTGATGATTGAAAATGAAGATTAAATAAGTGCTTAGAGTGTGGCCATATTTTCCTGGTAATAGAGAGGGTATACTAAATTTTTGGGGCATGCTTGGTTCTTGAATTTTCATTTTAATTAAGGCCAATTGTTATCGTTTCTTATTTGTATTACTTAAAATTATATTGTGTTCGTGTTGTTACGAATCAGCAAAGCACCCCTAGATGCAAATCGTGTTTCTAAGTTGATGTTTCAAGCATCTAATGTGATTGCACAACATTGAAACCTCTCTCCATGTGTGGGACTTGTAAAATGAGAGAGGAATCTCCAAATTAGAGGATGGTTCCTAAAACTCCTCCGATCAAATCATTATTTGCATAATTGCAGAGGGTTTGAATCCTAATCCTACTCTAAATTCCAAGGAGACAGAGATAGAAAGTGCAAAAATTGAAACTAAACTAATAGGTGATACACCAAAGGAGTGGTGAACACTTCTTGTTCATGCAATTGACACAATTTCATGAAATGCAACATGAAACATCATACACAAAGCTGATAAGATGCAATTAGAAGTCTGAAATGAAGCAAGAAAATACAAATAAAGGACCAAAATTGATCACAAAGTCTACACTGTCATTTTCACTTTGCAAAATCCTTGCATTTGCAACATCAAAGAGGCGTAAACCTGTTACAATCATGAAGAAGGTATGATACTTGCAAAAATCACTTGTTGAAGGTGAAAGAAGAAGCTTTCATCCAAAAAAATGTTCAACCTCAAAAATGAGCCAAATCGCTTTTACAATGCATGGGTCGAGCCCAGAGAGAGAAAACATGTAAAAACATGGGATCCATTCCCATTGAATGAAGATGTATTAAAACAAAGCATGGGCGTCCTTACAGGACACTCCATGCCCCGACATTTTTGGTCATGTTTGAAGAATGCGACCCATTTTGCATTAAAACCGGTTGTTAAAACGTCATTTCGCCATTACCACGTGCTAGAGACGCTTGATTTTATCTCTCAAACCGAACCAAAATGCAAAAATGAACGGAATCTTGTAGAGAATTTCACCAGCTTTCCATTGATATAAAGAACGTGAAAATATGAGCTCTGGATTGAAAGATATGATGATTTGAAAATTTAGGGCAAAACAGGGCCAAATCGGGTCGGGGCAAAATTTTTGAATTTTTACCTTTTTGGTCATTTGGAAAGTTTTTCAAAAATTCCTGCACCCCACCGGTTCAGGTGCCACGTGGCATGTTTTAATTGGTCGCGGGCCCTTCCCACTCCATTTTACTTTATTTTTGCCTTTGGAAAATTTTTCAAAATTTCCCTGCTGGGCCGATGAGGTGAAGACACGTGGCGAGATGTGATTGGTTCGGGCCTGTCTCTCCTAAATTTTCCGTGGGTCGCTTCGATATTTTTGGCTTGGACACGTGTCAAAACCCCATTAGGTGTGGGTTTGACCCTCCAAAATTCCCATGCGGGCTTGCTCTGAATTTTTTTCCCCAACTAGACACGTGGCGAGATTCTATTGGCTCGCAATAAGGGGGCGGGCCTTTTTTCTTGAATTTTCCATTATTTTCCCATTGAGAAAATTTCCCAAGTTCTCCCACACTTCGCCTACATGCAGGGACACGTGGCATGTTCTTATTCGTTGGCAACAGCCAAAACTTCGCTTTTGGATTTTCGGCAAAACACTTTGCCAAAATTTCAACTTTTCCTCCGCCCTCTGAAACTCTGGCTCCTGGTGACATGTGTCTTGTTTTAATTGGCTGCAGGCCATCTCTCCAAAATTTCCCTGCACAAACACTTAGCCAAATTTTCCAATTTTCACCCCTGGACGCGTGGCAGCTCCTGATTCGTCGGCGGGTCCCGCGGGAAAAATTTTCCTTTTGAAACCTACGCCAAAACACTTGGCAAAAAACCAAATTCTCCTCCGACCCCCACCACTTCCTGGACACGTGGCACGTCCTGATTGGCTGCGGGCCTTCTAGGGGAAAATTTCCCACAAAAACTCCGTTGAGCCATAACTTGAAAAATATGTGGAGTTAGGAGGAAAACTTTACCTTTCTGGAAAGCTGAGAGAGAGCTCTATCCAATGGTGCCATTTCCAGAAGGTTTTGAGTGCCTGAAAAGAAAAATTTTATGACTGAGGCACAAGAGAGGGAAGAATGAGAGGATTTAGCCACAAAAATGAGCAGGCACATTTTGGATAACAATTTTGGCGACTCGTAGGGGTCATCTCGCTGCTAGATGAAGATATCTCATTGCTTGAAGCAGCCCATTGGGCATGGAGTCATCAAATTTTCTGCTCGAACCCCAACTGACTTAGAATGTTGCAAGGATTAAGATGGAATATCACCTGATGGAAGTAAGGATCGCAAAACATCTCTAGGGACAAAGAAGCTTTGTGCCAAAGCACTTAGGGAAAGTAAAACAACCTACAACAAAACAATGTGCACAAGCACTTGGAGGAATGAAAACCTAAGCTAATATTTACAAGGTGGAGAATTTCCTTTAGTAAGAATGCTTTAGATAGATTCCATTGATGAATCTACAGTTCTTCACCATCCAATGAAGACAATTGGAAGGCATTGCTTATCCTTACACTTTGTGACCATGTATGGGTCACTCCAAATGGCATCAAATTTTGAATGCCTTCCGGTTTTACTCTATCTGCATCCCATTTTAACACTAGATCTCCAACTTGGAAAGATCTACTCTTGGCCTTCCTATCAAAGGTCTTCTTGATCAAAGTTTGATCCTTCTCCATTGCTTGGGATGCCTGATCTCTGATCTCTTGGAGCTCCATCAACTCTGCATATCTCACCTCCATGGGCTGTCATCACCAATCCGGCACTATGATAATTCTTCACCGGGAACTCCTCGTGCTATGATTATTTACTAATGCACAGCCTTTAGTTTGGTGGATGTAATCTGGAAACACAAAAACAAACATAACACAAGAATACCATAGACTATGATAAAAAGGAATGATGATAAATCTGAAATATCAGAGTAAATTATAATATTAGCATGAAATTGTTACAATCTCACCCATGAGGTACTTCAAGTGTTATTGACTTCACTTGCATTCCACCAATACTATGGGAGAAACTTCACAATTACACCTCTTAATGGCTTCTTCAACACACCTTTAAACTGATGGCTTCCTTTACACACTTACTCATACAATATTTCTCACTACTTCCTTCTATGCTAAATGAGGGGGGTGGCCTCTTTATTTATAGAACTTCCAGGCTTATCCATCTTATCTCTAAGATAGGATAAGAAATCCACTCTGACGAATCATATTCCATACCTTAACTCTTATCTGTACATGTAAGCTTATCTTTTAAGATAAGATAAACCTTATCATTTCACATGGGTTCCACATTTTTAGACTTTTTACAAATAAAATACACAAAATATTTATGACCTCACTCCTTGTCCTTATTACCAATATAATATTTCTAATTCCTAATCATGTAGACCCTACTTCTCTACTTATCCCAACTTTGACATTTTAACATTACCGGACCACTTACGACAAATATTACTTTTTACAACATTCCTATTTTACTTTGATCAAGTTACCGTACTCTACATTATCAAGGCGGTAACATACCGACGGCGCCCGTTATCTTCTATCAGACACTACTACTAATTACACTTAACAACATCCTATTCCTAATACATACATTAATGAAATAGAAATTACGGAGGAAAATTTTAGTGTCGACATCTTCCCCCTTCCTAGCTTCTACTTCGTCCTCGGAGTAGACTATTCTGGTGCTTGGAAAATCTTCAACTTGTCGTGGTTGACCAATTTTGTAATGGGAGTGCCATCCAATTCCTCTAGTCGGTATGTACCATTTTTATGCACAGCTGCTATTTTGTAGGGCCCCATCCATTTTGGAAGAATTTTTCTCTGTCTTCTTTTTTTTGTATCTGGAATCATATACTAGAACCAAGTCATTCACATGAAATGGAGACCAATGGATCTTTTGATCAAAGTATTCCTTCTGCTTCATTTTCTTCTTATGGCTTGTATTCTTTGCTAGTTCCCTCATTTCCTCTAGCAAATGAAGATGTACCAACCTTTCTTTTACTTAATCACTTTCATCCATCCTTTCATTTTTCATAACTCTCACAGTGGGAATATCAAACTCAATAGGAAGAACTGGATCAATGACATAGGCCAACTGAAATGGGGAGTATCCTGTGCTGACTTTGATGTTTCCCTATATGCCCACAATGTTGCATGAATCCTTTTATCCCACTTATGTACTGCAAGATCGCATCTTTTTCTGTAATTTGACACAACACAAAATTTGTTCATTCCACTGTCCCATTTATGCTTGGCTTGTATGTTGTTACTTTCCCGTGCTTAATAGAAAATTTATTGACTAGGGCTTCTACTACCTCATTAATGAAGTGGCTTCCTTGATATGTTACAATTTCTAATGGACAACCAAATCTAGTGATAATGCGTTCATATATGAACCTCTTGCCACCTCATCCATGGAAGTCATTTTCAATGGCCTAGCTTTAACCCACTTGGTTAAATAATCTGTGACAACTACAATATACTTATTTTGGCGTGAGGTAGTTGGAAGTGGACCTACAATGTCTATTCCCCACTTTTCAAAGGGACCAAGTGGAATAATAGGACATAATGGAGCTCGATGAAGTCTTACGCTTACCATGTGTTTGATAAATATCACATGTCTTACAATAATTATAACAATCTTTAAAAAGAGTGGGCAAAGTGATAACTCGCATCTAAGATCCTTCTTAATGTAAGTTGTCCAGAGAAGTGCCCTCCACATGTACCATTGTGGAATTCTTCTAGCAGCTCCTTCCTTGATCACGTCCAACCGCCTCTTATACTTGTCCATCGTGTCCTATTCGAAATAATACTCCATGCAGAATAGAATATGGACGATCGGCTTGAGTAATCTTTCTCTTATTCTTTGCATTGGCACCATCAGAAACTTGAATTCATTCGATAATTCCAAATATCTATGTATTCACTAGGGATTGTGTCAAGGGATAACAATGTCAGATCGGGAAATCATCATCATCACAAGATGATCCTAAATCATCATAGGCTCGAGAGAGTGCATCCGCATTGACATGCTTCTTTCCCCGGCCTATCTATAATATCAAATTCAAATTCTTGTAACAAAATTATCCATATTGCTATCCTCCCTGATGGCTTAGGCTTATTGACAATATATTTTAGAGCCTGATGATCTGTTACAACTATAAATTTCTGCCCTAGCAAGTAATTTCTAAACTTCTTTACAACAAAAATGATAGCTAGAGCCTCTTTTTCAGTTACAGTATAATTTACCTCAGCACTGCTCATTTGTCTGCTCCCAAAGTAAATTGGATGTTCATTCCCATTTTCATCCTTTTAGCTCAAAGTACTTCCTAGTGCTGCATCTGAGGCATTAGTGTACACAATGAATGGCTTGCTCCAATCTGGATTCTTTAAAATAGGTGAAGACACCAGGGCTTCCTTTAGTTGTCCAAAAGCTTCATGTGCCTTATTTCCTGGTTCATAAGTAACATCCTTCTTCAAGAACTGGGTTAGTGGCTATGCAATCTTTGAGAAATTCTTGATGAACCTTCTATAGTAACCCACATGGCCTAAAAATGATCTCAACTTACTTCTATTCATAGAAATGGTAAATCTTTGATTTTTGAAACTTTATCAGGATCAGTACCAATACCATCTCTGATACAACATGCCCTAACAAAACACCTTTAGAACATCCAAAGACACACTTTGTAGGGTTTAGTGAGGCTTGTGCTTCATCTAACCTTTGAAATGCTATCTCCATCTGGTGAAGGTGGTCCAACTTGCTCCCATAGATGCAAAAATCATCCAGAAATACTCTGATAAAGGTCCCAATGTAGGGTTCGAACACCCTATTCATCAAACACTGGAATGTTGCTGGAGCATTACACAACCCAAAAGGCATAACTCTATAAGCAAACGTTCCCCAAGGAGTGGTGAATATGGTATTCACTGATCTTTCTCCGCTATACGGACCTTGTTATATCCGCTATATCCATCAGCAAAACTATAACACTCCTGGCCAGCTACTTCGTCCAAGATCTGATCTGAGAATGGAAGAGGGTAATGATCCTTCTTTGTTGCCTTATTGAGCTTCCTGTAATCAACACAAATGCGTAGCTTCCCATTCTTTTTTATTGAGATCACAATGGGAGAAACCCATTCTGAATTCTCCACAGCAAATATGAATCCTACATCAAGCAACTTATCTATTTCTTCTTTTTGACGCCTTAGAAAAATTAGGATTCATTCTATATGGCATTTGCTTTATAGGCTTAGCACCATCTACCAGCTCAATAGAATGTTCTACCCAACTTACTTGACGGAGTTCCTTGTAATCAAAAGTGAATATGTGTATGTACCTTCGAAAGAGCTGGAGGTAGGATTCCTTCTCACTCTCCATCACAAAGATCACCAATGTTTATTTGTTGAGACGATCATCAACTTCTTCTTCGAGATAATTTTATGGGGTTATGAGTCGGTGTGACTCGGAAGGATATCCATGATCAAACATCAACCTCACTTTCTTCATCTTCGGTGTCCACTTCACCGGTACTAGTGTAATAAGAGGATGTCCAATCATCGCCATCACTTGAATCCATAGGTTCTCGCTTTATGATGTCGAGGGATCATGTTTATCTTCACCCTCTCTCTACCACATCCAAGTGTCATGAAGCCTTCATTCCAATAGTTTCTTGCATGAAATCTCCTTAGCCATGGTCTTCCCAACAACATTGGGTACGCAATAGTACCATTTTTCATCACCTAAAAGTCTATCACACATACAACACCCATAACAGATATTGCCACATTTGAAACTACACTTTCTAGTTTAGTTTTTCCCTTATTTAATGGCCTTAACTTAAGTGTTGAAGGGTGATCAATTTTTAAACCCAACATATTCATTACAGACTCTGTCATTACATTAACTGCAGCACCTCCATCAACTAAGACATCATGAATTGAAATACCATTACATAATACCTCATCTTGTGGAGCATAGGGATCCGCCTCTACCTCCAAAACAGGGACCTCAACCTCCTTCCTTCGTCGAGCATTGAGTCCACTTCGCAGCTCCCACCTCTTCTCAGAAGACATAGCCAAGAGTTGACCATATGTAATATTTGCAAGCCTTTTGGACAGATCTTCCAAGATGGAGTATGGTCCTTGCCCCTATGAAATCAGAAAATCCTACACACCCAACTTTCTTCTCCTATGTTTCTTACTAGTTTCTCCTTTCATCTTCTTAGGATCATTTCCATCTTGATTATCTTTTTCTTTCTTTCTTTTTGTTACAAACACATCTACTTCATTATTTCTGCTCTTATCTACTACATCAAAAGAATTCACAGGTGCTTTTCCTTTATCATTATCTCCTTTACCAGATGTAGAAGCTCTATCTGGACAATTATACTTATAATGACCCTTTTTATAACAACCATAACATACAACTTCAGAAATATTTCTTTTTGGACCTCTATCTCCTCCCTGAGAACTAAATTCTTTTCCTTGAAGAAGATTAATAGTTAATTGACCCATCTTTTTGAGTAGATCTTCATACTCGGTAGATGTATTAGGAGAAATATTTGTGCTCACCGAGAGTGGTTGTGGATTCTAGAGCAAAGGTGCTTTGGTGTAGGCTCTACTTTAGCAACAATTTCTTTGGGCTCCTCTTCCATGCTTTCTTTTGCCTTCTTGCAATCTCCTTTGCTTGTTCAATGGTAGGCACAGGCGGTCATACTTCACTCGCTTTTTGATCTCTCGGCTTCATCCCAAGAATGAAGTGCTTACATAGGAGATTATCCACGCCATTCATCAACCCATCCGCTAATCCTTCCTTCCGATCCGGGCATCGAGCTTCCTCCTCAGCTATAGAACATGAGCATGATAATCCCTTATCTTCTCCTTCTCTCCTTGGGTTAGCTTTGTGATAACATCATGAGATCTCGCATATCTCTCGTTGTTCACCAAATTCTTCAAGAAAACTTTCGCTTAATAAATCCCATGAGTTTTTCACATTATCACCTAGTGTTTCAAACTACCTAAGGGCTGAACCATCCAAAAAGGTAGGAAAAATTCAGTCCATTGTTCCCTTCTTATAAGGCCATTACAAATACAAGATCATTTAAACTCTTAAATGAAAGAGGAAGCATCTTCATTAGATTGGGCTGAAAAAATATGAATCTTCCCAATCTTCAAAAGTAACCACAAAGTGAAATACCAACCCAAATGTACAATCAACAAGACTTATGTGCACCAATAATTAAAATCACTATAATAGAAAATAGAAATAACCAAGGTAAACTATGGTAAAACTTGACTTATCATCAGTAAAACCGACTTTATTGCAGGTAAACACTATTCACAAGAAAAGTGAAGTTATCATGCGGTAAATACTATTCACAAGTAAAAGTGACTTTACTTGTGGTAAATACTATTCACAACAAAAATGAATTTACCATGGTAACTACTATTCACGGCAAAAATGACTTTACCATGGTAACTACTATGCACAAAGAAAAACAAGGTTACCCTCTAATTGATTTTTGACTAAGTGGGAATATCTCTCCGCATAATCCACCAACGAGGAATGGTCCCGGCAATGGAACCAAAATGTCATCACCAATCCGGCACTATGATAATTCTTCACCGAGAACTCCTCGTGTTATGATTATTTACTAATGCACAGCCTTTAGTTTGGTGGATGTAATCTGGAAATACAACAACAAACATAACACAAGAATACCATAGACTATGATAAAAAGGAATGATGATAAATCTGAAATATCAGAGTAAATTATAATATTAGCATGAAATTGTTACAATCTCACCCATGAGGTACTTCAAGTGTTATTGACTTCACTTGCATTCCACCAATACTATGGGAGAAACTTCACAATTACACCTCTTAATGGCTTCTTCAACACACCTTTAAACTGATGGCTTCCTTTACACACTTACTCATACAATATTTCTCACTACTTCCTTCTATGCTAAATGAGGGGGGTGGCCTCTTTATTTATAGAACTTCCAGGCTTATCCATCTTATCTCTAAGATAGGATAAGAAATCCACTCTGACGAATCATATTCCATACCTTAACTCTTATCTGTACATGTAAGCTTATCTTTTAAGATAAGATAAACCTTATCATTTCACATGGGTTCCACATTTTTAGACTTTTTACAAATAAAATACACAAAATATTTATGACCTCACTCCTTGTCCTTATTACCAATATAATATTTCTAATTCTTAATCATGTAGACCCTACTTCTCTACTTATCCCAACTTTTACATTTTAACATTACCAGACCACTTACGACAAATATTTACTTTTTACAACATTCCTATTGTACTTTGACTGTTACCGTACTCTACATTATTGGCGCAACGCATCGACGGCGCCGTTATCTTCTATCGACACTACTACTAATTACACTTAACAACATACTAATCCTAATACATACATTAATGAAATAGAAATTACTGAGGAAAATTTTAGTGATGACAGGGCCCAAACTCTAAAGCAACTCTAATTGCTTCATGAGTTCCAATGTTGGAAAATCAAGTGACATGGGCAAGATTACCTCTCTTCCATAAACAAGCCTGAATGGAGAGTTACCTGTGGATCTCTTGGGAGTTATCCTATCAGCCCATAAGGCTGATTTCAATTTGGTATGCCAAGACCTCTGATTCTCATCAAGATTCCTCCTAATGATCCTCAACAAGTTCTTGTTTGTAGATTCAGCCTGACCATTACCCTGAGGGTAGTAGTTTGATGAAGTACTTAGGTAGATCCCGTTCTTGACAGCCCACTTAGTCACCTTGGATCCAATGAGTGCTAATGCATTATCTCGAGATTATTGTAGCAGGGTATGCCAAATCTGGTTACTATCCCCTCATAGAAGTCTAAGATGCTAGACTCATTTGCTTCCTTGAGTGCTCTTGCTTGATCCATTTGGTGAAGTAGTCCGTGGTCATCAAAATCCACTTATGCCCTTGGCTTGAATTGGGATAATGAATCCAATGAAGTCCAAACCCCATTGCATAAATGGCTGGTCAACTGAAATTGGATGCAATGGAAGGGCAGCAAACCTCTTTTTACCTGATGAAGAATGCACAATTCTTGCACCTTTTGATCCACGCAAAGCAATCACTTTGAAAATCTTGGGCCAATAATAACCAGCCTTCATGATTTTTAGAGCTGTAACTCTTGGTTTAAAATGACCACCAGCTGGTCCACCATGGAACTCTTCCAACACCCTATGAATCGATTTGTGCTAATGCATGCATCTCAAAGAACACTCCATTCACATCTTTCTTGAACAAAACACCGTCTACTATGGCATATGGGACAACCTTGCAATCAAGTGTCTTCTTTGGGTCTTGTTCATCTCTCGGAGGGCATAGGCTGTGCTTAGGAAGTGCATTATACCTTAGGTCCAGCAGGAGTGGGGACAACATTATCCTCTTCTTGAGTGCTACCTTGCACATGGCTGTCTTAAACTCAAAAATAGCCTCTTCTTTATTACATACTCCTTTTTCTTGCCCACAATCAGCTTCTCACACAATCCTTTTCCTCTTACCAGCTTAGTGACCTTGATCTCAATGTCATACTCCATGACATGAGTGATCCAACTTGCCCTTTTCTCATTAAAATCCTTGTTGAGGAGGAAGTCCTTTACTCCCGCATGAGAGACCAACAACCTAACCTTGTTGTTTGAGACTAGATGCTTGAATTTCTTCAAGCTTCGATTCACGCAAGTACATACTTCTCAATAAAATAATATCTCACCTCATAGTCATCTAGGCTTTGGGTGAAGGAAGCAATTGGCTTCTCATCATTGTCCTTGTTTTGCTGTACCAAAATGGCGTAAATAATATCATTACCTCCAAATGCATAGAGGATGAAATCCTTGGAGAAATCTGGGTTGATGAGAGTTGGGGCTTGAGAGATGGCTTCTTTGATTGCTTCAAAACTTTCCTTTCCTTCTGCTGTCCATTTGAAAGCCATGCTTTTATTTAGCATCTTGGTGATAGGTTTGACAAGGGCTGCAAAATCTGGAACAAACCTCCGAACAAAGTTTATTCTTCCCAAGAAACTCAAGGGCCTTCTTGTGGCTTGGCAATGGTAGTGCTCTTATGGCTTCAACCCTCTCTGGATCAATTGCTAATCCTTCTTTGGAGACAATATGGCCAAGGAGCTTTCCTTCATGTGCTAGGAAGATACACTTCTTAGAATTTAAAGACACTCCAAATCTCCTGCACCTTTGGAAGACTTATCTCAAATGAGAGAGGTGGTCTACTGCATTCTTTGAAAAAATAGTGATATCATCAAGATATATCAGCACCATGTTGTTAATCAAACCTTTGAACGCCATGTCCATTGCTCTTTGGAAGGTAGCTCCAGCGTTGGACAGCCCAAATGGCATTTTCCTATATGCATAAGTTCCCCATTTAGTTGTGAAGGCTGTCTTGAACTGATCTTTTTCCTTCACCATAATCTGATTGTAGCTTGAGTAGCCATCAAGTAGTGAAAACCTCTCGGATCCATCCACCACTTGTAAAATTTGCTCCATATAAGGGAGTGGGTAATGGTCCTTGAGAGATGCTCTATTCATGTCTCTGAAGTCAACACACAATCTGATCTCTCCACTCTACTTTCTTCGAACTAAGTTGGAAACCCAA
Organism: Taxus wallichiana var. yunnanensis; assembly: GCA_018340775.1. Taxonomy (NCBI): domain Eukaryota; kingdom Viridiplantae; phylum Streptophyta; class Pinopsida; order Cupressales; family Taxaceae; genus Taxus; species Taxus wallichiana. Next base: position 636,126,460 of record CM031244.1, read on the forward strand.
CTAGAATGCTTGATTAGGAATATGATTCTTGACTCAATCAACTTGTTCAATTCCTTCCTCATGAGAGGTTCCATGTGTGGATTGACTGGCCTTTGTTTCGCCCGATGGGCTTAGTATTCGATCCAACTCAATGGTGTGTTTGGGCTAACTTGGGATTGAAACCTTTCAAATCTTCGTAGCTCCAAGCAAACACATCGAGAACTCTTGACAAAGTTGTATGAACTCATACCTTTCTTGCTCAGTTGTCATCTTACCAATTTGGAGTGATTTGCCTCTTTCTACTGAGATGGACACTGAATCTTCTCCCTTCACTTGGATGTTTGCTTTCTCCTTCCTAAACTGATCATTAGGATTGAAAATGGACTCTAAAGTAATAAGTCCCTTTGGTAGTTTTTTGGTTCTCAGCTGCACCACTTGGTCACCATACTGCTGCTCCAACTTTTCCTGATTTTTGGCTGAGAATTCAGCCTCTTCTTACAAGAAATGGATGATTTGTTGATCATTTTCAAACACTTGCCAACTTACATTGTTGTCCGGCACTGAAGGCCTTACAATCACATGGATGTTTGGCTGTACCTTGTCTTTTTGAATGCTCTCCACAACGTCAAAGGCTGCCCCAACTGCTGCAAGCCTGTCGCTTGGTTCTCTTTCCTAGGAATGGATTTGATGCCAAAACCCTCAAAATATTCAATGAGGTCCCACACCCTATTCTTGTAGCACTTGAGTAGATCATTCTTGATAGCATGCTGCCCCTTGACTTGGTTGACAATCAACTCACTGTCACCAAAGACTTGCAAGTTCTTTATTCCTCTCTTGATTGCCCAATGCAGTCCTTGCACTAAGGCTTCATATTCAGCAGTGTTATTAGAGCATGCAAATTGAAATCTAAAAGCTGAATAATACTTAACTCCTTGAGGTGAAACTAGCATGGATCCCCTCCTACACCTTGTCTACTCCTTGATCCATCAAAAAACAACTACCATACCTCATTGTCATCTTTGTGGTTTGGCTTGGTGATGCTAGGAATGGGCTGATCTTCTTGATGTATGCAATAGACACCTAGCTCGATTCTTCTACTTATTGATAAGGATCAAAAGCATGCACCTTGTTTGCCCATTCATCAAGAGTTAGATCCGGGATGCTTCCAACCTTGGTGTCAACTTCATCATGCTTGGTGATCTTCTTGATCAAATGCCAAACAATTGGCATTGATCGACTTGGAGTGTAGGGCTCAATGTGGAAGTTTGCAATAGGTTCGACCTGATTGTAGCTTTGGTTCCATACCTCGTTCGAATAGCATGTGTGACCAATCAGCAGACAAATATCCTCCAATCTTGGTCATGAAATATCTTGACAAACATTTTGCAAAAGAGTGGTGGAAGGTCTCATGAATCGATACATCTTGTAAAACAACAACATTTGGACATGCATGCAAGGTAAGACTCAAGTTTCTAATCACCCTAATCTGTTATTCTTCGCTGTCCCATCCAACCGCACTACCCCTTTGGATATGGTTTCATATTGAAGTCCTCATTGATCGCCTATTTGCTTGGGCATCACTAAGCTACTTGCCCCGGAATCAATCATGCAATTGTGCACCAATTGGTTTCCAATGATTAATGAGACATAAAAAGGAGGGGGCTTCAACATTTTACCTTGTTGTCCTCCATGATTCCCTTCAGGCTGGGCAACATTTGTGAGCACCTTCTCTTGCATTTGGACTTGCTGATTTGAAGTTGGCCAGAGTCCTTCATGGCACCCTCGTAGCAAATCTCTCTGGCCTGGGATAGATAGGGATTCCCACATTGATATATTTACATTTGTCTTCTTCATCTGATCAATGATACTAAATGGTGATGAAGGATCTCTTTGCTGTCCCTTGGTTTGCATATTCATCCCTTGCATGTGGGCAGCAACAACTGTATTTGAGTTGGTCTATGAGCTGTTCTTCGCTGCCCTTATGCATTTACAATCTGGATTTTGTTTGCCAACCATTTGTGGAGCCATAAAAGGTTATGGATTGGTTGGAGCTAATGGCTATTCTTCACCCAAATTCCTTCTTTTTGACCTTGTGTTGGCTGCAACACCTTGAGAGATTGTTTGATTTATGCCACAAAAATCCTCTCTGCCCGCCACAAGTGTGGTGTCATTTGGAGCTGATTGCTACTAGAATGTTTCTTGTTGTTGGTTGTTTCCTTGACTACCCTCACCCTCCACACCAGTAGTTGTCACCATTAATGCTTGATTAAAGGCACCGTTGAAGCACATAGATTGGTTGTGAGGTTCATTGCATGGAAAACACCAATCATACTCTGAGCAACGTTGTTTTGTGTTGGCACCAATGCCTTAACGACAGATATAGCATTTGGATTATAGGGCTGAAATGGTCTGCATTGGCAAGAGGCCTTGCTTGATTTAGATTTGCAGCTAGATTAGGTGGTCTATGACGTTGATATGGCTACCGATTAGGCTGAGTTTGAGGTTGGAAGGAAGGTCTAAAACTTTGGGCTTGTTGCCTCTTAAGAGTAACCAGCTCATTACCTAAATTTTACAATTGCTTCATGACTTCTTAAAGCTCATTTGGGGCACTTGGAGATGAAGTAGAAGCTTCATTTGAACTCTGATTTCTAGGAGTGGGAGAAGGAGCCAAATTAGGTGCTTGATTAGTGTTTGGGCTCTCTAAACTTGGAAACAATGGCATGGGAGGTCTAGGGGCTAGTTTGCCAGCTTGGATCAAACAATTTTCAGCCCTAATGGCAATGCTATAAGCCATAGGGATAGTTATGCCTCCCATGGACTGAATCAACATAGAAATATCAGAATTTAGAGCTTTGAGATAGTAAAGAAAAGCACCTTCTGCTGTTGGCCTGACTGCCACTGGAATTCTCTCCCAAGTCCTTTGAAATTTGAAGTTGAAATCGCCACCGCTCATTGGGAGCTCTCTTGATGGTTGTCAGCTGCTCCAAAAGAGACAAGTTGTCTCCCTTCTCTCCAAATTGCTCATGAAGTGCTACACATAGCTGGTTCCAATTTTGAATAGAACCTAAGGCAAGGCTTCTAAACCATTGTAAAGCCTTCCCCTTGAATGAAGATGCCAACAATTTGACAGCAACTTGCATCTCGTTGATTTCATGAATTGCACAAAGGTTGGCAATGTCTTTAACATGATCACCAGGAGTAGTCTGATTCTCTCCAGTGAAGTATGGAATGTTCTTCAAGGCTGCAATTGGAATTGGATTTTGTGCATTGAGAGCAAGTGGGCTGCTGCTAGTGAAATTGACATAGGGGTTGTTTTGTGCCATTCTAATTGGTCTTAGAACCCTTGTTGATCAATAAAAGGCCTACCAGGTGGAGGAGTTGAGAGAGTTCTATTTGGTGGAGATAGAGACCTTTGAATCCTTCTTCCTCTTTTCCTTCTTCTTGGAGATAACTCGCAGATATTCAAACAACACCTCTTCTTCTCCGCTTCTTGACCTTGTAGTGATTTCGTGTCTGCACTACTAAAACCAGCTGATTCTTCCCCTTGGAGTCGCCAAATGTGTAATTTATAGAACTTTTAAGCAAGAAAATTGCAACAGATACACATCAACTTTGTTGTAATGAAAATGAGACCTCTAAGCTCCCACCCGGCGTGCCAAAACTATTGTTGCAAATCAACAACACCCCTAGATGCAAATCAGGTTTCTAAGTTGATGTTTCAGGCATCCAGTGTGATTGCACAACATTGAAACCTCTCTCCAAGTGTGGGATTTGTAAAATGAGAGAGGAATCTCCAAATTAGAGGTCAGTTCCTCAAACTCCTCTCGATCAGAATCTATATTTGCATAATTGCAGAGGTTTGAATCCTAATCCTACTCTAAATTCCAAGGAGACAGAGATAGAAAGTGTAAAAATTGAAACTAAACTAATAGGTGATACACCAAAGGAGTGGTGAACACTTCTTGTTCATGAAAATTGACACAATTTCATGAAATGCAACATGAAACATCATACACAAAGTTGATAAGATGTAATTAGAAGTTTGAAATGAAGCAAGACAATACAAACAAAGGATCAAAATTGATCACAGTAGTCCTTGTCATTTTCACTTTGTCAAAATCCTTGCATTTGCAACATCAAAGAGGCGAAACTTGTTACAATCATGAAGAAGGTCTGATACTTGCAAAAATAAATTGTTGAAGGTGAAACAAGAAGCTTGCTATCCAAAAAAAATGTTCAACCCTCAAAAAATGAGCCAAATCTGGCTTTTACAATGCATGGGTCGAGCCTAGGAGAGAGAAAACACGTAAAAAACATGGGAGCCAATCCCCATTGAATGAAGATGCATTAAAATAGCATGGGCATCCTTACAGACCCATGCCCTGACATTTTTGGTCATGCTGAAGAAGAATGCGACCCATTTTGCATTAAAACTGGTTGTTGAAACGTCATTTCTGGCCATTACCACGTGCCAGAGACGTTTCTTGATTTTCTCTCTCCAAACTGAACCAAAATGCAAAAATGACCATGGAATCTTGTAGATAATTTTACCAAATTTCCATTGATATAAAGAACGTGAAAATCCGAGCTCTGGATCGAAAGATATGATGATTTGAAAATTTAAGGCAAAACAGGGCCAAATCAGGTCGGCGGGCAAAATATTTGAATTTTTTACCTTTTTGGTCATTTGGAAAGTTTTTCAAAAATTCCATATGCCCCACCGATTCAGTGCCACGTGGCATGTTTTAATTGGTCGCGGGCCCTTCCTACTCCATTTTACTTCATTTTTGCCTTTGGAAAATTTTTCAAAATTTCCCCGTTGCCAGCCGATGAGGTGAAGACACGTGGCGAGATGTGATTGGCTCGGGCCTATCTCTCCTAAATTTTCCGTGGGTCACTTCGATATTTTTGGCTTGGACACGTGTCAAAACCCCATTAGGTGCGGGTTTGACCCTCCAAAATTCCCATGCGGGCTTGCTCTGAATTTTTTTCCCCAACTAGACACGTGGCGAGATTCTATTGGCTCGCAATAAGGGGGCGGGCCTTTTTCTTGAATTTTCCATTATTTTCCCATTGGGAAAATTTCCCAAGTTCTCCCACACTCCGCCTAGCCGGACACGTGGCATGTTCTTATTCGTTGGCGGGGCAGCGGGCCAAAACTTCACCTTTTGGATTTTCGGCAAAACACTTTGCCAAAATTTCAACTTTTCCTCTCGCCCTCTAAAACTCCAACTCCCGTGACATGTGTCTTGTTTTAATTGGTCACGGGGCCATCTCTCTAAAATTTCCTGCTCATCTTAGCCAAATTTTCCAATTTCACCCCTGGATGCGTGGCGCTCTGATTAAATCGGCTTACCGGTCCCGCGGGGAAAATTTTCCTTTTGAAACCTACGCCAAAACACTTGGCAAAAAACCAAATTCTCCTCCAACCCCCGCCACTTCCTGGACATGTGGCACGTCCTGATTGGCTGCGGGCCTTCTAGGGGAAAATTTCCCACAAAAACTCTGTCGAGCCATAACTTGAAAAATACGTGGAGTTAGGAGGAAAACTTTACCTTTCTGGAAAGCTGAGAGAGAGCTCTATCCAATGGTGCCATTTCCAGAAGGTTTTGAGTGCCTGAAAAGCAAAATTTTAGACTGAGGCACAAGAGAGGGAAGAATGAGAGGAGTTAGCCACAAAAATGAGCAGGGGCACATTTTAGATAATAGTTTGGTCCTTGTTGAAGAAATTTGATGTTTGTAATCCATAACCAAGACATAGAAAGTGGAATTTGGAAAAAATGGCAATAAATTGCTATTTACACAACCATCGATAAAACTTTGCAAAAAAGTGTGATAAGTTTCAAGGCAATTAAAGCAAATTTGAATATGGGGTGAGTTGTACATCTTTAGAAGCATGTGTTGATGCCCCAGTGGATTGTGGGCACATTTGATTATTCTGATTTAATATCAACCTGAGTTAAGGAGATTGCGAGGAAAAGAGGTGCATGCAAAAAGAATGGGAAAATTTAAAAGATGATACTGTAAATTTGATTTGATTTGATTTGATATTGTAGGTTAGAGATTGATTGGATTCTTCTATTTCAAAATATGAATCTACAATGTACAGATCCATTTTTCTTCATAACATAATCATTTTACTCATCGTGTAGGATGTCCCACAGAATTTCGTTTACCATGTAATCATAAAACAACAGGTTTCCAGGTGGAGAAAGCGAATATCCATGCAGACTCACAAGATTCCTATGCTTGATGCTTCCAACTGTTTCGAGCTCAGTTCCAACTTCACACAAGCTTTGTGGGTAGTGACTGCGATCTCTTTATAGCAATTCGATTACAATTCTTTAGAACACATTTATAAATAGTGCTTGTAACACCATAGCCAATTATATATTTCTCATTTATATTTTCTCTGATTCTCATTATGTCATCATACATGTGAAGAGCCATGTCCATAAATCATTCCAGCCAATGGTGCAAGGTTTAAGACCATAATTTTTCATTATGTTTCTTTTCTCTTGTGCAGAATCAGAAGCTTCTTCAGAATCACACCTAAAGACATATTTTTTGGTCACACTATTCTAGAAGGCAAGTATGCCAGTGACTGCGGTGTATGGGTGCAATATATGTATAGAGTGTAGTGTAGTGAGAATATGCTGAAGTCAATGAGAGGAGGTGTAGTTAGTTACAAAAGCAAGGTATTTGTCAACTCCTTTGTGCCTCAGTCTCAAGAAATCATTGGGAATCATAAGGTTGGAGCTCTAAATGTTGTTTCTATTCACTGCAATGAATCATTAGGCCCCAAGTTAGGCAACCAATCTACATGTGAAGATAAAAACTGGTATTTCGGAGCATGAACAGAAGCTTTGGGGAAATTGAAAATGGCCAAAGGAAAACAACCACCTTTGAAATAGGATATGCAAATGCATCAAAACATAATGAAAGAACATTTTGATAGATAACATAGTTTCAAATTCCATGGTAGCCCAAAAAATGCTCGACATCATTGCTCATTTATGGATTTTTACATTCCTCCCTTTCAATTTAGGCACAACTTGAGATAATTGTTTTCTTGAAAGATGTACATTCAATATTCATGTGTATGGATCAACCATACAAATTGCTTTGGTACAAATACCACTAGTTTTTAGACATCTATCAACTTAATAGAAGGCCCCTCATAATTTACCTCCTTTTGTCAATCACAAGGGGTTTAGTAGGTCTTTCCTTCAATAATTTGTTCTCAAATTTGTATTATGTTTATTTTTCTTCGAACATTTTGGATAATTGAATTAGAATGCTAAAGAAATAAATATTGAGAATGAGCTTAAGTATCTATATAATGCAAAAAACAATTATACCTTTGTTTTGTCTGGTATGGAATGAATGAAAGAAAGATAAGATTTTAATAACATCTACAATCTAGAAAATAGTCTATGGAATCAGGGGTTGCCATGAAAATTATCAATCTTACAAACTTTACAACCCTTTTTGATATTGGATATTTTACTGTATATCTATCTTGATCTCACCAAGCATTTTGAAGCTTCTCCTACTCAAACAAATTGTTTGATTTGCATAGAAACATGCAGAGCTAGAATATGTAGATAGACACATCTGATAGTATCCATTTCATCACTCAATTTTTATAGCTACAGTTATATACTAGGAAGAAGAAATAACTACAATTATGTACAACTTTAAAGGAGCAACAACTATGGACTAGTGTTAAATCAAGGTAGCTCAGTAGAAACATGACATTATTAAGGACCTTCACCTATCAAGCTCATATACAAATAGATATCAAGTGTACACAAATTTGTCTAAATCTTATTACTTGGTCACTTTTTCATCTTCCCCCCACCCCCACCACCTCTCTGTTGTCCATGTTCCAAAAACTTCATGGAGTTCATCTTCAGTGTATTAAATGTGCCCTTGTTTATGTTCTAGAAGTGTTTTGAACTGCACTGCATATATAATTCATTTAAAATATTGTAAAATTACATCTATATTAATTTGTACCTTTGAAAATTGGTGCTCAGCTATTCATTGATCAATTTATAATCTCGTCAAAAATAGGGTTGTTTTTTATGTAACTAATTGAATAAGTATAGATATATTTAGTTTTATTAACTTATTTTTTCACTTTTTTGTAGGGTATTTGTGATTCTCATTCTCTCGTAGTAAAGAAGAGATTGTCATCTCTAAACGAACTTCAGGTGGGTTTCAATATTGATTGAAGTATTTATTCATTTGTTTTATTTATTGCATGTTATGAATTAAAAACATTATTATAGATTGCTTTCATGTTATTTGCTTTCGATTGTTGCATTTATATTTAGACTCCAATCCTTTTCCGAAGTGACATGTGGGGGCATGTGCCTTCGTCAATGACAAGATTTGTTATGTGATGAGGGACTTGTTACCCAATGATTTCTTAATCTTGAGGCATAAAGGAGTTGACAAATACCTTGCTTTTGTAACTAACTACACCTCCTCTCATTCACTTGAGTCTATTCTCACTACACTACACTCTATACACATATTGCACCCATACACCGATCCACACCGGTATACTTGCCTTCTAGAATAGTGTGACCAAAAATATGTCTTTAGGTGTGATTAAAGAAGCTTCGATTCTCGCACAAGAGAAAAGAAACTTAATGAAAAATTATGGTCTTACACCTTGCACCATTGGCTGGAATGATTTATGGACATGGCTCTTCACATGTATGATGACATAATGAGAATTAGAGAAAATATAAATGTGAAATATATAATTGGCCATGGTGTTACAAGCACTGTTTATAAATTTGTTCTAAAGAATTGTAATCAAATTGCTATAAAGAGACTGCACAGTCACTACCCACAAAGCTTGTGTGAAGTTGGAAGCATCAAGCATAGGAACCTTGTGAGTCTCGCATGGATATTCGATTTCTCCACACTCGAAACTCGTTGTTTTATGATTACATGGTAAACAAAATTCTGTGGGACATCCTACACGATGAGTAAAATGATTATGTTATGAAGAAAAATGGATCTGTACATTGTAGATTCATATTTTGAAATAGAAGAATCCAATCAATCTCTAACCTACAATATTAAATCAAATAAAATCAAATTTACAGTACCATCTTTTTAATTTTCCCATTCTTTTTGCATGCACCTCTTTCCCTCACAATCTCCTTAACTCAGGTTGATATTAATTTAAAATAATCAAATGTGCCCACAATCCATGGGGACATCAACACATGCTTTTAAAGATATACAACTCACCCCGTATTCAAATTTTCTTTAATTTCCTTGAAACTTATCACACTTTTTTGCAAAATTTTATTGATGGCTGTGTAAATAGCAATTTATTGTCATTTTTTTCAAAATTCCATTTTCTATGTCTTGGTTATGGATTACAAATATTTAATTTCTTCAGCAAGGACCACTAACACAATAGAAGTTTTCGTAATATAAATAAGAAACAATAATAATTGGCTTTAATTAAAATGAAAATTCAAGAACCAAGCATGCCCCAAAAATTTAGTATACCCTCTCTATTACCAAGAAAATATGGCCACACTCTAAGCACTTATTTAATCTTCATTTTCAATCATCACAGGAGTAGACCATTTCATCCAAATCAAAAATATTTAAATTAGATGAGTTTTATTAATAATCGGCTAGAATACCTCTTCCATGTAGGAAAAAACCCAAGTTGGGCAAACATACAATGGGTTATCAAAATTATCCAAATGGATAATGTAGGGGAATTCGTGTCCACAAACTTACAATTGCTGCAAAGCTCATATAATTTAAAGGCAATATACTGCTCTGTAAACTCCATAAACAAAGTTGTGGAAAGGGAAAATAGAATGATTATGGCGATAACTTAATAATTTTTGAAATAAGGTATTTCAAATAAATTATACGCAGAGATTTTTGGTACTAATGTAACAATATAAAGAAAGTTTTGAAAAAGCAAATTTTTGAAAAATGAAATGTGTATTATAACATATACATAGTGACCTATGTGGAAAACCCAATCATTGCATGGTTCAAAGTACTTCTCTTATCTTAATGTTTCAAAGGAGTTATAGAAAGGAAAATTTACAGAAAATCCCGATCCTCCAAAGTCAAGACAAATCATGGAGGAAAATTCATGGAAAAAGAGTTTGAATTACTATGCAAGGCTTGTTTGTGAAGGAAAAACCAATAATTATAATAGAGAAGGACCAATATATATTAGAAGGATAAGGTATTTAAAATAAAATTTGGCTAGACGTTTACACGATGTAGTTCATTTGTTAAATATATGGTCCTATAGAGGAGTACTTGAAGAAGGTTGGTCGGGTTCAGAAACAACAAGCAAAACATCTCAAGCTTTTTGAATCTAAAGAGTATGTTTTAATTTCTTAAGATTGAATGATTAAGTGAATCATTTTCCTATCAGATATAGTAATAATATAGAAGCCTATAGATTTCTTCATTTACAATCTGAAAAATAAAAATCTATGAGTAGAGTGCTAGATGAAAAATCAGACTTGAATCAAGTTGATTCTTGATAGAACAAGGTGAGGTACACAAAAAGTGATCAATCAGGAGCCAAAATAGATGGAACCTCGTTCTAAAGCTATGAATGCTCAGGATTTAGACTCATTTATATCCCTCACTGGTAAATCTCACTCCATGCAGCCCTCCAAGCTAATGTTTTCTTGAGTAGGCTAAGAATTATTTTATTGGAACTCTTTCACATGTGTCTGTCCTCTGACCTTGGAAATCATGGTGCTAAAAATAGAGTGAGCAGATATGACTACCCTCGTAATTATTATCTTTCGTGTTTGCATCCAAACAATTGTGCACCAGTGACAATATCTTGGTATGGAATCTCATCTCTCCACCCTTTGATATGCAAAATGGCATGCACTTTGTTAACTTTAATATTGGAATTGGAACATCCATGACTTACCCCATGTATCGAGTATAGTCACCCTCTCAAAGCCTTACACCCAAGGTGGAGTCCCTTTGCAATTAGGTCAACATTGGTAACTATAGATAAAAGCTTTAAGCTTTCATATTTCCTTTCTTTACTTCTAATAACTAATATGCCATCTTAGATGTAGGATGATAATATTAAGCTTGCAGCTGAGAATTCAAGAACTTGGGAACTTATCTATGAATTAAAGTAATAGGAGATGCTCAAATTCAAGAAAATATCTAGATAGCATTTTGATTTGGACATTTACTAATTCAAATTTTTAATCCTCATTTGGTAAACCTCACTCCATGCATCCCTCCAAGATAATGTTTTCTTGAGTAAGCTAAGAATTATTTTATTGGAACACATCGATAAATATATATTAATAAAAAAAAGATAAAAGTACATATGATTACAATAAGAGGGTGGCTGGTTGGTATAACCACGCTAGTAAAAACGGATCAAAAGCTAAACAGGCACAACATAAAACAAAACCTCATTGACCAAGAACCAAAGCTGTAGAACTGGTCATAAGAGGAGGTTAAGAAATATAGTTCAACTACTACATACAAGTATAAACAAAATTTAAATGCATACCTACTGAATTCATGGCCAAAGGAAAACAACCACCTTTGAAATAGGATATGCAAATGCATCAAAACATAATGAAAGAACATTTTTGATAGATAACATAGTTTCAAATTCCATGGTAGCCCAAAAAATGCTCGACATCATTGCTCATTTCTAGATTTTTACATTCCTCCCTTTCAATTTAGGCACAACTTGAGATAATTGTTTTCTTGAAAGATGTACATTCAATATTCATGTGTATGGATCAACCATACAAATTGCTTTGGTACAAATACCACTGGTTTTAGACATCTATCAACTTAATAGCATGCCCCTCATAATTTACCCCCTTTTGTCAATCACAAGGGGTTTTAGTAGGTTTTTCCTTCAATAATTTGTTTTCAAATTTGTATTATGTTTAGTTGTCTTCGAACATTTTTGGATAAGTGAATTAGAATGCTAAAGAAATAAATATTGAGAATGAGCTTAAGTATCTATATAATGCAAAAACAATTATACCTTTGTTTTGCTGGTATGGAATGAATAAAAGAAATATAAGATTTTAATAACATCTACAATCTAGAAAATAGTTTATGGAATCAGGGGCTGCCATGAAAATTATCAATCTCACAAACTTTACAACCCTTTTTGATATTGGATATTTTACTTTGTATCTATCTTGATCTCACCAAACATTTCAAAGCTTATCCTACTCAAACAAATTGTTTGATTTGCATAGAAACATGCAGAGCCAGAATATGTAGATAGACGCATCTGATAGTATCCATTTCATCACTCAATTTGTATAGCTACAATTATATACTGGTAGAAGAAACAACTACAGTTATGTACAACTTTAAAGGAGCAACAACTATGGACTAGTGTTAAATCAAGGTAGCTTAGTAGAAACATGACATTATTAAGGACCTTCACCTATCAAGCTCATATACAAATAGATATCAAGTGTACACAAATTTTTCTAAATCTTATTACTTGGTCACTTTTTCATCTTTCCCCCACCCCACCACCTCTTTATTGTACCTGTTCCAAAAACTTCATGGAGTTCATCTTCAATGTATTAAATGTGCCCTTTTTAATGTTCTAGAAGTGTTTTGAACTGCACTGCATATATAATTCATTTAAAATATTGTAAAATTACCTCTATATTAATTTTTACCTTTGAAAATTGGTGCTTAGCTATTCATTGATCAATTTATAATCTTGTTGAAAATAGGGTTGTTTTTTATGTAACTAATTGAATAAGTATAGATATATTTAGTTTTATTAACTTCTTTTTTCACTTTTTTGTAGGGTATTTGTGATTCTCATTCTCCCGCAGTAAAGAAGAGAGTGTCATCTCTAAACGAACTTCAGGTGGGTTTCAATATTGATTGAAGTATTTATTCATTTGTTTTGTTTATTACATGTTATGGATTAAAAAATTATTATAGAGTGCTTTCATGTTATTTGCTTTTGATTGTTACATTTATATTTAGACTCCAATCCTTTTCCGAAGTGACATGTGGGGGCATGTGCCTTCATCAATGATAGGATTTGTTATGTCTTTGAGGGCTTGTTCCCCAATGAGGCCATTTTGAAGCGTCCCAAGTTGGACGTTAGACTGATCATTGACAAGGATTTTTAAGTTTCCTATCATACCTAAAAACATCTTCTAGAACTAACATATTTTCCTTTCCATTTTAATATGAAGAAGAATAGAAACATAATTCCCCTCCCTACAATGGGGCTGACATTAACTATGCCTCGCTTGCAGAGGGAAGAATAGTTTAAACGTCTTCAATGTGTTGTTAATGTTTTTCATTGCAGGCAACCGAAACCACCTAAAATAATGATAGCCAAAATGATCAGAGATCGCCTCCACCTAATGCCAACATCCCCAATTTTTCTCTCCAAAATCTGAACGATTAGAGATCATTCATGAGGCTTTTGCTTGATTTATGATTCTAACAAAGATTCACTGAAATATGAACCACCCCAAAAATTGAGGAGGATGGGAATTCCAATCAAGGCATCTACAACTGGACAAAAATACAATAAACATGCAAAGAAAATTGCACAAGTGAAAAGAAATAAATTTGATTTTAAAAATATCTCGTAGTGGTTAGTTTATAAGTGTTTTTCTATAAGTATTTTTGAAACAAATTGTAACTCGTTCCAAATAATTCCATGTATGTATTGTGGCAGTATATATCCGACAGAGAATCAAACATATCAAACACATGTTCATTTTTGTCATCCAACAATTATGCATTCCTAATTTTTTTATCATTGTGTCTCTATACAAATATCTATAGTTTTCTCACTTCAACCGTATATATTGTTCTTAATGTTTTCCATTCTATTTGCTTAACATAATAATCTATAATTGCTTCAAATAAATACATGTATATATTATGGTGGAAAATATGGAGCATAAATCTAACTTTTCAACAAATGCGTTCAATTTTTCATTTATACAATTGCTCGCTACTTTTTGTAAACCAACAACAAAGCATTTTTAATGTGTTCTTCATTATATATTTCCTTTATACAATTGCTCGCTTCTTTATGTAAACCAACAACAATGCATTTTTAATGTGTTCCTCATTATATCTACACACAAATACATATAGTTTTAAAATGCCGAGAAAGAATCATGTAATTTTTAGTTATTTTCATGCAAAGATTTGTACATTATATCACTTTTTTGCATATTGAATTGTTAAAGGGTTAGACCTCATGTTTGCACTTTTTAGAAAATATAAATGAAAAAGGAAGAAAAATTTAAAGGTTCTCATTGCTTACAAATGCATGCTTTCCAAAACACATCCTTCATTTCATCTTTGACTACACTACAAGTTTACATTTTCCACCATACATTTACAGAACTCCAACTATCTTGAGCATCTTTTAGTTGTCATGGAAATAAATTTGACACACGAAGGCATTTCTCAATTGATTGAGGGCGGTTCCATTGTTGACCCCACATTTCAGATATTGCACTTGTCCTCCCTAAGGTCCATTCTCAACATGGCTGCCCAACATCGTGTTGACCTTTCAGATGGGAAACATTTTCAGACAACACTTCTACCCTCCAAATTTGCAAGCCGTGTAACCGAAAAATCAATACAAGAAGGCTCCATTGTGTGCTTACACAAATCCCGCATTAGAATGATCAAAATTGAATTGTAAGCTTCATCTCTTGCTCGATTACCAATGTATATAAACTCCCTATATTAATTATAATTTATTTATGTTTGTTTTTTTCATCTGTTTCCAAATTATAATTCTATCATGATTTTCTTTTCCACTGCAGGAATGTTCTTATCATTGAAATGGATTTTGTTATCGAAAAATATTTGATAATCGGTGTTCCAATCCGACTACCAACAAATGCTCTCCAGACAAATCAGCTTCCTCAAACAGATGCAAGTTCTAATTAGGTTAACTAATATTTTTCGAGAACACCAACTAAAATAAGTGTATTGAATACATCTAAGTGCATGTGGTCCATAGAGGGTCGTGGCCTAGCAAAAATAACCCTTCATGAATATCACAATGCAAGGGGAAATCCATATTCACTGTTTCAATGAGGTCACTAAGCATTCTATGAGTAGATTGAAAATGGGAAGCTATATACAATTTCCAATGGGAGGATTTTTGATACAAAGCTATGTTACAACCATTTGAACAAAGCCTTGGATATTTTCCTACAACCTTCCTCAACCATATCTCCACTCATAGAAAATGAGGATACAATACCTTCCCATCAATTTCACTTCACCAAAATCAAGGACATACCTACAGTGTTGAAGGTTCTACAGTTGATTTGATTGGAATTGTTCTTACGATGTCACCATGCTCAACAATTCATTGGCATGACAAGTTTAAAACAAAGAGAAGAACACTACAATTAAAGGACATGTCAGGATTCAATGTAAGTGTCACATTATGGGGACAACACTTAGATGAGATAAGAAATGAAATTGAAGACATGCTTTCTATACCACCTCTTCCGGTCCTTGCCTTGAAAGTTTCTCCCGTCTCTAGTTTTAATGGAAGCTCAGTTGACACTGTTTTAAGAACCAAATGTTACGCCAACCCTCTAATTTCATAAAAAATACACTTCATGGCTAGGTTGATTTTGATGACTACTCCCTTCTAGTACCCTTTGTCAAAAGCCAATTTCATGGCCCTTCAAAAGCTTGATCTCTGTAACAATAATTTTTAGGTACTACATATGGGGAACACTTAGAGAAATGAATGGGCCATGGTTACTACAAAAATCACAAATATCAACATGGACAACTTTTTTACAAGGCATGTCCTCTTCAAAAAGGTGACAAACAATGCAGGAAAAAGGTGAGAGAGAATGGTAATGGTTCATGGTTCTGTTTGAGTTGCAACGTACAACTACAGAACTATGATTATAGATATGCACTCAGGATCAATCTAAAGGACCTAACAGAGAACTCCAGTCAATTACCGCTTTTGATGAGACAACTGAGTCAATCATGGGTGTTAAAGCTAGCGATCTCCACCTATTATCTATAGATGAAGACACAACCAGTGAAATTACAAGCAATGTCATCGGTAATGAATACTACTTCACACTTTCCCTGAAAAAAGAGACATACTGTGGAAACAACATATTGAAATGTGTCATCCTCAGTTCTAAGAAAGTGGATAACAGTGCAACTCCTCCGTAACCTTCTTTATGCAGATACTTATAATGTATCCATCCCTTCAATCTTTACACCCTCACCCATCCCATTCTATACTTTGAACTATCACCGATATGTTGCTTATTTCATATCTATGTTTCGCCCTTTTCCCCTGCTTCAAAAGAAAACTTTTGTAGTTCCTTATAAACTGACATACTATTGTCACCTACTACTATGTGGATTGTAAGTAATTTTAAGAAAATAAATGCATTTAACTTGCACTTTTATTATGTATGTATTTTCATCCTTGTATAGTATTAGAATGT
Source organism: Taxus wallichiana var. yunnanensis (assembly GCA_018340775.1). Classification (NCBI taxonomy): domain Eukaryota; kingdom Viridiplantae; phylum Streptophyta; class Pinopsida; order Cupressales; family Taxaceae; genus Taxus; species Taxus wallichiana. The sequence continues at coordinate 636,142,968 of CM031244.1, forward strand.
ATTGTATCTTTCCATATAACAAAAATCTTTTCCTTAGGCAACACATAAAAGTTTTTTATCCTCAAATTGTTACCTCTTATGATTAGTTCCCATTAGAACTCCACATGTATTTCAAATGTATATAGTTTATTGATTCTGACATACTATTGCCTCCTACTACTATGTGTATTGAAATATATTTTAAGAAAATAAATGATAATTACTTGCACTTATATTATGTACGTATTTGCATCATTGTATATTATTGGAATGTACTGTATCTTTCCATATAACTAATATTATTTTCCTTAAGCAACAAATGTAGTTTTTAATCCTCAAAATGATACCTTTTACATGTATTTCTCATTGGATCTCCACATGCATTACAATTATATATAGTTTATTGTATAAAGTTTTTTTGTATGTTAGTAAACAATACACTCGCTCATTACTTGACTAATACATTTTTTTTTCCAACAGTGGTACTCCATAGGTGTATCACTTCGCAATCATGTCAACTCCTAAAAATGAGCAGGGATGAAGAGAGAACTTCGCAACAAATAAAGTTCACATAAATTATGAGTAGAGATGTCATCACCTAGAGCGTAGAACAATGAAAATAACAAATATATTACAACTTACATCGACCAACAACCTACCATTCCCTATCATCCCAAACTTTCCAAAAAATACAGCTACTGATGGATTTCTAGTCAACGTTCCGCAAGTAACTTCCATAGAAACAAATTTGCATGAACATACTAATTCCTTCCATATGAACCCATATTCGCTAAGTATCGCCACATACCACCATTTTCTTATGCCACCACAAGAAACTGTCTCATGTACCGAATCCACAATCGACCCAAATAGAACACCCCAAAGACTCCCCATACACGAAGACTTTCCATATTTTTTCCCTCTTCGTAGACTATTGAATCCCAACGTTAGTTTCGCAAAAGAATAAATTTGTTGGAAAACATCCAAACTTGCTCAATATGTTTGGAAAATTATCCTGAATTAAAACAATTTCCTTTGAAGGATTTCCGTCCTAGTAGCAGATGTAAATTTGAAAAACACGGCCATCACTTCTCTTCATGGAACAACATGGACCCTAAAAAGTAGCCTACCATTCTTGCGTCTTTAACCCAAATAGAGGAGATGCTTATCACATGGGTAAATCCATTACTACAGGTCACCCAAGTATGTGGAGGATAATACAAATACTCATGACACACCATAAGTTTCCCCAAAACATTACTTTAATAACAAATTACCTACCACACCGCCTTGGATATTTGGACATAGTACTCATACAAAGGGAAGGATATAATTTACAAAAGTATGATTTCTACGTTAGTAGATCTCGTGTTTGGGAAGCCTTACAATATAAAATCCAACATGATCCCTATTACAAAGATGTCTTAATCGACCATGACGCCCTTTCCTCCCTATCATCTGAGTTGTCAAATGTTTCCTCATCTCTTAACACAACCATAGTGGAATTTCCCCAAATACAAACTACCTCTACAGCTCATGGTATTGATGCTTCCAATGACTCTGATGAAACGTATGAACACTCATCATCTTTCATGCCAACACCCCACAATTCAGAAATGAAGAAGAGGAAATCAAACAGTTCTTGCTCAACCACAATGGTAACACCCCATTTACCATGTCATGGCTAGAGCTTGGGCTCTCACCTATAAATGAATACAATATGGAGGGCATGTTCTCAATGGCCTTCCCAACTTTGTTTCCACCTAGAAAAGAAATTTCGTAACAACCCCGCATAAAAAAAGTTCCTTTGCATGAATATGCTTTTCATTTGATGTGCTACCACTATGATCACTTTGTTTCACACCCAAGATATTGCTACTTCCTTCTAAACCTCATAATGTGGCACAGAAGCCAATCCACAACTGTAGTTTTCATGAAACAAAACATTGAATCTAGAATCCCTACAACAATTAGAGATCTATGAAAACAACTATTGGAATGCCCCAAAGATAACCTCCCAGACAGTTTAATGCGGTTTGGATCGAGCCTTCGAGGGACGCATTCATTTTGGGAAAAAATCAGAAGCGAGATTTTAGATATGGTGGAACAAATGGGGACACCAACCTTATTCTTCACTCTAAGTGTTGCAAACACTAAATGGCTAGATCTCCACAATATTATGTATGGTGAATGCCCTATTGATCCTCAAGTTGCACAACGTTGGAGAACACTTAACATTGTCTCAAACCCTCATCGAGTATCAACATACCTACATCACAAATTCACAATATTTCATGAAGAAATATTACAGAAGGAACTTGGAGCAGTAGACTATTGGTACATGTAATAAAATATATTATTTAATAAGTTTTTATAGACTACATAGCTAATATTTATGCTCTCTCATCTCATAGGTATGAATGGAAATATAGAGGCTCCACACATGTCCAAGGTTTATTATGGATTGAGAACACACCTAAAGTTGACGTAATGGACTGGGAGGATATAATAGTTATTAAGGCAATAAAACAATACTTTGATAAGTTCATGTCTTCATGGAATCCCCGACTTGTAAACACTTGATTTTATTTGCAGTCACTACTAGATGACCCTTGTTTAATAAATAGAAAAAAATATACTATCCTCCTCCCCACATGCGCACCTTGAATAACTTCTTAATCATGTTCAGTGCCACACAAAATTTTCATAACAAACATGTTTGCATAGAAAGCAATCATAGCTGCAGTGTAGGTACAATGCACCATGGGCCATGCAACCTACTTCATCCATGCTAATTGAAAGTGATGGGAAAATTAAGTACCTCCCTTCGAGAAACGATGATATACTAAACATACACAATCAAACTATGATATCCATATGGAGAGCAAATGTCAATTTCCAACCGATACTTTCCCACCATGCAGTTTTGAAGTATATTGCAAAATATGCTTCAAAAGCATAACAACGTTCATAAACCTATCACCAAATGCTATCCATATTTTCAAGAGATGTTGACGTGGATTCACCAACACACATTGCAATTCAAAAAATGCTCACAGAGAGCGTTGTTGAACATGACATAAGCACACAGAAACATGCCACATGCTACAAAAATTGCCACTTGTTATGTGTAGCCGTTCATTTGTATCATTAAATGTTGGCAAAAATCTTGAGACATGTCATTGAAAGTGATGTCGATGTACAAGAAACAACCACTTTCTTGGATGCATATAGAGTTCTCCTTGCAACCATGGAACACCTACCACTTATTCAGGTTGCTTGAGATTGGAGCTACAACAAGAACCGTAAAGGAGATAAATGGAAACTGTGGTCAACTAAAGCAATTGTTCGGGTCCACCTAAGATTTTTGGATGTCCCAACTCAGGATTCAACGTCATATGACCTTTTTTGTTGGTCAAAATCCTTTTATACAAGCCTTTCAGAAATATTGCCTTCAAATTTGGCTCAAGCCCACATGACATCAATGACACTTGGGACATGTTCAAACACAACTACAGACCATGGCATGTTTTACGCACTACCGTAGACATAAGACATGAAACAGATGTTAGTTCTGAATCTTAGGTCAAATGCAATATTCAACACGAACCGAAAAACAACTAGCTCTTGATACCATACTACACCATTTAGCAAACAAATCCCTTCTACCTCCACTAAGATTGATAATTCAAGGAACAACTAGCACAAGAAAATAATTTCTAATAAATAAAATATGGAATTCATTCACAACAACATCAACCACATCTCCCTCACCTCTCCTTTTGCTCACCCCTACCGGTGTTTCAACATTCAACATCTCTGCATCCACAATCCAGGCAGGCCTCCGCATTGTAAATTTTTGGGTTGACATAGGCCTCGTAAATGGTTCTACAGGAAAAATCACCGATAATGTCTACGACACATCAATACCACCACCATCATTACCTTTATTTGTTGTTGTCAAATTTTATTGATACAACGACCCATGTTGGGATCCCTCCAACCCGTTACATATTCCCATACCCCCTATTTTGAGAGGGAATCAAAGACAATTTCTAATTAAAATGGCCTAGAGATTAACTATCCATAAGTCCCAAGGACTTACTTTACACAGAGCAAATGTTGACATTGGAAGCACTAAAATCCAAGGTCTGACATTCACACCTTTCTCCAAAGTTCCCTCGCTTGCAAATTTTTGGATTTCACCTCCTTTTTCATTCGAAAGGTACTCAAAAATGGTGTGCGTAACAACACTTGGAGCAAGAAGAAAGGAGGAATCAAGACTACTATCACTCAACCCATCGTAAATACTACCCTCTACTTTGATATCACCTCCACTACTACTTTACTCAACACTTCTTGTATCCAAAGCGGCGTGTCGTTCAAGGGGTATAAAATGTATTCATGTTTAGTGATAATAAAATTTCCCACAAAAGGATACCATTCATGATATAAAATCTGCAAATGTACAAAGGTCTTCATGAATACATGTTTAGTAGAAATGTCGTGATATAAGATTTGCAATTGTACATGTACGAATTTGTAACAAATTTAAATGTACACATAGTTTACATGAATGTAATGTTTCATCTATATTCCTACACTACCACTATCAATCCCACCCATTATCCACTATACAAAAAAAGGTTTTTTCAACAAAATACCAACAAAACAACTGATGCAACACTAGCATAATTTCCCTGAATTAATTATAAACCACATCAACTATAAAATTAATTAACTATCTAAAAAATCAAATTTATTCATGTTTAGTGTGAAAAAATGGCCACAAAAGGCTACCACTGTGATATAAAATCTGCACATCTACGAAAGTGTTCATGTAACGTGTTTAGTATAAATAAAATTGACAGCAAAGTGCTACCACTCATTATATGAGATTTATAAATGTATATGTATGAATTTGTAAATTTTTTGAAATGTAGAGATGAAACCTTTAAATGAAGTGGTTCATCTATATTCCTACACTTAACAAATTCAATCACACCCATTATCAACATCAATTACACAAGTAATAACTATCCCTCTAAATCTCACATTGCATTGTACACATGCGATTGCTAGTGTATTAAATTTGGCATTTATTTAATTATTTTTTAAAATAAAATTTTGATAAAAAATAATTACGTTGAAGGTGTTCCCCCTATGGGAAAGGGCTTCATGACATTCACGGGACTATGTTAAATTTGACGGTCTAAATGACAAGCTTAACTTTTCTCTACTATTTTTGCAGATTTACTATTTTTAATAATTTTGCTTTTCCTATTTTACATCCTGTCATGGGTTTTTTATTTTTAAGTTTAAGTTTTTTTTTTTTTGCATGCAATAACCTTTGAAGGAAACATCAACGATTAGTTCGTGGTTTTCAAATTCCCTATATTTCTGAATTGTAGAGGCTTCGCCAAAAGAGGGGCTTGCAGGATATAATATTATCTCAGACCTGATTTGGTTCATTTAGTAGAGAATTGCCTTCTACTCGCGTGTAGTTGCATAGGGGCAAGTGTTGGATCAATAATTTGCGTTGTAATTTCCACCAATACATGGCAAGAGCTTCAAACTTATTTTACAAATTCTATATCAACTAAGCCTAATTTTCCTCAACTCAACATTGATTTTTATCGACCTCGAGCTATAAATCAACTTGTTGGATAAACTATGAGAGCCTGGTGTGTTAAACTCATTCGCTATGTGTTGATTGACGAGCTACTATGTTGGGTACGTGTTATTCTTGGTTTTCATGACTGCCTTGCTTTTCTGTGCCTTGACTGTTGAGGGTTACCATAGTCGCCATCAAGGGTTTTCTTGAAGCTACCCATTTCAATTTTATTGATTTGAACTCGCTTCGATACCATTATTTCGTGCTCGCTTATGTTTTTTTTCCCTAGTGTTGAGCTCGTACTGTGCATGAGCTAGGTTTGTGGTTTATGGCATGTGAGTTTGGGGTTTGTAGATATGTCAATTTTCTTGTGAAGAGAACCTCAGATCTGGGATTTTACCTCGGCTGCCATAAAAAGGTAGCTCTCTGCTTTTGTTGCTATGCATTATACTTATTTTCCCAGCTGCATGATTGTATTTTGTTTTGAAAATATGAGTTTGCTTTATGGGCTTGATTCATTGTCCATTGGGTTGTACTCAATTTTAGCCATTACTGCCACCATGGTTTCATCTACCCTTGCTTGCAACCCTTTCGGCCTCAACTCACCTTCTCCTATCGTGTATTGGCCTCTATGTAGCTCATTGTTTTCTTTCCCCCTCCGTGTTTGGTCGATTCATCATAATATATAGCTGAGATCTATTTTTTTAAGCTCCCTTGGAGGGCTTTGCCTCATACTCATGCAAGGATTGAATCTGTGAGCTGCCTACATGATGTTTGTATGGCTGAGTGTTTTCTTTGTTGAGTTCCATCACTTTGGCCTCTGTTTCACCAATTCTATGTTGTGTGCTTGTGTGTTCAAACTACCCATCTGAGATTGGGTACCTCGTTGTAGATTGTTGTTGGTGCCTTCTCGAGGTCTATGACTGAACTTGGCTGAGTTGCCACCTAACCCATATTTGAGCTCGATGGTCCTCCTGATTTGCTATGGTTTCACTGATCTGACCCAATGTCAAGGCTTAACTCGGTGAGTTCATTAGTGGCTTATTGATTTGTTCGTTATTCTTTGTATATTTTACCTTGCATGATTTTACAACAGTGGTTTGGTCTTTAGCTTCCTAACTTCCCCAAGCTAAGTTCATTCTATGGAGAGAACCTTGGCTACTTGGTGAACTTATGTGCTAAACTCTGTTGGAATCCCACTACTTGTAGGTGCTTACTTTATTATATTCGCTATGTTATTTTCCTGAAATTTTACCCTCCTTTGGAACTGGACATGAATACCTAGATGGTTGCATTCCACCGTGAACCTTCAAGGTGCATTTCTTAGATACTACAAATTTTCACTCGATGTACAAAGTGTTGAATCTATCTTTTGTGAGAGGGTTGTATTCATTCATTAAGATCTAATGATTCTTGTATTGCATAGTTCTTCTTTGCAAATATGTATGAAGACTTCTCATCTTGGCAATTTTTTTGTTCCTCGGGTTTTCTTCTCATTACACAATCATGGGAAGGGGAAGGGGAAGCGGAAGGGAAGGCGAAGCCCCTACATTGGACTTCATGCCTGAAGATTGCAAAAGATATAGGGCAAGGCGTGGCATATTTACATATAATGGGAGTGACACATGGAAACCTCAAGTCATCCAACGTAGTCATCGGTTGTGATTTTTAGGCGCACATAACCAATTATGACCTTTCACTCTTTATGCCACAACCACGACACTATGGAGTTGTGGAGCTCAATTACTTTGGATTAGCATGCAATGTGAAACTTGCTTTGGATAACACAAGAAATTTCATCAATTTAGAGGGAATGACATCGGTCGGAAAGGAGGAACCGACATTGGTTAGGGAAAGGAGGAACCGACATCGGTTAGGGCAAGGAGGAACCGACATCGGTCGTAAGGAGGAACCGACATTAAAGTAAATCTATTAATTGTAATTACATGGCTAAGTACCCTAAGTCTGTATACACATATATAAGCATGAAAGATAGGGTTTAGAAGTAATAATTAAGAAGAGCTTACAAAAGTTGATGATTATTGTGAGAATAATTGTGTGAGAGAGAATTCTTTGAGAAGAAGAAAAAGCTTGAAAGAAAGTACTGTACATTTGAGAGGTGTGGAAGATTGTAAATCTTCATTGTATATCTTGTCAAAGCTTTGGATCATATATTAGCTTGTTTCTTGGTGGACATAGCCCACACTGGGTGAACCATGTTAAATCTAGTGTTGATTTATGTCTCTCGGTTTTGTGTATTTCTTTTGGTAGAATATCCGCTTTTTTTGCATGTATGCTTAGATTTGATATACTATCTCGCCTACAACCGGTGTCTGATCCCAACAACTAGTATTAGAGCTTTGTTTGAGGGTTTTGTGTGTTGATAGATTTACTCATAGAGGGTTTTCTGATTGAGTGGGAGCTACATCAATGGCAGAAGAAAACAAATACAAGGTAGAGAAGTTTGACGATTGAAATTATCAATTAAGGAAGATGCAAATTGAGGATTATCTCAGTATCAAAGAGATTTTTATTTACCGTTGGATGAGAAGTTTAGACATACAAATATGACTGATGAAGAATGAAAGATTCTTGACATAAAGGCTTTGGGATCTATAAGATTGAGCTTGGTAGCATCCGTGGCTTCCAATATTACAGAAGCGACTTCTACGATAGGGTTAATGAAATATCTTGCTAATTTATATGAAAAACCTAGTGCTTCAAATAAATTTTATTTGATGAAGAAACTATTTAGTTCTAAGATGCATGAAGGTGGATCTACATCTAGTCATTTGAATGATTTTAGATCTATTGTAAATTAGTTAAAATCAGTTGATATACCATTTGATGATGAAGTGAAATCACTTTTATTCTTATGTTATTTTCCTGATAGTTGGGATAACTTGGTAATGGTTGTTAGTAATACAACATATGCTAATAATATTTTGAAGTTTGATGATGTGGTTAGTATAATCTTGAATGAAGAAATTCGTAGGAAGAGTATAGAGGAATCATCATCTGGGAATGCTTTGAATGTAGAAAGCAAGGGCAGGAAGAAGGAGAGATCCAAGAGTAAGAGTAATGGGAAATCAAATTCAAGGGATAACAGATCTAAATCCAGAGGTAAGGGAATTACTTGTTGGAAATGTGGAAAGAAAGGACATGCAAAGAAAGATTATTGGTCAAAGGATAAAGAGAACCAACAACCAGACAAAGGTAAAAACTAAATCTTGCAGAGGTAATGCAAGATGCTCTTATTATTTCTTTAGATAATAGAATTGAATCATGGGTATTAGATTCAGGAGCTTCTTTCCATGCAACCCCTAATAAGGGTTATTTAAGAAATTATGGCTAGAACAATTTTGGGCATGTTTATTTGGGTGATGATGAACTTTTCAGTATCACTGGTAAAGGGGAAGTTCATCTAAAATTATAGAATGGAAATACATGGGTAATGAAAGATGTGAAGCATGTGTTAAGCCTCAGGAGGAATCTTATTTCTTCAGGGAAACTCGGTGAAGTTGGTTGCATGGTTCCTTTTACAGGAGACTCTTGGAAAGTCACCAAGGGTGCTCTTGTTGTGGCAAGAGGTAAGAAGGTAGAAATGTTATATTTATCTACCTATGTTATTGATTCCTTTTCTGCATTATCTACTTCAGATTCAAAGTGCATGTATGTGGCATAATCGGTTGGGCTCGATGAGTCAAAAAGGAATGCATATATTAATGGCTAAGGGTAAGTTATCATATTTGAAAGAATTAGATCTTGATTTTTGTGAACATTGTGTCTTTGGAAAGAAAAAGAGAGTAAGAATTCTCAAATTTAGGGCAACTAAGAAGGATAAGAAATTGGAGCTTGTACACTCAGATGTGTGGGGACCAACTTAGGTAGCTTCTCATGGAGGATCCTAGTATTATGTCACTTTCATTGATGATGTTACAAGAAAGGTACGTGTTTATTGTTTTAAACGTAAATTGGATGTTTTTGAGATTTTTAAAGATGGAAAACCCTTTATTGAGAATGAATCAAATTCTAAGTTAAAGTGCTTTAGGTCTAACAATGGTGGTGAATACTGTAGCAAAGCTTTCAATAATTATTGTTTTGTGAATGGGATAAGTAGAGAAATAACGGTTCCAAGAAGACCACAAGAGAATGGTGTTGGAGAGAGAATGAATAGGACAAACATGGAACATGCTAAAAGTATGAGGATACATTCTGGATTTCACTTGCGCTTTTGGGAAAAAATAGTTGATACAATGGTTTATTTGATTAACTACGGGCCTTCAAGTTCACTAGATGGAGGAATATCAAAGGAAGCTTAGACCGGAAAAGAGGCAAATCTTTCTTTTCTTAAATATTTTGGCTCGAAGCTTTTTTCATGTTGATAAGGAAAATAGAAAAAAATTTGATGCAAAATCAAAGAGATGCACTTTCATTGGTCATGGATCCGGTGATTTTGAATTCCATTTTTGGGATTTAGAGAATTCTAAAATTATTAGGAGTCGTGATGTTGAATGGAATGAAAAGAGAATTTATAAGGATCAAACTTTGGTGCCCAAGGATGAACCAATTGATAATTTTGTGAATGAAAATGAACTCTCATATTTAAAAGTAATACCAACAGGGTTACACAGTAACTAGTGTTGGTTTACCCCTAACCAAAGATCGGTCATCGAATCGGTTTTGTTACAGAAGAGCCAAATTGGCATTGTTAGCAGAATCGGTGTTGGTTATAGGTGACCAGCGTCTGTCACTGACAAATTTGGATACAAATGTCCAAGAGTTATAGAATGAGCCTTCGGTACCCCAAACTCCTATGAGAAGGTCATAAAGGGTAAGTAAACCTCCAAAAAGATTTACACCTTCTCTATTTTATTTATTATTGAATGATAATGGTGAACCAGAGAGTTATGAAGAAACAATGTAGGATAAGACCCACGTCTAGTGGGAGCATGACATGGATGAGGAGATGGACTCCTTGGAACAGAACCAGACTTGGAATTTGGTTAATTTTCCAGTAGGTAAGAGGACATTGTAAAATAAGTGGGTTTACATGATCAAGGAAGAAGAGGGTGGACATAAAAGGTACAAGGAAATGCTTGTAGTAAAGGGATTTACATAGAAAGTAGGTATTGAATTTGGTGAAATATTTTCTCCTGTTGTAAAGATGAATTCTATTCGTATTGTATTGAGTTTAGCTATAGTAGAGGATTTTCATTTAGAACAACTAGTTATGAAGAAAAATTTCCTTCATGGTGATTTGGATGAAGAGATTTATATGCATTATCCGCTTGGGTATTGTTGTATATATCTCCCCTGGGTAAATATAGACAAATAGAAGAATATGGAAATCAAAGAAACTCAAAACCTAACATTTATTTACGCCACCATTGGTGCAGGTTAGAAGGCGCAGGTTGAAAAATGTCGACATGAAAAAGGTTGCGCCTTGGCGCAGGTTGAAAAATGTTGACATGAAAAAGGTTGCGCCCTAGCGCAGGTTGGAAGGTGTAGGTTGGAAAACGTTGACATGAAAAAGGTTATGCCTAGGTGCAGGTTGAAAAATGTCGACATGAAAAAGGTTGTGCCCTGGCGCAGTTAGGAGGCACAGGTTGAAAAATGTTGACATGAAAAGGTTGCACCCTGGCGCAGGTTAGAAGGTGCGAGTTGAAAATGTCGACATGAAAAGGTTACGCCTGTGCACAAGTTGAAAAATGTCGACATGAAAAAGGTTATGCCTGGCATAGGTTGGAAGGTGCAGGTTGAAAAATGTCGACATGAAAATGTTACGCCCAAGCGCAGGTTGAAAAATGTCAACATGAAAAAGGTTGCATGCTCGCACAAAGTTGAAAAATGTCAACATGAAAAAGGTTGCGCCTTGGTGCAGGTTGAAAGTCATCAACACCACATTTTCAGCACCTATGGTGCACTTAAGAGTATGTTGACATGAGGATGGATGCGCTGAGGTGCATCTTCAGGAGGCGCAACATTTTGAGTGTTGACACCTCAAACCCGATAGGAAGCAAACCCTAACCCAGATATTCAAATGGCCATAACTTTTCACAGGGACCTCGATTCATGCAAGGTTGGACTTTTCAAAAAGCTTACAAGGTCCTTTTTCCAACTATGAATAGATATATTTAATTGGGTGAGAAAATTTCTTCAAAATGTAAAATATAATTCACCATTTTTGGGTTTGCTAGGGTTCTCACCTACTGCCATAATGAGATGAATTAAATACAACATGGAGGTGGTTGGGGTAGATTTGGATTTCCTCTCTCTTCCCTTTCTCATTATTCCTATAAATTGTAAGGAGGGGATTCTTTCTAAAGGTTCGACATTCTTTTTTTGCCCCTCCCTTCTTCTCTTTAGTAGGAGATTTGTGGAGTTCAAACCTCCCATCTAAAACTGTAATGTAACTTTGCCTCTTGGCATTTTGTAGTGTATCAGTATCAATCTTTAGAGCAAATAATGCATGCCTATGGATGACTCTCAACCCTTTCTGTGGTCATTTGCATCCTCCCGATCTTTCACTGTAAATTTGGATATCTATGCATGATCTTGCATTGCATTTTAATGGTTTGTGTTTATTAGCAAGATAGGTGTTCTTCATTCCTCGGTGCATCACCTTTGTTAGTTTAGGTTTATTTTTATGCATCTTCTTATCCTGTCTCCTCGGTAAGTTAGATTAGGTTTTTGGGTAAACCCTCTACATTTTTATGTGTGCATCTCGAATGGAGGAATAGGAATCGACCTTCATCCGGAGAGCTTTCCCGATTCGCAGGGTCCCACACTTGGGAAAAGCTCCATGCTATGCAATTGCACTAAGAGTTTCAACCCATTGAGTTGCAGAGATATCTCGGTGCTATGATTTTCCATCAACATTTTTTGGCATGCCAGTGGGACCTAGAGGTCATTCCATAAGATTTGAAGGAATTTTCAAGAAATTTGGACTTAGAAATTGCAAGTTTTACAATTTTAGATTTTTTTCACCTTCCAGGCTGAACTCGAAATCAATTTTCAAGGGCTTAACTTGCTCAAAACAAGTCAAAATTTCACCAGTTGATAGATCGGGGGATAATCTTCAAAAGGGTATTCTTAGATTTTTGAGATTTTGACTTTCAAAATTTCATGGTTTTTAGTATTTCAGGTTTTCCTAGGTGTCGAGCATGTCCCAAGTTCTGACACGGTGTATTTCAGGTTTTGTAAGTTGCCTTGCATGACCTAGAGTTTCACCTATACCTTTCAGGGATTAGTAGTTGCACAACAAGACCCGATAACCGAATTGAAGAACTGTATCTTCTAGGTCCTTCAAAGTTTTAAATTCTATTTTTAATATTGTCAAGTTTGGTGTGTAACTTGGCAAATCCAGCCTTTTGAGGCTCGTTCTCTAACACATCTGTGACTCCAAAGGGATAGAATTCAGTGGTGTAGTAGTAAAATTTTCCCAGGCGCATGAGAAGAATTTGAACCAGGTCTGATACTCGAGAAGAGGGGCTATTTGTCTACTTGCAACTATCACCAGGCAGAGGAAGGAGAGGAAGAGGACCACAAAGATCACCATCTCCACCTAACTGGACTTTGTCTACACCTCCACCTGGTAGACCTTTTCTCGCATCAACCAGATTTCTTAGGCCAATCATAATGGCACATCTACCACCGAATCCCTTTGTCAATTTCACGGGCAGTAGTCCACTCGCCCTAAATGCTTAGAATCAGGTCCCGGTTGCAGCACTAAAGAATATCCCCTATTTCATAGGAGAAAATCATACTACTCCTATTAACCACATCCAGGATATTGCCAATGCATGTGCAATCCATAAAATAAATGAAATGGATGTTGCAGTCAAGTTGTTGGCTTCATATTTTAAAGGTAAAGCCTTACAGTGGTTTAGGAGCCTAACAACAGGGTCTATTACGAATTGGAACCAACTTTGTTCAGCTCTTTGCAACCAATTTGGGGAGAGGGTAGACAATTTGTCTTTATTGGAACAACTGATGATAATCAAAAGAGCTCCTAATGAACAAATGATAGATTTCAACTTCAGATTCCAACGGACATGGGACAGGATTCCAATAGCTATTAGACCAACCACCGAAGGCACATTCCTTTATTTATTAAAGGCTATAAATTCAAACATATCCATGATGATCCAATCAATGGGAGGGACAACGTTGCCAGGGTTCCTATGACACGGCTATCGAGAGAGAGAACTATTTGATCCAAGCTGGCAAGCTTGCACCAAGGCCACCAATGCCTCTCTATCCGGATATGGGAAATCCTACAACCAGTCAAGCACCAGGGTTGAATCCCATTCCAACTCCTAGAAATCAAAGCAATAATGAGGCATCGACTTCTTCAAATACTTCAAAGGAATTGCGGGAGGTTATGAAATAGTCTGCGAGAACCTTGAAATGAGCCGGTGACTATCAAAAGATAGCAAGCTCAAAGTGCTAGACTCATGACGACCTCAAGCACGATACTAGGCTAGGCCCCCATACTAATAAAATAGACCACCAACTCAGGCTACAAATCAAAACCAAAACCAAGGACAACCTCAAGCCGCCAGGCCATTTCGACCGTATGTATGATCCAAATTCAATGACATTCTCAAGAGCCTTAGTTCCAACACAAAACAACATGACACAAGAGTACAACTGGTGTTACCCTTGCAATCTACCTCACAATCAGTCAGCGTGTTTCAATGGTGCACTAAATCAAGCCTTGATGGTGCAAACCATTGGTGTGTCTCAAGAACCAAGCCAAGCAGGGAATCAGCAACAAGAAACACAACAAGAAGCACCTCTAATAGAAACCACGTTGGCCAATTGGCAAACGGAAGACTTATGTGGAGTTAACCAATAGCCTTTTCAAGGTGTGTCAACACACAGTCAAAGAAGAGAAGCATAGAAGAGGGGAAACCATCTAATCCAGTTGTTTCTTAGCCCACTCCTACACAACAAGGGGTCAGTAGACCAAATGCAGTTCCAAATGTGTAAAATCAGCCTAAGGTACCTATTGTAGCAACACATGCGCCTGTTCAAGCTCCAGAAAAGGTTGCGCCAAGTAAGGGACAACAAAAGATAGATCATCCCCTTTCAACATCATCAATCAAATGAAGAAGACACATGTGAACATTTCCATGTGGGAATCACTGGCGATCTCAGGGAAACGAGATTTATTGCAAGTTGTAATGGCTAATTGGTCTGCCTTGAATGTATCAAACCAGGGGACATGAGAAAGTTCTCACTAATGCAGTGCAACCGGGTGGGGGTCAACCAAGCAAGAATTTGAAGCCTCCACCATTCTATGTGTCATTGGTTGTTGGAAACCACTTGGTACACAACTACATGATAGATTCAGGGGCAAGTAGTTCAGTGATGCCGAAGAAAATAGCGGATCAACTGGGTCTGAAGTATGAGCCAGTGTTGAAAGGAGTAGTACAGCTGGATGGAATAGCAGTTCGAATAGTTGGGGTCATAAAAGGGTTAAGCCTAACACTGCATGCCTATCCTAATGTTACAATTCTGCAAGATGTGTCTGTGATTGACCTTCCACCACTCTTTGCGTTGTGTCTATCAAGAGACTTCACTGCAAAATTGGTGGATATTTATCTGTAGATTGGTCACACATGATTTTCAGGATGAGGTATGGGGCCAAAGCAACAATCAGGTCAGAACCAATTGCCAATTTCCATATTGAACCTCATGTTCCAAGAACTATCAATGAAAATTGCCCACCTTTGATCGGGGAGAGTTCAAATGATCTAGAAACAAGTACTAAGGTTGAGGGAATTCCTGATTTGACTTTGGATGAATGGGCAAACAAGAGTCATGAATTTGACCCATACAAGGAAATTGAAGAATTTGAATTGGGCGTATATTTTGTACACAAAGAAAATTCACCCATTCCTGACATCATTCAGCCTGCACAAAAGGATGAAAACAACGTTTGGAAACTATTTTTTGATGGTTTGAGAAGAAGACAAGGTGTTGGAGGTGGTGCAATGTTGATTTCACCACAAGACATCAAATATTTTTCAGCTTTCCGTTTCTAGTTTTCCTATTCAAACAACATGGCTGAATACAAGGCATTGATTCATGGACTTCATTTGGCTAGGAAAAAGGGCATAAAGAACTTTCAGGTGTTCGGGGATAGTGAGCTAATCATCAACCAAGTCAGGGGAAAACATGCTACAAAGAATGACCTGCTAAAAAACTACAAGAACAGGGTATGGGACCTCATTAAGGATTTCGAAGCTTTCAACATCGTGTCCATACCTAGGAATAAAAATGAAGCCATGGATAGGCTCGTAGCAGTTGGAGCAATGTTTTATGTGGTTGAAAACATTAGAAGGGAAAAAATACAACCGCATATCCATGTGATTGTGAGGCTAGAAGTTCCAAATAATAACACAAGCTAGCGTGTTTTGAGAATGATCAACGATCGTCAATGCTTTACATGAAGAGGCTGAATTCTCAGCTAGGAATCAGGACAGACTAGAGCAACAGTACGGGGATCAAGTAGTGCAGTTGTGGACAAACAAGCTTCCCAAGGGTTTAGTAACATTGGATTCTATCTTCAACCCTAACGACTAGTTCTGTAAGGAAAAGGCTAACATACAGGTCAAGAGAGAAGATTTAGAGCCAATTCTAGTTGGGGAAGGAAAAACACTTTAAATTGGTAAAGTGGCCACTGAGCAGGAGAAATCAGATTTCATATAACTTTGCCAAGAATTTCCAGATGTCTTTGCTTGGAGCTATGAAGAATTGAGAGGATTCAATCCGAAGTTGGCACAACATACCATAGAATTGGATCTAGATGTTAAGCCCATCAGGTAGAAGCAGAGACCAGTCAACCCTCACATTGAACCTCTAATGAAGAAAGAGTTAAACAAGCTAATAGAGGAAAGCATTATATTCCCAATCAAGCACTCAAGCTGGGTTGTAAACTTGGTTCCGATTAGGAAGGAGAGTAGAGAAATTAGGTTGTGTGTGGACTTCTAAGACCTCAACAGGGCATCTCTCAAAGACCATTACCCACTTCCTTCAATGGAACAAATATTGCAAGTGGTATCTGGTTCAGAGAGATTCTCTCTCCTAGATGGCTACTCGGGGTATAATCAGATAATGGTGAAAGAAGATGACCAGTTCAAGATGGCTTTCACCACCAATGGGGCAGCTATGCCTACAAGAAGATTCCATTTGGGCTATCAAATGTTGGAGCCACTTTCCAAAGGGAAATGGATATGGCATTCAAGGGATTGATCAATAAAATAGTTCTAATATATCTTGATGACATCACTATATTCTCCAAAAATTTAGCGGATCACCTCTTTCATCTAAGGCAGGTATTTCAAAGGTGTAGAATATTTGGGGTATCATTGAATCCCAAAAATGTATATTCTTGGCTCACGAAGGAAAAATTCTAGGCCATATTGTTTCAAAGGAGGGGTTGATGATTGACCCAGAAAGAGTTGAAGCAATTCAAGTGTTTCCATTGCCAAGTCATAAGAAGGCTCTTCAAATCTTCTTAGGAAGGATCAATTTTGTCCACAAGTTTGTTCCAAACTTTGTAGCTCTCGTAAAGCCAATAACGTTGATGTTAAATAAGAGAATGGAATTTAAGTGGACATCTGAAGGCAAGGAAAGTTTTGAGGTAATAAAAGAGGCTATATCTCAAGCTCCGACTCTTGTCAATCCAGACTTCTCCAAGGACTTCATGCTATATGCCTTCGGTGGTGGAGACACAATTTTGTAATCTTGGTACAGTAAAACAAAGAGGGATTAGAACAACCAGTTGCTTTCTTCAGTTAAGGCTTGGAGGAATACGAAACTAGGTACTCTTTCATCGAAAAGCATGTCCTTGCAGTGATCAGGAGCTTAAAGAAATTCAAGAACCTAGTCTCAAACAACAAGATCCAATTGTTGGTCTCTCATGCGAGAGTCAAGGACTTCCTTCTAAACAAGGATCTAAATGAGAAACGTGCAGGATGGATAACCCGTGTCATGGAATATGACATCGAGATCAAGTTCAAAAACTAGTACGTGGAAAGGACTATGTGAACAGCTAGCTTTGAGTCAAAGAAGTTGAAGCGGTGATGAAAAAGAGACTATCTTGGTACTACATGATGGTCAAGAACAGGAAAATGATGATGTGCCTGCTCCTTGTTGGACTCAGAATATGATACACTTCCTACAAACAGGCCTATACCCTCCAGAAATGAGCAAAGCAAAGAGGAGATACTTTAGATTACAAGCCATTCCATATGTTCTTGTTGATGGTGTTTTGTTCAAGAAAGACATCAATGGAGTTCTATTGAGGTGCATTGGGACAGGTCAAATTGAGAGAGTGTTACGAGATTTTCACGATGGATATTCGGAGGACATTTTTCCCCACGGATAACGAGATCTCAAGATAATGAAGGCGGGGTATTATTAGCCCACGGTGTTTAGCGATCGCTATACATGGATAAGAAAGTGTAAGAAATGTGCACTCTTCACAGCAAAGAAAGACTAGCGATACTTCCATTGCACCCAATTTTGGTTGACCAACCATTTATGAAATGTGGATCGGACTTCATCGAGGTCATCAATCCAAACTCAAGCCAAGGCCACAAGTGGATTCTCATGGCAATGGACTATTTCACCAAGTGGACCGAAGCGGTAGTGCTCAAAGAATCAAATGAGTGTAACATACTAGACTTTTATGAAGGAATAGTGACCAGGTTCGGTCTGCTTGGCCGCCACTATTATATCGATAATGCATTGACATTCATAGGTTCCAAGATTACAGAATGGGCCGTCAAGAATGGAATCTATTTGAGCACCTCTTCAAATTATTACCCACAGGGTAATGGACAGGCAGAGTCCACGAACAAGAATTTGTTAAGAATCATCAGAAGGAATCTGGATGAAAACCAAAGGACATAGCATACCAAGCTAAAATCAGTGTTATGGGCTAACAGGATAATGCCAAAGAGGTCTACAGGTAATTCTCCCTACAATTTGGTCTATGGGAAAGAGGCAGTATTGCCTATATCATTAGAATTTCCAGCATTGGAGCTCATGAAGTAGTTAGAGTTGTCTAAGTTTGAACCAATGGAGGCCAGATATGTAGAGTTGATGGAATTGGAAGAAATCGAGAGAGCATGCGGTTTAGACACTTGTTAGTGTAAAATCACAGCACCCCCAAATGAGTTCTATAGATCTACTTTTCTAAGGCAAAGTCATTTGGTGTGATCTGCATAACATTAAACTTTCCCTAAGGTGTGGGACCTTGTAAATGGAAAAGCTCTCTAGATTAAAGGTTGGTTCCTATTCCTCTGTTTAGGTGCATACGTGAGAACTTGCAGAGGATCTATCTCTATACCTAATCTAAAATTTTCCAAGGAGACAGGGATAAAAAGGGATATAAGAAATAAGAAATGACTAAACTACAAGGTGATGCACCGAAGGAATGATGAACATTAGTTTTGCTGATAGACACAAAAAACAAAATACATATAGTAATCAAGTAAAGATAACCATATTTATAATGAAAGACCAGGATGTGAGCGAAGAGACAGAAAGGATCTAGAATCAATCATAAATGTGTTTTATTGCTCTATAGATTGATACAATGCATTACAAAATAACCATGAGGCAAGAACATACTACAATTTTAATAGAAGGCCTGAACTCCATGAATTCCTTTCTCTAGAAGGAAAGGGGATCCTGTAAAACAAAATAATGTCCAACCCTTTACAATGAGTCTCGAGCCTGTATTTATAGATTCAATATAGATGAGAGAAAAAG
The DNA here is from genome assembly GCA_018340775.1 of Taxus wallichiana var. yunnanensis. Lineage (NCBI taxonomy): Eukaryota > Viridiplantae > Streptophyta > Pinopsida > Cupressales > Taxaceae > Taxus > Taxus wallichiana. Next base: position 636,162,355 of record CM031244.1, read on the forward strand.
AAAGAAGCGGAAAACAGCTCCAAGCTCAACCACCACTATTTAATGTCTCCCATAAAATTTGTTCCAAATCTGTCTTGACTACATCAAATCCTTATTCGGTGCCTTGAAGGAGGAAGAAGTGGTGGAGCAGATCGAATCTGATCTGGTTGTTGAGGCAAGAAGATCCTGCATTAAAGGCCCAAAGACATTTCTCCATTTTTCACCTACCAGGGCCTGAAAAAATATTTTTATCTTTCCATGGTGTAGAGGACATTGAGACGCTTCCAATGGTGTAAGATTTGCAATATTTTGAGCCCTGAGTCGAAAGATATGCCCCTTTGAAGTTTGTATCGGGTCCATACAAATGGGTGGGAAAACAGTTTGAAAAATGGATCTCCTTTTTAATACGGGGCACGTGGCAGCTAGATTAGGGAAAAATCAGGTTTGTGGGTCCATGATTTATCTTTTTCCCCTTTTCCACAAAAAAACAAAAACTTAGAAAACTCCCGTGGCCCCGACACTCCACTTGGACACATGGCACCCTTTGGTTGGTTGGGGAGATGCACTTCAATTTTTATCTTTGTGTCTTTTGACAAAAGGAAAATTTTCACCTTTTCCTCTGACTCCCACTTTGACCTTGACTCAGGCTCAAACACTAACTTTTTCCTTTGGGTGGAGTTGTGGCCCATTTTGCAACTTTTACACCTTTGGAATAACAAGGGAAAATAACCAACTTTCCCCCGATGGCCTCTTTGCTTTCACCGCTAGTTTAGGCTTACCACATGGCACTTCCTCCACTACTGCCTAATTTCTATATTTTGGTTAAGTGTGATTCAAAATTTTCCTTTGAAGGAGCATTGAGTTGACACTTGGCATCCCCACAAGTCTATGGACTTTTCAATGGTCCCTTTTATCCTTTTGGACTCTAGGCCACATGGAGAGCTTGCGCTCATTTGGGTCTCCGCCTTTGGACTAACTCTTGGAGATGTGCCAAGCTGACACTTGGCGACCTCTGCTTGCACTTTATACTTAGCCAATTTTGGACTCTTTCCTAAACGGTTTTGAGCCCGAAAAACTTCGAAACTTCACCATTTTTTCCCCTTCTTGCTCCTAGTTCCTCTGCGGCACTGCCCTTATTTTCTAACCCTACTATTCCATTTTTGAGTCTACCTGTGACCTATTTACAAGATCTAAATGAGTTTTCTTAGGTTCTTTCTATGTGGGGTCGTGGCTGATCCAATATTTTCTTGGGGGACAAAATATGGATAAAAATTTAGTGACTCATAGGGGTATCTGCCTACTAGATGAAAAGACCAATTGCCTTGTCATAATCATTGGGCATGGAGTCGAAAACAATGGTCTGATACTAATTCTACCTCTGATTCATGAGCCCAATTGTTTGCACTCTTGATTTTCATAAGAAATCTCAAAACGAAGGTTTTTGAGAGTAGAAAATTATTTTGACTCGGGGCTTCATCTGTCTCTCTGAATGGACTGCATAAGAGCAACAAAACAACACCACAACTATATACAAAATTTGAAATCATACATACTCCAAATAGAACATGTAGAGCATGCAAAGCACTTAGGAGAAAAGCAACCTAAACTATAGCAAGACAATGTGCACAAGCACTTAGAGGAAAATGAATTAACTAATATGTACAAGGTGATAACCTTCCTTCTAGTAGCAATGTTTAAGATAGATTCCATTTACTGGAATCTGCAATTCCTCACCATCCAACGTAGACAATTGGAAAGCATTGCTACTTTTACATCTTGTGACCATGTAGGGGCCACTCCAAATGGCATCAAACTTGGAATGCCTTCTTGGTTTTTCCCGATTTACATCCCATTTCAAAACTAGATCTCCTTCCTAGAAGGTCCTTGTTTTTTCCTTCTTGTCAAAGCATATCTTGATTAAGGCCTAATCCTCCTCTATTATTTGGAGTGCATGCTCTCTAGTTTCTTCCAATTCTATTAACTCCACATACCCGGCCTCCATCAGGTTCAAATTCAGACATCTCTAGTTGTTTCATGAGCTCTAATGCTGGCAACTCAAGTGATATAGGCAACACTACCTCTTTCCCATAGACAAGTTTGAATGGAGAGATGCCTGTAGATCTCTTGGGTGTTATCCTATCAGCCCATAAGGCCGATTTGAGCTTTGTGTGCTAGGTTCTCTAATTTTCATCAAGATTTCTTCTGATGATATTTAGTAGGTTCTTGTTTGTGGACTCAGCTTGGCCATTACCTTGAGGGTAATAGTTTGATGAAGTGCTCAAGTAAGTCCCATTCTTAACAACCCATCTTGTGATCTTGGAACCTATGAATGCTAATTCATTGTCTGATATAATGGTGGTTGGAACTTCAAATCTAGTCACTATCACTTCATAGAAATCTAGTATACTAAACTCATTATCATCCTTGAGTGCCATTACCTCGGTCCACTTGGTGAAATAGTTTGTTGCTGTCAGAATCTATTTGTAGCCTTGGCTCGAATTTGGATTGATGACTCCAATGAAGTCCAATCCCCATTGCATGAAATGTTGGTCAACTGAAATTGGGTGCAATGGAAGTGCTGTTAACTTTTCTTTTCCTTTGAAGAATGCACAATTCTTACACTTTTTGATCCATGCATAGCAATCACTAAACACTCTGGGCCAATAATAACCCGCCTTCATGATCTTGAGTGTTTTCACCCTTGGAGAAAAATGGCCTCCAACTGCTTCAACATGGAATTCTTGTAACACTCTCTCAACTTGATCTGTCTCAATGCATCTCATCGAATGCCACTGATGTCTCTTTTGAACAAGACACCATCAATAAGAACATATGGGATGGCATGTAGTCTGAAATGTATCCTTTTTTCTTTACTCATCCCATGAGGACATAGGCCTATTTGAAGGAAGTGCACCATGTCTTGAGTCCAACAAGGAGTAGGTACATCATTATTTCCTTCCTCTTGATTATCTTGTAGAACAAAAACAGCCTCCTTTTCACTATTTGCTTTGTCTTGTTGACCTAAGGCTAGTTGTTCACACAACCCCTTCCCATGGACCAACTTAGTGACCTTGATCTCAATGTCATATTCCATGACACGAGTGATCCATCCTACACATTTTTCATTTAAATCCTTGCTGAGAAGGAATTCTTTAACTCTCGCATGGGAGACCAACAATTGGATTTTATTATTTGAAACCAGATGCTTAAAATTCTTTAATCCTCTAATTATTTCCAGACTTGCTTTTCAATGAAGGAGTATCTCACTTCATAGTCTTCCAGACTTTGACTGAAGAAAGCAATTGGCTGTTCTATACCTTCTTTGTTTTGCTAAACTAAGATTGCAGAAATTGTGTCACTGCCACCAAAGGCATACAATATGAAGTATTTAGAGAAATCTAGATTCACAAGAGCTGGGATTGTGATATAGCTTCTTTGATGGCCTCAAAGCTTGCCTTTCCTTCAGATTTCCACCTGAATGCTAAGCTCTTCTTCAACATCAATGTTATTGTCTTAACAAGGGCAGAAAATTTTGGTACAAACCTGCAGACAAAATTGATTTTTCCCAGGAATATTTGAAGAGATTTCTTGTGGCTTGGCAATGGCAATGCTCTTATTGCTTCAACTCTCTCCAAGTCAATTGCCAATCCTTCCTTTGATACAATATGGCCTAGAAGCCTGCCCTCATGGGACAAGAATATGCATTTTTTAGGGTTCAATGATACCCCAAAGCTCTTTCATCTTTGAAACACCTACCTTAGGTGGAAAAGGTGGTCTGCTACATTTTTAAAAAACACCGTAATGTCATCTAGGTAGATCAATACTATATTTGCCGATCATTCCTTTGAATACCATATCCATTGCCCTTTAAAAGTGGCTCGGCATTGGAAAATCCAAATGGTATTTTTTGTAGGAATAGGTGCCCCATTTGGTGGTGAAAGTTATTTTGAACTGATCATCTTCTTTCACCATGATTTGGTTGTACCCTAAGTAGCCATCTAGGAGGGAGAATCTCTCTGATCCAGACACCACTTGCAAGATCTGCTCCATTAAGGGAGTGGGTAGTGATCTTTGAGGGAAGCTCTATTCAAGTCTCGAAAATCTACACATAACCTAATCTCTCCATTTTTCTTCCTAATTGGGACCAAGTTTGCAACCCAACTTGAGTGTTTGATTGGAAATATGATACTTTCCTCTATTATCTTGTTTAGCTCTTTCTTCATCAGAGGCTCAATGTGTGGATTGAATGGTCTCTACTTTTTCCTGATGGGTTGAGCAATTGGATCTAGTTCGATTGTGTGTTGTGCTAGCTTTGGATTGAACCCTCTTAGGTCTTCATAGCTCCAAGAAAATACATCTAGAAATTCTTGGCAAAGTTGTATGAATTCATACCTTTCTTTCTCGATGGCCACTTTTCCAATTTGAAGTGTTTTGCCTTCTCCAACTGGGATTGAATCTGAATCTTCTCCTTTGATCTGTATGTTAGTATTCTCTTTTCTAAACTGATCATTAAGATTGAAGATAGACTCCAATGTCACTAAGCCTTTGGGAAGATTGTTTGTATGTAGTTGTACTATTTGATTCCCATATTGTTTCTCTAATCTATTTTGATTTCTAGCTAAGAATTCAGCTTCTTCTTGTAAAAAATTAATGATCTGTTGATCATTCTCGAACACCTACCAGCATGTGTTGTTATCTAGCACTATTGGCCTCACAACTATATGGATATGTGGTTGTTCTTTGTCTCTTTTGATGTTGTCGACCACATCAAACATTGCTCTAACTGCTGCAATCCTATCAATAACTTCATTCTCCTTCTTGGGTATGGACACAATGTTGAAGGCCTCAAAATCCTCCATGAGATCCCATACCCTACTCTTGTAGTTCTTGAGTAGGTCATTGTTGATAGCATTAAGTCATTTTACTTGATTGACAACCAATTCACTGTCACCAAACACCTACAAGTTCTTGATTCCTAGCTTCCTTGCCCAATGAAGACCATGGACCAAAGCCTCATATTCAACAATGTTATTTGAGTAGGAAATTGAAATCTGAAGGCTAAATAATATTTCATACCTTTGGGGGACACAATCATAGCTCCTCCTCCAACTCCTTGTCTACTCCTTGAGCCATCAAAGAACAATTTCCATACCTCATTGTCATCTTTATATTTTGGCTTAATCAGGCAAGGAAGAGGATGATTCTCTTCATGTAGATAGTAGACACCTAGCTCAGATTATTCCATCTCCTTATATGGGTCAAAAGCATGTCTTTTGTTGGCCCACTCATCGAGATTCAAGTCTAGGATACATCCCACCTTGGTATCTGCTTCACAAGTGCTTAGGAGGTCTTCTTTATCAAAAGTTGAGTAGTTGGCATTGATTGGGCTAGGCACATAAGATTCAATATGATAATCAACAATGGGCTCAGATCTGATTGTGGCCTTTGCCCCATACCTTTTTCTAAAGAGCATATGTGACCAATCAGCAAACAGATAGCCTCCAATTTTGGCAGTGAAGTCCCTGGACAAACACAAAGCAAAATTTGGTGGCAAATCTATGATTGATACGTTCTGTAAAATATTCACACTATGGTAGGCATGCAGAGTGAGGCTCAGATACTTGATGATGCCAACAGTTGTCATCGTTGTCCCATCTAATTGCACTACCCCTCTAGAGATGACTTCATATTGGAGACCTAGTTGATCAGCTATTTTCTTGGGCATTACAGAACTACTTGCCCCTAATCAATCATACAATTGTGCACCAATTTGTCTCCAATAATCAATGAAACATAGAATGGAGGAGGTCTCAGGTTCTTAACTTGTTGTTCTCGATGGCTTTCCCTAAGTTGAGCTATATTGGTAAGCACTTTCTCTTCTGGTTAGGGGTGTGATTTGAGCTTGACCAATTTTGTATAGCAGTCTGACAATAGATCCCTCTACCTTAGAATGGCCAGTGACTCCCATAGTGAAATGTTCACACTTGTCCTCTTCATTTTCTCAATGATGTTGAATGAGCTATCCTTTTTTGCCCCTTCCTAGGAACATTTTTCTCTTGCACTTGGGCTATTACAACCGGTGCAGCTATGATTACAACCATGTTAGTGAACTTATTTTCCTTTCCTATTTGATACTATTCCTTAAAAATTATAGGTATAGGATCCTTGTAGTGGGCCAGCTCTTCTTTGCAAGTCTAGTATGACATGTTCCTTTTAAGGAAAAGTGCAATGTAAGTGTAGCATGTTCGAAGGTAGCTTGGATTGACTTTGCACATTGGGAGTTGTATTTTGAATGCCACTACCTTGCTGAGTGACGGAGGGTTAAGGATCACCTGAGCTTGGTGATTGTCCTTCTCCAATATTTCTCCTCTTAGACCATGTATTAGCAGATATACTTTGAGGAGTCCAATTCATTCCATAGAAGTCTTCAACCTGCCAATTGACAAGCATAGTTTCATTTAGGGGTCCCTCTTGTTGAGATCCTTGCTGCTAACTTTCTTCGTGGCTAGGTTCTTGTGACACACCAATAGTTTACACCATCAGAGCCTGATTTAATGCACCATTGAAGCACATCGACTGATTATGTGGTTGATTACATGGGAAACACCATTCATACTCTTGTGCCATGTTATTCTATGCTGGAACCAATCCCCTTGATGTTGAAACTATGTTTGGGTCATATGACCTGAAAGGTCTAGCAATTTGAGGTTTCCTTGGTGTTGACTCTGATTTACAACCTGGGCTGGTGGTATATTTTGCTGATATGGGGTCTCGGACCTGACATCGAGCCTGGGGGCTGATATGGTCTAGAACTCTAAGCCTGTTATCTTTTGATGGTTACTAGCTCATTTCCCAAGTTTTACAGTTGTTTCATCACTTCCTGAAGCTCCTTTGAGGTGTTAGATGATGAAGTGGAGGCTTCATGAACTTTGACTCTTGGGGGTGGGTATAGGAGCTAATGTGGGTGTTTGGCTGGTACCTGGGTTTCCTAACTCGGGTAAAGGGGCATGGATGGCCTAGGGGTAAGTTTTCCATCCTGAATCAAATGGTTCTCAGCTCCTATGGAAAGGCTATAGGCTACAAGTAAGGTTGTGCCCCCATTGATCTGAATCATCAAAGAAATATCATAATTTAAAGCCCTAAGAAAGTATAAGAAGGCACCTTCATTAGTGAGCTTTACTATTTGTTGGAATCCTATCCTAGGTCCATTGAAATATGAGGTTGAAATCACGCCAGTTTCTCATTTGGGGCTCTCTTGATTGTTGTCAGTTGCTCCAACAAAGACAAGTTATCACCTTTTTCTCCAAACTAGTTGTGAAGAGTTGTGCACAGCTAGTTCCAGTTTTGAATAGAGCCTGCTTCAAGGCTCTTGAACCATTGTGAAGCTTTACCTTTGAGTGAAGAGGCTAGCAACTTGACTGCAATATCCATCTCATGGATCTCATGGATTGTATAGACATTTGTAATATCTTGGACATGGTCACTAGGAGAAGTCTGGTTTTCCCTAGTGAAATATGGGATGCTCTTTAATGCTACAATCGGGACTAGATTTTGTGCATTCAGGGTGAGTGGGCTACTGCCAGTGAAGTTGACATAAGGATTTGGCTGAGCCATTCTGATCGGCTTGAGTACCCTTCTTGTTTGAAAGAACAACCTACTAGGAGGAGGTGTTGATAAGGCTCTATTTGGGGGAGATGGAGACCTCTGGGCTCTTCTTCTTTTCCTTCTATCTGGAGACAAGTGTATGTGTACAAACTTTCCTTCCTCTCTTGTTCTAGACCTTGTTTGTATCCTTCTCATGAACTTTCTTGGACTACTAAAACTAGTGGATTTGTTTCTTTTAGAGTCGTCAGATGTACAATTTTAAAACTTCTTAAAAGTTAGAATCACAACAAGTGCACATCAATCTTACTGTAATAAGATGGAGACTTCTTTATCCCACTGGGCGTGCTAAAATTGTTAGTGAAAAATCACAGCACCCCCAAATGAGTTCTATAGATCTACTTTTCTAAGGCAGAGTCATTTGGTGTGATCCGCATAACATTGAACTTTCCCCAAGGTGTGGGACCTTGCAAATGGAAAAGCTCTCCAGATTAAAGGTTGGTTCCTATTCCTTTGTTTAGGTGCATACGTGAGAACTTGCAGAGGATCTATCTCTATACCTAATCTAAAATTTTCCAAGGAGACAAGGATAAAAAGGGATATAAGAAATAAGAAATGACTAAACTACAAGGTGATGCACCGAAGGAATGATGAACATTAGTTTTGCTGATAGACACAAACCAACAAAATACATACAATAATCAAGCACAGATAACCAGATTTATAATGAAAGACCAGATGTGAGCAGAAGAGACAGAAAGGATCTAGAATCGATCACAAACGTGTTTTATTGCTCTGCAGATTGATACAATGCATTACAAAATAACCAGGAGGCAAGAACATACTACAATTTTAATGGAAGGCCTGAACTCCACGAATTCCTTTGCTAGAAGGAAAGGGGAGCCTGTAAAACAAAAGAATGTCCAACCCTTTACAATGAGTCTCGAGCCTGTATTTATAGATTCGATACAGAGAGAAAAAGAAAGAAGTGGGAAAATAGCTCCAAGCTCAACCACCACTATTTAATGTCTCCCATAAAATATGTTCCAAATCTATCTTGACTGCATCAAATCCTTATTTGGCACCTCGAAGGAGGAAGAAGTGGTGGAGCAGATCGAATCTGATCTAGTTGTTGAGGGAAGAAAATCCTGCATTAAAGACATGAAGACGTTTCTCCATTTTTCATCTACTAGGACCTGAATTTTTTTATCTTTCCATGGCGTAGAGGACATCGAGACACTTCCAATGGTGTAAGATTTGCAATATTTCGAGCCCTAAGTCAAAAGATATGCCCCTTCAAAGTTTGTATCGAGTCCATACAAATGGGTGGGAAAACAATTTGAAAAATGGATCTCCTTTTTAATATAGGGCATGTGGCAACCAAATTAGGGAAAAATCAGGTTTGTGGGTTCGTGATTTATCTTTTTCCCTTTTCCATAAAAAAATGCAAAACTCAAAAACTCCCGCAGCCTCGACACTCCACTTGGACATGTGGCACCCTTTGGTTGGTTGGGGAGATGAGCTTCAATTTTTATTTCTGTCTTTTGGCAAAAGGAAAATTTTCCTCTTTTCCTCCGACTCCCCACTTTGACCTTGACTCGGGCTCAAATGCTGACTTTTTCTTTGGGTGGAGTTATGGCCCATTTTGTAACTTTTACACCTTTGGAATAACAAGGGGCAAAAAACCAACTTTACCCCAATGGTTCGCTTTAGCTTTAGCTTTTTTAGGATTGTCATGTGGTGCTTCCTCCACTACCTACCTAATTTCTATATTTTGGTTAAGTCCTTTTCTCAGTGGGGTCATATTTCTTGACCTGGGACACGCGGTAGTCTGGCACTCATTTGGAAACCCTCTCTCAATTTGATCCTTGAATTAGCATCATTTGGACACTTGGCACTCTCCGCTGGTCTACCCCATGCATTGACTATTCAACCGACTCTGCCCCTTTTTGAGACTAGGACACATGGAGGCACCGCACTCACTTGAAAGCCCGATTCAAAATTTTCCTTTGAAGGAGCATCGAGTTGACACTTGGTAGCCCCCGTAGGTCTGTGGACTTTTTAATGGTCCCTTTTATCTTTTTGGACTCTAGGCCATGTGGAGAGCTCGCACTCATTTGGGTCTCCACCTTTGGACTAACTCTTGGAGATGCGCCTAATGACACTTGGTGACCTCTACTTGCACTTTATACTTAGCTAATTTTGGACTCTTTCCTGAATGGTTTTGAGCCCGAAAAAAACTTTGAAACTTCACCATTTTTTCCCCTTCTTACTCCTAGTTCCTCTACAACACTGCCCCTTCTTTTCTAACCCTGCTATTCCATTATTGAGTCTACCTACGACCTATTTACAAGATCTGAACGAGTTTTCTCAGGTTCTTTCTATGCGAGGTCATGGCTGATCCAATATTTTTCTGGGGGAAAAATATGGATAACAACACTTCAAATTGAAAAAGATCGGTGTCCTTCATCACATGAGGAGTTCAAAAACATGACACAAGTGCCATATGCTTCAACAATTGGGAGTCTCATGTATGCTTATGGTTTGTACCAGAGCAAACATTACATAGGTAGTGGGAGTTGTGAGTAGATATATGGCCAATCTAGGTAAAGAGCATTGGAAAGAAATCTAATTGATACTCAGGTATTTGAAAGGGACATCTAGCATGTAGTTATGTTATGGAGGTTTGGATAGTTCATTATGTGGCTATGTTGATTTGGATATGGCTGGAGATCTGGATGATAGGAGGAGCACTACTAGATATATTTTCACGGAGAAGGTGGGAAAAAGTTAATGGATTTCAAGATTACGAAGGTTGTGGTTTTGTCTACTACATAGGCATGGTATGTTGCATTCTACAGAGGCTAGCAAGGAGATGTTATGGATGAGTAGGTTCATGAAAGAGTTGGGAAAGGAGAAAGATGATTGCGAGTTCTTCAGTGACAATCAGAGTGTAATATATTTGGAAAAGAACTCGGTGTTTCATTCGAGAATGAAACACATTCAATTGAGGTATCACTTCATACGACAAGTATTGGAGGATGGGCAGTTGAATCTGGAAAAGATTCATACGAGTAAGAACCATGTGGATATGCTAACGAAGCCATTAACAAAGGAGAAGTTGGAGCTACACTCCACTTCTGTTGGTCTTCGAGTTTGAGAATTGAAGAGGAAGAAAAAAGCTAAGGAAGGATCCAAGAATGATGTTGTACAGGTATGGTGTAATAATTAATCTCTAAGTGGGAGATTGTTGAGTTGTGGAGATCAATTACTTCAGATTAACATGCAATGTGAAACTTGTTGGAAAACACAGTAACTGTCATCAGTTAGGAGGGACCAACATCAATCACCTATGACCGGCATCGGTTAGGAAAGGAGGAACTGACATCGGTTAGGGCTAACCGACATCGGTTACCTATGCAGGAGTGTTTTAATTAACTCTCGGGAATTAGATATATTTTTAGCATTAAAGCAAATCTATTAATTGTAATTACATGGCTAAGTGCCCTAAGTTTGTATACACCTATATAAGCATGAAATCTAGGGTTTATAAGTAATAATTAAGAAGAACTTGTAAAATTTGATGATTATTGTGAGAATAATTTTGAGAGAGAGAATTCTTGGAGAAGAAGAAAAAGCTTGAAAGAAAGAAAGAAAGTACTCGTGCATTTGAGAGGTCTAGAAGATTGTAATTATTCATTGTATATCTTGTCAAATATTTGGATAATAGATTGCCTTGTTTCTTGGTGGACGTATCCCACACCGGTGAACCATGTTAAATCTGGTGTTGATTTGTCTCTTGTTTTGTGTATTTCTTCTAGTAGAATATCCACTTTTATCTGCATGTATGCTTAGATATGATATATTGTCTATAAAACCAAGTGTGCTAATCCCAAACGATGCCTCTGCCTCTACCTCCATTACCACTAATGCTTGTCTTTACAGAGCACCCGAATGCAAATGTTTACAATTTTAGAAAACATTACGTTGCGAATTATTGAGATTTGAAAGATATTGTTTTACGAAGTCAAAGTTGAAGTTTATTAATGATATGAATTGCAATGTATAAAATTATAAATTAGTGGTAGTGCACAGTTAGTGATTGGTGATTCAACAATGTGAAAATACACATCACACCAACATTATCATCCACGTCGACCATACCTTTGTTTTCGATCTCCCACTAACTTCACGTACAAATCATATCTTGTCTACTTGGAGTCGGCGTGGCTAATTGTGAAATAAAGCAAATCAGTGTAATGGAGTGCCCACTACCTAAGTGATTGGGGATCTGATTTGTGAATGTGACGTATGCACCCACTTTGGTCATATAGTGCAGTGCAAGAGGAAGAGGAAGAGGAAGAGGAAGAGGAAGGGGAAGGGGAAGCACAGCGATGATAGTGAAGTGAGTTTGTGGAGGGTGAGGCATGGAATGGAAGAAAATATATCTAGATATAGCACTGGTGCTGCCTTCCCTTGTTCTACTCTTGGGTTACCACATATTTTTATGGTACAAATTCATCAACACCCCTCTGCTAACAACAATATGTGTCAACAACGTTAGACGACGTATTTGGATCAAAACTATGATAGAGATGAGTGTGACCTCACATACCCAAACCTAATCTAATTTATTTATTTTCAGTTGAAGTTGGAAATTGTTGATAATGATAATGAATGATAGGAAACAGATAAGAAGAACATTCTCACAAAAACATGTCTTGTAAATGGTGTTATTGGCTCTATCGTTGACATTATTTTACGATTATTTGTCTGGTCTACCTGATTTTCCTTTATTTATCATCATCAAATTTTATCGATATGCGGGGCCCAATGGGATGCCAACAACCCTTCCCATGTTCAAATTCCACCAATTTCTAGAGTTAATCGAAGGAAATTACCACTTAAAATGGCTTGGGCATTTTCAATCCACAAATCTCAAGGGCTTACTTTGTGGAGAGCCACTATTGACATTGGGGGCATGGAAAGACATCAACTTACCTTCACAACTATATCAAGAGTTCCCTTCTTTTCCGCCCTTTGACTTTCACCCCTTTTCTCATTCACTGTTATGCAAAATGTCCTCAACACCTCTTCTGCGATCACGCATACAAGAGGAATCTCGTCTTCGTTCCCTTTCCTTAACACTCCCTCTTAATCCTCAGCGGCCCTCCCCTTTCAAACTACTCCACTTCTTCTACAATCTAGATCTTTTCTACTACTCCAGTTTCTACTACTTTGTTATGTTTTTCATTTTCCAACTTAAAATATCATAATGTTTTGTTGTTTATTTCAATTTTCTTTTCCACTCGAACAATATTTCACTTTCGGCGTTAACATCACACACCTCATGTGTAATTGCTAGCATAAAATTATTAAGAAATTCAATATATAAAATTTAAGATAAAAATTTTGACATTGATATTTATTAATATTTTTAAATAAATATATTTAAGATACTTGTACTAGTATTAAATGTATTTATAAATAGGTTTAAGTAAAGCAAGAAAAATTAAATCCTAACATGTTTTTAAAATTTCATTAAAATTAATGTTAATTTTATGTATTATATTTTTTTAGATTTTTAGAAAATATTTGAATGTAAATTTGACACAAAGATTGTAAGAGTGGAGAATTTACTATTGGAACTACGCATTATATTAAAAATATAATAGAGTTACAAGAGTAGGGATGACCGAAAAATCATGGTCCCAAAAAAAGCCACGAAGGCACCATAGAACAACTAAAGGGCAAACAAAAAAAACCAAACGCCACAAAGGCAAAGCTCGGTACCACCTTAAAACATCAAACTAGAAATATTTAAGCACATGCCGCCACACTTTGGGAGGAGGAGGAGGATCACCTCGAAGAGGGATGTAAACTCCAATGGAAGACTCACTGACGGAGGATCAACTGCCACCATCCTAGGTTGAGCATTTGGATTTGCAGAAGCACCATAATTCCCCAACTAGGAGGCGGAGAGCCAACAAACGTCTGAGCTCCCTGATGAGAGGAGGCCCATCATGGAGAACTAGCCACTACCTTCCTTCATGGACAAGGACTCCAGCCCGACCTCAAGGAGGGAAAAACTGAAGGGTGACACCGAGGAGATGGCTGCGAGAGTAACCACGTGATGCGAGACATTACGAGGTGGTCGGCATGGAGGAGATGGACGAGGTGGTGGAAACAAAGGGTCGGGAGGGACCAAACTTATCATGCATGAAGCATTCCCCCAATGAGTAAGTAGCTATTATAGGTGGGAAAACTCCAAAGTAACTCTTTTAGCTTGGGCTTGAATCTGTATTTGTGCAACGTATAATAAAATAGCCACTTTATCATTAGTGGAAAATAAAGCAATAGGATGATCATGTTGGAATATAACAACATTACAAGCTTTCCAAATTTTAAAGAGAATACAAGCTTTGAAAAAATCCACAGGGAGTCAATATAGGACGACCAAGAACTGAAATCCCCAAATAACACCACCCATCAATGAAAGAAATCAAGGTGGTAGGGTTGAAAAAAAGAATGAATCCAGGGACCAGGAGCTTGAGCATGAGCACAAGACCAAAACACATGTTTGAAAGATTCAAGCCGAGAACAGAAAGGACATTTAGGATTAGGAATGCCAATGTGACTAAGCCTTTCACCTAAGGGAAAACCCTGATAAATGAGACACCACAAAAATGGTTGACTTTAGGTTCCAACAGAGGGTACCAAGCACAGGAAAGATGTCTAAGCCAAATAGTTGAGGTAGATTAAAGCCCCCAACGAGCATTGAGCTTGGAAATGGAAGGTGAAATAGGACTCAAAATCTAGTAGATAACTCCTACATTATAGTGAAAAAAGTAATATTATGATTCCACCACCAAGCATCGAGAGGTTTAAGACCCATCTTATGTAGCATAACATCCAACATCAATTCTTGAATCATGTGGATAAAGTGGAGAATTTAAGTAATTTTTATGAAGAGTTATTAGCTATGATTAATATAAAGTAAAGTTGTGAAAGTTTAAGAGAAGAAGATTTTATTATCATTCAGTTAATCTAATGATAAATAATATTGTAATAAAGTTATTTTGTTACAAATTAATTATAAATATAGGCAATGAATTTGTTTTCTTATAATACATGATAAATTTTAGAATTTTTTAAATATAGAAAGAAAAACATAATATTTCAAAAAGAAAATATTAAAATAAACTTATATAATTCATCGGTAGGTGTTCTCTTTTGAAGATGCTCATGCTGGAAAGTGTCAAATTCTGATAGATCCAATGTTTACAAGTTGACATATTTTAGATATTTGTTGTTTGTTGGGTTTTGGATATTTATAGTTGTAACGGTATTCACAATTAATACATTTGGTGAAATACTGTGAGTTGTCTTGCATATTTATTTGCTAAATAAATGTTTTTTGTTGAACAATGTTTGGAAATAATTAATTTGGTTAAACAACATGAATGCAAAAGTAAATATCAAATACATTGTCACACTCAATTCCCTTCATAATAAATTTACAATCTAACCTCACCGGTGTTGATTGGAACTCATGTGTAATTGCTAGTTATACTATATTATAGATGGGCTAAAAGGGGTTGAAGTAGATACAAAAATAAGAAATTTAAATTTGTTTTGAAAATTTCATATACTTATATTCTCAACATAGAGACATTATTAAAAATGAATTATAACATTTCAATTTTAATTTTTAATTTATTATTTTTAAAATGGTGAAATATAAGGGTTGAAATATGAATTACTTTTAAAAAGGAAAACATAGTTGATACTTGTCATGTGTCCCACCCATTTTAAAAAGTTCTTTAATTAATTTTTTTGAAATCTTCTAGTGAAAAATTAGACAATAGTGTAGTATGTCACCTTTTTAAAGAAAAATAATGAATATATTTTAAAAATGTAAGTAAACAAACCTTCTAAATGCTTATAAAATGGAAAGTCATTTTTGTCTCCCGTAACACCCCCTTCATATTGGAATATTTCTACAAATGGATATAGAATTAGTCCTTGTTTTCATCATATTTTCCCTAAATTTGGTTAAATGAACTAAAAGATACGTAAAAAAATGTAATACGAGATACACTTGTGCAATATGGTAGCATGATAAGGCATATATATAAATGATTAAAGATGAAAACTTTAAACTAGTTAAATTATGGGTAAGTGCACAAAGTTGGGGGGCCAAAAAGTGGACAAAACCCAAAAACAGACGAAAAGCGTCGTGTTTTGCTAAAACGCTCGCGTTTCATTTTTTTGGTATGGTAATTACCAAACCTATAATGTACGCATTCCATAATATACAAAACCCGTACGCATTTTAGAGAAGTTAAAACGCGTATGCGTTTTGTATATTATGGACTATGTATGTGTATTTGGGTGTCTTATACTTACAAAAATAAATGTTTAAATTTATAAGAAATCTTATACTTTAAATTTATTTTAGTAAATATAAGAAATTAGGGTCACTTTGCACCTAATGGAAGTGGTCCCGTAGCTCTAACAGTTATAATCTAGAAGATAGTTTTTCAAAATCTAATATGGTCAGTACTTACTCATTTTCAGGATTTCAACAAAGGACCTAAAACTTTCAGGGCATATATATTGTAGTTGGTCTTTGTTTTGGGAAAGTATATAGTCATTTTGTAGGTTTTTGACCTTCTAAATTGGATTTTTTCCCTACCACTGCTTGAATTGGTACCAATTTTTAAATTTGGTCCATAATTCACTTTAATGACCATGAATAAACTCTATGACACTTGTCTGTCTACTTCTTACTAAAAAGAAATCCTCACTTTGTATATAGAGGATTGTTCCCTGAATGGGATTCTGTCTTATTTCCAAAATGAGGTGATTGTAATGTGCCTCCTCCTTAAGGTGTGATAACACTACTAGGTTTTGAATGAGTTTTTACGAATTGCATCAAGTGAACTCATATGATTTCTCATTCTTAGAAACATGGTGCTCCATATAAAGATCATCCCCTCACCTTTCCTAGCTCTAAAAGCATCCTTTCATGGAATCAAATTCATGATTCTCATACATTTTTTTGCTCATATGTCTCTTATGGAGACAAAAGATGCCTTAATACTTCACACATGATGGTCCTTGATACCTCGGTGACATGACTAGCTCATTTTAGCTTGTTCTGAAGGGTGTTCAATTAGCTATAAAATGGCCAAAAATGCCTTTCTAGGCCTTCAAAAGAAGTAGTCTCTAATCAAAACTAAATTAGTCAATTGATCACCTTAGACACTATTCCCTACACACTAAAACATGTTGAACGATCTTATTAGGACTTTCCTTTGGGTGAGGGTTTATGATTTAGGGTTTAGGGCTCATGGTTTAGGGTTTAGAGATCAGTTTTAGGAATCAAGGTTTAGAGTTTAGGGTTTAAGGCTCATAGTTCATATTTTAGGGTTTAGGGTTTAAGGTTTAGGGTTTAGGGTTTAGGGCTTAGGGTTCATGGTTTAGGGTTTAGGGTTTAGAGTTTAGAGTTTAGGGTTTATGGCTCAAGGTTAAGGGTTTAGGGTTTAGGGTTTAGGGTTTAGGGCTTAGGGCTTAAGGTTCAGGGTTTAGGGTTTAGGAGTCGGGGTTGAGGGTTGAGGGTTTATGGCTCAAGGTTCGGGGTTTAGAGTTTAGGGATCAATGTTGAGGTTGAGGGTTTAGGGTTTAGAGTTGAGGTTTAGGGTTTAGGGTTTAGGGCTCAGGGTTTAGCTTTCGGGGTTTAGGGTTTATGGTTTATGTTTGAGGGTTCATTGTTTAGGTTTTTGGCTTAGGGATTAGGGCTTAGGGCCTAGGGGTTCATGGCTTATGGTTTAGGGTTTAGGGTTTAGGGGTCAAGGCTTAGGTTTTAGGGTTTAGGGTTTAGGGGTGAGGGTTTATGATTTAGGGCTTATAGTTTAGGGTATAGGGCTTAGGGTTTATGGTATAGGGTTTAGGGTTTAACACTCATGGTTTAGCGTTTAGGGCTCATGGTTTAAGGTTTATGGTTTAGTGTTTAGGGTTTACGGTTTAGGGTTTAGGAATTAGGGTTTATGGTTTAAAGGTCAGGGTTTAGGGTTTAGGGTTTAAGGCTCGGGGTTTAAGGCTCATGGATTAGGCTCACCCATTCACTCACTATAATGTTCTATGTCTTACCCATTCTTATAAGTATTGACAGAGAGTATTCAACTAAAAAGGGTTCATCTACTTCATAAGCAAAACATTTAAGGGAGTCATCATAATTTGATGTCTTTTATCTACTGATATTTTAAAGGAGGGAAATTACAGATATCCAAGAACAATTTGGTACAAATAAATGTTACCCAATACAAAGCTATCTTCTTTTTCCCATTGCATGCGAACTATTTCACTCATTGTCATGTGCTATTATGTCTTACTAGTTCTTATTAGTATTTATAAAGAGTATTCAACTAAAAATGGTTCATCGACTTCGTAGGAACAAAATTCAAAGAGATTCATCAAAATTTGATGTCTTTCATCTATTGATATTTTGAAGGAGGGAAATTCCCACCTCTCATAAACAAGGTAGTTGTAAAAGTAGACTTAATGATGGTTCTAGGCACAAGATTAAGAAATATGGTCCTAAAATATTAAAAAGATGAACTCACTCATGAGACGTAATGGAAACATATGAGGTGTGGGGTTTAGCATTTAGGGCTCATGGTTCATGGTTTCGGGTTTAGGGTTTGGACCTTTAGGATTTAAAATTTAGGTCTTAAGGTCTATGGTTTATAGTTTAGGGCTCATGGCTCAAGGTTTATGGTTTAGGGTTTAGGTTTTATGGCTCAAGGTTTGAGGTTTGGAGTTACGGGTTTAAGGTTTAGGGGTTAGAGCTTAGGGCTCTAGATTTAGGGTTTAGGGCTCAAGGCTCAGGGTTTAAGGTTTAGGGTTTAGAGCTCAAGGATTAAGGTGTAGGGTTCAAGGCTTAAGGTTTAAGGTTTATGGTTTAGGGATTAGGGATTAGGGATTAGGGTTTAGGGTTCATGGTTCATGGTTTATGGCTTAACGTTCGGGGTTCAGAGTTACTAGGTTTAAGGTTTAGGGGTTAGAGATTGGGGCTCTAGATTTAGGGTTCAAGGTTTAGGGTTCGGGGTTTAGGGTTTAGGGTTTCGGGTTTAGGGTTTATAGTTTAGGGTTTAGGTCTTATGGTTGATGGTTAAGGGTTTAGGTCACAAAGTTCAAGGTTTAGGGTTTAGTGTTTAGGATTTAGGGCTTATGGTTTAGGGCTTAGGGCTCAGGCTTTAGGGTTTATGATTCAATGTTTAGGGTTTAGGGTTTAGGGTTTATGGGTTAGGGTTTAGGGTTTAGGATTTAGTTTTTAAGGTTTAGGTCTTAGGTTTAAGGCTCAAGGTTTAGGATTTAGGGCTCATGGGTAAGGGCTGAATATTTAAGGATTAGGGTTTAGGGATTAGGATTTATGGTTTAAGGTTTATGGTTTAGGTTTTAGGGTTTAGGGATCATGGTTTAGGGTTTAGGTTTAGGGCCTCAAGTTTATGGTTTAAGGTTTAGGGTTTAGGGTTTCGATTGTAGAATTTAAATGCTAAAAGATTTAAGTTAAATGCTGAAATCTCGAAACAACCTATGTATTGACTTTTCGATTATACTATAAAAACTATCTCCTAAACTGTGACTAATGGAGCTATGAGACTAGTTCCATAAGGTGCAGAGTGACCCTAATTTCTTATATTTACTAAAATAAATTTAAATTTTTTCATTTATTGAAAAACTTATACTTAAACATTTATTTTAGTACATAGAAGCTTGCCACAAGCATATACAATGTTTATACTATACATAATGCATACTCGTTATAGTGCGTACGCGTTATAACACATACACGTTTTACGTTTTCAATTTTTCCAAGCCATTCCTCAAGCCTTAGGATCCAGTTTGGATCCCTAAGCCCGAGGTATGGACTGTCTAAACACATCAAACATCGTGTTTTTATAGGAAAATGTAAAAATGCCACTTCTTCCATGATAAATCAACATAAAACAATCAATTCGTTTAAATTTTTTTGACATAGAGCAGAGTTTCTTCTTTCTAAAAATATAAATTTTCAATTTTTCTGACTAATATAAGGTTTCCATATTATTTATTTTCTAACTATGCTTTTTTATAGCTATTTTTTGAAGTTTAAATATGTCTATCTTTCATCGTGTATCTTTTTTTGGGGTCATCAAAATTGGAAAAAAATTATACTAGCACAAACTAGGCCTAATTATATACATATTAAAAAAATAATAATCTAATTTTCTATATTTTTGAGGTAGTTAGGGGGCACGGTTGGAGCTCCGTTATTTTTCAAAACATAAAATTTATGTACTAGAAAAATCATAAAAAAATAAATATTTTCTAAAAAAATATAAAAAAATTCTAGCACAAACTAGATGCTCCTAGCTATCTTTCTACCAAAGGGTTTTCAAAACTAATAAATGGTGCTCAAAAAATAGTGGGGGGCATGAAAGTCACTATGTTATGTTTTTCAACAAAAATAGGAGCACTTGGTATTTTAGTTATTTGACCCACTTAAACTTATCTATTTTCAATAAAATTTAGTAGCTTATAAACTAGACTCAAAATGCTACGATTCATGTTTACACAACATCTTCCAATTTTGAGTCTAACTATTTCAAAAACTCGTACAAGTTAAAAAAATATTTTTCAGAAAAATAGCATCCACTTAAGACCCCCTTTTGCCCCCAACTTGGTGCACTTACCCTTATAAAAACAACACTTAGACAAAGGATATTCAACTAAAAATTCTAATAGTATTTTTATGAAATGTCTTTGTGAAAAAAATTAACTTGTTTATCATGATGAGATGTGGTTTCTATTGTTTGAAGTTAGAAACATCATTTTTTTTTTTGTGTTTATGTGAGTTTTGTCTCTTGCCTTGGAAATGTAAACCATTTCTAAACCAAGGGGCTTGTTTTTAAAATTTCACAATTTGGTCGACATACACATTGAATTACACAAGCATTTCCCTCATGGTTTGTAGTCACACAATGTATATTGTGGGTTTTAAATGGGTAAGTGTCTAGAGGCATGGGTTCAAAAAGTGGCCAAAAAGTATTTGAGAGGCATATTAAACATAATGTACTCACATTGTGGCTTACTTGCAAAATAAAATGTGGACACTTTATAATACGAGCACATTATGACTTGGTAATTCCAAGCCATAACACGAGCGTGTTAAATTACTATGAAAAAATAAATTAAAATATCCGGAAAGACCTAGCATTCAAAAGTATAACACACATTCATAGAGAATATAGTGTTCTCACATTACAACATGAGCACTATATGGTTGCTTTGGCTTGAAAATTACCCACCCATAGGCTATGTTTTGATTTGAATATCTAATCATAAGGGTTGGATTGTCAATTCCTCGCATGAATAAGTGTTTTGAAATTTATAATATCAAAAACATACAAATATTGAGTGTACTCTTCGTTGACTCATGTGTTTTAAGACAATATTCTAAAAACACCACTACAACATCAAGCTCCATCTTAGCTTTGTGACCATTTATTTCTTTCTAAAATTTGAATAGTTTAAGGTATTGATCCTTGATTTAATTTTAGAAGTGTCTTCATTTTTCGCAAAAAAACATGCATTGTTTTTTATGTTTAATTTTTGATCCGTTTATCCAAATTTCAAAAAAACACATTGTCAAATTTTATGCTTCATTCTACACACATTAAATAAATTGAATTTCATTTATTTTCTCAAAATTAGGGGGAAAACACTTTTTTTTTTTTTTTTTTAGACGTGTCCACTTTGAAGATTAGTAAAAATAATATATTCATTAAAAAATAGGAAAATATATTGAACTTTCTACCAATGGGTTTTGTAAAATTAACGAAATTCAAAAATAAGGGCACACATGTGCCACTATATTATTTTTTTTATTATAAAAACAAGACCGCTTAATTTACACACCATATTTGACCCTCTTAATCTCAACCATTTAAAAAAAGCAGAGTTTAGAAACTAGATTTCGAGCACCATAATTCTTATTTTTTTCAAATTCTAAATTTTGTGCATAGGAATGTTAAATTATTCATTGAAAATTTGAAGTTAAACTTTTGTTGATTTCAAGGAAAAAGTGGCTACTTTTTGCCCCACTTTCATCTCGCATTTCCATGCACTTACCCAAACCCCACCTTTTGTCCCACTTTGGTAGGGAACTTGAATTGTATAGCTAGTGACTAAAATTTGTTATTATTGGCTGTTCAAACTCCCCCATTATATTAAAGTGCATATATGTGTGTGTAGAAACAAAATCACGCACTTGGGTACATTTCTAGGTCCTAATCACATATTACTATTCATTTGATTCCTAAGTGAGAAAAATAGCAATTGACAACTATCTTTGGCCTTTTGTCTATGTTTCTTATTTTATATTTGGCCTTATACACCATACAACCCATTTGGTACTTCACTGCTTTATCGTTCATGACTCTAGACACCAATGCCCAAACAAGATGCTAGCGCTTAGGCGCCCTCATCCTTCTAGGCACCTTGACCTCTTTCTAATTTACTTGATTATTTTGGGCATATTATTTTCTTATGGGTCGGCCTTCCAGCTTGTCAATTACAATCCAACTAAGGGAATAATATAAATACAAAACTATGTGACCAACATAAAGGACCAAGATCTAAACATCTATTATCACCACCTACGGTTGCATCTAGAGGCATTCTAAGAGAATCAAGGTATACATCTAGCACTCACTCAAGGGACAAAGGAATGTATTTTCTACATACACACATAGGAGGGGAAGTTCATTTTTCCATCCACACATCTACTTACATTATTACATCTAGTTATTTCATGTTATCATATGCACTTGCACAAGGGATTACTAGGGCACAATTCTATCACACACGCACAAGAACTACATGGATTCTGAAATGTAGTGCATTGTTCGGTTGTAAGCTCACTCGGTCAGGTGGTCACCGGGTCGCATGACTCC
Source organism: Taxus wallichiana var. yunnanensis (assembly GCA_018340775.1). Taxonomy (NCBI): domain Eukaryota; kingdom Viridiplantae; phylum Streptophyta; class Pinopsida; order Cupressales; family Taxaceae; genus Taxus; species Taxus wallichiana. The sequence goes on from CM031244.1 coordinate 636,184,938, forward strand.
TCATTTTGTATCTTTTCTTTTTGGGATTTGATGTAGTTTGAGGGTTTTACAGGTCATCTTCTATTTGTAGGTTATAGGCGAATTCAACGATCATCCAACGACATAGAGGTGAACAAAAGTGAAGGTTAGTGAAATTTGTGCGACATAGTAAAAACCAAATTCGAGATCCTGCTCCCAATAGAGGTCCCTAACAACTAGGCACCCTAGTCCTGTTCCCTGCGCCCTAGTCCCGACATATCCGATAACTCTAAAATTTTACAGAGGAAATTATAACAGTCTTCCTTTTCTATTCATTAGTCTTTCAAATCCGAACAATCCTGTGGATATCATGAATCAACTAAGTATCTATTTTCTCCCTCTTGCACTTAGGGTTTCATTCTTATATAGCTTATTGCTTGTGTCATTTATATTCTAGTAGTTGTTTAGCATTTGTTTATCATACGTGACTCTGAAATTAGGGTTTTAAAAATTCAATATTTGTTAAATCATTTAGTGAACCCATCCGTTTGGACCCAACCTTGCTTCTAGACATTTTTGCAATATTCTTATCATGGCTCAATCTTATGAACCCTTTATGAAGAACATATTCAGGAGCTCAATGCTCATCTTTTTGAACATCCCCAAGATCTAGATCTGCTCTTATTTGTTTTTGGTGAGGAGGCCACCAGTTTGGCCGAGCTTAATGTTCCTACATCCATTCCTACTTTTATGCCTATTGATGCTCAACCCTCTACTTCCACCCTTCTACCTACTTTTATTGTTCCCATATCTCTTCCTACCCCCACCAACCACTCCACTCCACCTCTTATTTTCCTGTGCATCATCATCCCCTCCGGGTTCTCAGACCACTTTGTACATAAGTTGTTCCTTTTTGGGTCCTTTCTATCCATTAGGCCTTTTAGTGATCAATTATGAAATTCAAACAAGTAAATCATATAAATACAATGTTATGAGATCAAATTAAGGGACCAAGCTATAAGCATCTATACTATCACCTAAGGTTTCATATCGCAAGCACTCAAGAGAATATTTGCATCCATATAGCTTCACATAAGGGACAAGGGCTAGTTTTCTACATCACACACATAGGAGGGAAGTTCATTTTTTTCCATACACACATCTATTAAATCTTTTTACATCTAGATACTTTGTTCACTATCAAGTGCGACATGCACAAGAGCCACCTAGGAAATGATTCCACACACACACACACAAACTATATTGGGTCCGAGATGTAGTGCACCGCTCGCTTATAAGATTACTTATTTGACAATTGAGGACAGATCGACCCCATATTTTACATCTTTCTTTTTAGGATTTGATGTTATTGTGAGGGTTTTATAGGTGATATCTTTATCACAGGTTATCAATGACATCGGTGATCATAGTGCCACCATATAATGACAAAGAAAAAGGGTTTCAGATCATCCAAAAACATGTGGAATTCATCTTTGCACCTCTTGCATATACCCCGACACTAGAAGGGATCCTACACCCAGGATCCCTAATACGAGTCCAAGCGCCAATGTCCCCGCTCCTACATTTCTGCATTTTCTAGGCTTAGTCATGACCTCATGTGTTCCCGTTATAATTCCTTATTACACTTAGGATTTACTTTCATTGATTTTTGCTTGAGTCATCTAGTGTACTTTACTATCATATCTCGTTTGTTGTAAAATACATAAGAATTTAACAAAGTAACACTTTCCATTTAGTTTAGTTTTGCTAAATCAAATCCTAAGTCACCAACTCCCAAACCTAACAAATCCAATACCAATCCTCTCCCACTCATCTAATGAGGCTCCTATTCCACCTTCATCTACTTCATCCCCTAAATTGACCAAATCTAATGTGGTTCCTATACCACACCCATATCCCAAATCTCCTTCATCTCCAACATCACCCAAATCTAATGTGACCCCCATATCACAACCATCCCCTTCATCTAAATCTACCCCATCCCCTTCATCTACATCTACTAATCCTAAACAATCTAATCCTAAGCCAAAACCATCTACCTCAAAACCACATACTCCAACCAATCCAAAATCAACCAAATCTACTTCGGCCTCTAATCCCAAACCATCCACTTTGTCCCCCAGGCCTAATCCATCCCCTTCATCTTCTAAGCCACAACAATATAATCCAAATCATAAATCCAAATCAACCAAAACATCTCATAATCCACCCAATCTTGCACCTTTACTTCCTACTCCCCAAAACCATTTAACCCAAACCACTTCAATCCTTTTGGATAATCCTTGACCACAATCTCCCATCGTCTAAAAACTTCAACATGATCATCCATCTACCAATCAAATCACTTGATTAAAACCCTCCCAAACCGTCTTGGTATCGAGAACACTATTAATGTGACTTCTATCACACCCATAGACATTCGACCAATCGTTGCATGTAATTTAGGTCTCATGTCCAAAACCTCATTAACCAAAGACTTTTTATCCTTTTACCTCTTTATCCACCACCCTTACACCCCAATCCTCTCCCTAATCACCATCCACCATCCAAATCCCACTCGACATCCAAACATTGTCAACCATCCAAATCTCATCGTACATCCAAACATCCCTCACCAACCAAAAACCAAAATAAATCTCACCTCCCATCTTTTGTTAAGTCCGACCTCTTAGTGGATGACAAAACTACAACCCTAGTCTCATGATGACCACATGGCATCATCTTCCCCATCCACTTCATACCCTATAGCCAAAAATATGTTTGCTAATATGAAACATCGAGGCAAAGGATTAGACATTTATGAACAAGGCATTCACGAACCCATCTCCCTCCATCAAAATCCAAGTCGTTTAGGCTTAGGATATAAACCTAACACTAACAACATCCCTCTCACTACTCCATCATGACCCATTTCTACCAATCCTCTTGTTGATCCTACCATACCAACCACTCAACCTAATCACAAATCATTTAATCCCCCTACAAATACCAAACACCTAAGAATGGATTGAGCACATAATTCGGTGCTTTGCACATGGATGTTCTTTCCTTACCACTCATCCTCCTTCCATCCAACATCCAAATCCATTTTCATATAATCCATTCTTATCATCACATCCATTCATATCCTCTTCCAATCCATTCATTTAAACACTTGATCAGCTTGCTCACACATGTTGTCGTCAATTGTACCTATTACACCCATGTGGCCTTGGTCTATAATTATCTCCAACATTCAAGCACAATTTTCCTCCTAGAGATCCACACAATTTAACATACTTAATCATCTTATGGTGAAAAACCTTGGGGTGTGTGTATGTTGACACTCTAGCCAATGTCATCTTCACACTCATTTCCATCCCCCCATCAAGCCACTAGTGATTCTTAACCCTTGAGAGTTATCAAGAGAGTGGAACCTATTTATGCAAAAAAAATCCAAATATCAAAAAGCAAAAACATATAAAAATTTAAAAATATCAAATAAAATCCACCTCAAGACTCTCTCTAGGGGTGTTTCTAGCATCTCTACTAGGACACCTAGTTGGAAGTAGAGCAATGTTGTGACAAGAATTAGATGCATCTCTATTGGGGATATGGATGCATGGTTGACAATAGAGCAATGCACAACTTAGCCTTCCATTCACCCTCCATCCACCTATTTGACTTAATCACTCCTTATACATTGGCTATTTTGTCTTCACATACTACCCATTAAGTCTTCACTTCAAGTGGTAATTAACCATCACAATCACACACACTTTGATATCACAGAGACATAGGGCTCACATGTTGTTAGGTATTGTTTAGACCTTGCTCACACTTTTTTTTAGTCTAACTCTTTCCTTACAACATGTGCCATTAGGATCATATTTTTTTCATCACTAATGTCATTTTCCTTCCATCCATCACATCCACATCCTTTTTCCCTTAGATCGAACATCCGTGGGAAGATGATGATCCTTTCCTTTTCATGTCCCTTTTCCATTATCATCATCATGACTGAGGGAAACCTTACTACCATCCACTGGGGGCATCATCCATTTTAGATACCCCTCACTTCCCATCCTACCCTACACCTAGGGGAAAATCGAACCCATCCATCCATCCACACAAGCCACCCTACTTTACACTTGGGGGCACACCACATCTATCCCTCAATCCATCTCCCCTATACTTGGGGGCATATCTTATCATCTTCCATATCCCCCATCTTATCCTATACCACATCCCTCATCCTAATCCCATCTAATCCTAACCTATCAACCAATCCTTATCATATCCAACCTATCCAATTTCCCTCAATCCTTCCCTTTCATCCTACAAAAAATTCTTCATTACTTGTAGGAGAAAGTCACATCCCACCTTACATCCCTTCCTACCCCCCATGAGGCACAACCATCATGAATCCTTTCATCTTACCTATCCTCAACCATTCCCCCCAATCCCAAATCCAAACATCCCAACATCCAACATCAAATCATCTACACATCCAAAATCCAAAAATATAAAAATCAAAACATTAAAAAAATCCATAAAAATACTGCAAATTTATAAAAAAACAAAAACAATAATGTACAAAAATGCAATGTGCGTGTTTTTTGTTTGTGTGTGTTTTCTTGCTTTTTTACATTTACATTTTGGTTGATGATATGAGGCCCCTTTTGTTTCTTTTTCTTTTTACATCGGTCCAATGATATGAGGACCATATTTTTTATATTAATTTGTCCAATGATATGAGGACAAGGGAATTCAAATAAAATCATCATGGTATTTGTACCTTGATGCATCTTGATCTATGCCACATCAATCACAATTGATACTAATGATAACAGTGGGCACTTTATGGTATCACCCTCCTTCTATCATCATCTTTCAACCTTATCATCATCCTCATCTTCATCTAACTATCTAACCTCCTCATCCTCTATCTAATCAACCCTTTCTCCATCATTCTTGATATCCATATCCACATCTTATCTCACATTCAACATCTAAAATCCTCACCCCTTGACTAAGACATCTTCTAACATCTTGTCATCAATCAAACTTGAAAAATCTTTCTCATCACTTTATCAATCATCATCCCAATCCTATCCTATCATCCAAATCGATCCAAAACTCGATCCTTATTCTCTCATCCTCCAAATCAAACATCCTATAAACCAATACCCTATCTTCATATCTAATCAATCATAAAGTATAACATCCTCAACACCAACATCCTTAAAATATAACATCTTCAAATCTACACCCCAAATCTCCCTAACCCTTGACTGGGGCATCCTATAATCCAAAATCCTCAAAACCTAACCCCTTGACTAGGGGCATCTTCTAATCCAAAATCTTCACCCTTGTCATACATCATTGACTGGGGCATCCTCTACTCAGAAATCCAATATCTACTAATCCTCTAATCTCCTATCTTCTAATCTTCTAATCCTCATCCTATAAATCCTCAAACCTTCTAATCCTCATCCTCTAAATATTAAAATCTTCTAATCCTCTAATCCTCATCCTCTAAATCCTCAAATCTTATCATCCTCTAATCCTCTCTCATCTACTAACTTGGGCCTCTCCTCTTTTTGAGTGGTTACCCGCCTTGTTCCTCCCCACCTAACCCCTCGAGGGGCATCATATCACCATCCTAACATATTCTCTTCTTTTTCTTTGACAGTCATTGCTACGCAATAACCATTCAAAGAGGGGCAAAATGTAGACATCTAAAATGTTGACATGATTAATTACGACTAATTTGTCCCACAAATATCCCAATATCATCCATATAATAATTAATCACAAGATTAATTATTATTATTTAATCCATTTTATCATAGTTACCCTTTATCATTCTATCATCATTTATCATTTATCCCATCTCATCCTTAATCCCTTTTATTTCATTATTATATCTTATTATCCTATTTTAATCCTTCATTAAAAAATTTCTAGGAATTTAATATTCCTACATTCACTTACCCACCTACTCTACACCTACCCTACACCTAGCCTTCCCATGTATCACATCCCTAATCACAATTAACCTAACCCGATCCTAATCGTATTCTCCACCTCTAATTCTAAAGGCTTCTATTTCTAAAAGCCTCTCTAAACTTCCCTCCGTTTAAAAATTCAAATAAACCTTCCACTCTCCATTGAATCTTCTCTCAAATTCTAGAATTCTCCATTCTTCTCATGCATTCTCCACCCTTGATCCAAATCCAACATGGCTTCATCCTAGCCATTGAATCCTCCACCCCTTCAATATAAATTGTGCTCTCCTCCTCCATGAGAGCTAGTTGGAAGAAGTCACAAATCCATAACAAACCTCTATTATTATTTTTATCCTCCATCCATCATCCATCTTTAATCAATCCATCAGTAATCTACAATCAACCCATCTTCATCAATCAAGCAATCCAAAGGCAATCAAGGGGAGGTGTTGCTCAAGTTTCTCCACCAAATCAAGCGTATAACACCAATCAAGAGAAAATCCAACACATCAAAGGAGGAGCTTTGCAACTTGTAGGTAAGTGCGCCCCCGGTCAATCCATTGCTCTATCTGAGGTTTTGTTTGAGAAGATTAGAGTAGGAGAACAAATTGTGTTTTTTTCTTGCATTCACAGCTAGTCTTTTCTTGCATTACAATTGGCATGTTAATGTATTCTCAAGGATTATGAGTTTACATGGTGTTTGAGAGATGGCTTTTTTTCCATGCCTTTTGTCTAAGAAACAAATAATAATAAGAATAGTCACAGGGTACATGTTCAAACCTTGACGATAATATTGCAAACAATGGCAAAGTTGACAAAAGTGTGACAATTATAGAAATATTTCTTTGGCATCTCCATTACATCTTTTGAGTGTGTTGTTAATGTTATCAAAACACGTGAAAATGTAAGAAATTTTTCTATGTATTAATTCACGGCTTATATAATTAAAACACATAATAATATAATTGCAGACGATTCCAAAAAGTTACAAATCTATTTAAAATGAAATCTTTCTAATTGATAATGTTTCACTCCTTTGCATCTCCATTACAACACTCGCATGCAAGTACTATTAGCCTATCCCTATTAATAATCACATAATATTTCCAATTACATTCGAGACGCGAAATTTATTTGTTTTAAAAAAAAAATTGCTTTGGTTTGAGATTCGTGTGGGATAGCCTACACACATGCATGTGCAAAGTGTGCTAAATGTGCTTTACGATATGAATAGTGCCGGTGTTCAAACCTCTCCTGCACACATGCATGTGCAAAGTGTGCTAAATGTGCTTTACGACATGAATAGTGCCGGTGTTCAAACCTCTCCTGCACACATGCATGTGCAAAGTGCGCTAAATGTGCTTTACGACATGAATAGTGCCGGTGTTCAAACCTCTCCTGCAAAGTTTAGTGGAGCCTAAGCTAAGTTCCAATTATTTACGTGTATTTCATTAAAAACTATCATTTCATAACACTTTCCAATTAAACGCTGACACCTTACTATCAAAATACGAGAACAACGCTTTCCAATGACTTTTGATGTGCACAAACCAAGAACTGAAGTTGCTTGACGTCACTTTGTGAAGAGCTTCAAAAAGAGAGAAAGGGGGTAATAAAGCTCTCGAACATCGTCCCCATGTGGTGAGCCGCGGCATAGCGCTTCAAAGCCCGCGTTTTCGAGGACGTGCATTTATAGTCGTAGCGACATAATTTTTACACGAAATTCAGAAATATCTTCAAACAACACACGAATGCCCTCCACGAGTCCACACTCACTCCTGACACACTCACATTTTTTCATCACCCTATTTTTATAAGTAGTTACTTACATCCCTTTAAATCATGTTTAAATGCTAAGAACCAAAATACGGACTCCTGACTTTTGGGAATTTGTCTTTTATTCCAATTTCCGACTGGTGGTTTAAGCAGGGAAAAAGAACTGTTACCCTCTTGAACTCTGTGAATCAACAATTTAACACAGAGAAGCTTATCAAGACCTTCTCCCATCCAATGCCATGCACTACTTGTTTATGCTTTTAACTTCCCCTCCTCGGATTTCGTACTCACGCAGAGGCAGGCTCTTCACCTATTTTCAACCTAATAAATCTTAACTGGTCTGCAACACACAGACGTTTTGGAAAGAATTACCCTAAAATCCTTCCGTTATTCATGCGAAATCCACAATAAAATAACAAAACACAGTTGCTATTAATCACACAAGCTCGTCTCGATACAAAACACAAGTCAATTTTTCAAAAGTATAAATACAGACATCCACACTGCCTTGTTAATAGTTTGATTTACATACAACAGGTAGCCTAATCCCAATGCATTCGAAATGACTAATCCCTTTTAGTTGTGATTGCAGCACAGCAGCGGAAACCCTGTTAAAATCCCTGTTCTCTGCAGTATACAGTTGTGTGGCAAGAAAAGTGGGTTTGTGGTCACCAGGCATTATCACAAACACTTTTTCATCATCACCATGAGAGGCAGAACATGTGACTTCAGGCTTTACAGGGCCAGACTCCATGGATTCCAGGTTAGGCTGCTGCTGGGTACTTCTATTTTCTCTGAGATCGGCATTGGCCAACCTCCACCAAGTGCAGACCAGAAGGAGCGATGCAAAGCCCACGAGGGCCAGCATAGCCGCTACTCCCATGAAAAGATAGAGAGCAGGAGAAGGCCATCCCATATGCGAATTATTATATGCCGCTGCAGAAGAATTGTGGGTCACTTCCTCTGGATAAAGAATTCTGTGGTGAACATCCATCACTGGGAAATAATGAAAATCTAAACCAGTTAATGAAAGCAGCAGGTGGGTAACACAGGGCAGGCAGGCATGCAGCTTTAAATGAGTAAACTGGCTATTCTATGGGCTGTGTTATAACTTCATAAACGACTGTCTTGCCGTTTGTTTTGTGATTACCACTTCACGCCCCGGATGTGATAGTTTTTATTCCAGACAAAGGAATGCATACCTACAATTATCATGTATTTCAATGCAGTCTCTGTCCCCGGAAAAACAGGTAAGTGGCGAGGTGGGGATATCTGTGACTAGTTATTTGGGTTTTTTGCCATTTAATTCACCGACCTGATAATTGTCGTTATATAATTCCGGCGTCTCTTCCCCTCAAATTATTATTTAGACGTTACGAACAGTAGGTATCAAACAAACAAGGCAGAAAAAGTTGTGATGTCATTTTATTTAATTACGTGTCAACTGAAGGATTCGCAATAAATTCTGGCCCTTTCCTTCTGTTTTGGCGCTTTCGTTCTGGTTAATGTTTTTGCCGTGTTCCTCGGGGAAGGTTGTTATAAAAACAAGAAATTGGGCACCTAATGGGATGCAAAATAGTTGACTGCACTTATTTGTGGTACGGAAGCTATGGTTATAGGGGAAACATCTAACCCTAAACTAGAACCACTTCAAGGAATGGCTAGAGTTCAAACTCTATAGCCAAACTGGTATAAATTAGAGTGTAGAACTATCCCAGAGATTAAAGAAATGGTCCATGGTATGCTAGGTTGGGGTAATACTCAACTAGAAGTCTATAAGAAAGATCCACATGCAATTGCTTCATCCATTGCTAATGGATTTGTTGGCATCATAAAAGAATGGTGGGATACTCTACCTAATACACAAGAAGTTTTGCAAAGTGGTTATACGGGTCTGACAGCTGCAATTATAAAAGAATTTATAGGAAATATTGATGATGATAAAATGATGAATACTGCTATGTTTCTTAGAGCCCGATTGTGTGACATGTCAAGAGTAAAGGAATACCAGTGCTTTATGCAAAAGCTTTATTATAATTCTGGTAACATAAATGATGAGACAATGAGACTCAGATATATTGAATCTTTTCCTGCATATTTCTCAACAGAGTATAAAAAAGCAATGCATGGTTATAATGCTTTAGAACTCAATTTTGGTGCTATAAACCAGATTATAGATCAAACCAATGCTAAATTGTGCAAAGAGAAATGGGAAAGGAAACAGGCATTGAAAAATGCTAAGTCTCTAGGTCCTAAATTTTGTGACATGTATGCAATGGATCCCTTTGGATGTTCAGATATTGATGGTCCTGTCAAACGCAAATCTGTTTGTAGCACAGATTGCTCTTTTTCAAAAGGGAAGGGGTTGTATAGTAAGAAGTATAAGAAACACAAGAAATTTGATAAATACAGAAGGCAGTATAAGAGTGATTCTTTTGTCCATAATAGACGGCCTCACAAGAATTTTGTGTTCAGAAAGAAAAAATATGTAGGGAAAATAAAAGATTTACACCTACATGTTTTATATGCAAAGGCAGTCATTATGCTAATAAATGTCCTTAGAGAGATACTGATAAAGGTAAAGCAAAGGTTGATGCCCTTTCAGCAAAAGACATTACAGAGGAAGAATATATGTTGATCAGTGATACTGAAAGTTTTTCCTCGGACATTTCATATCAGTCTCTTGATAATGTTCAGTGTAATTTAGTTTAGCATTCTGACAGTAGTAGTGAAAAGTACGGACTAGGTAATTCCACTTCATTTCGGTGATAAGCATGTTAAAGTTACTCTATGATTGGTGCACATCAAGTAGGTTTGGAAATTGACAACGTGTGGGTTGTTTTTGTGTGATTTTATTATTGGAATTTATCTTTATATTAATAATACTAAACACTTACAACAATGTGATGATTGAAACTCACACTCTAAAGCACTGAATTTCAAATTCTCTCAGTGTCACAAAGCAAAATTTGTTGACGGTTTATTTCTTTCACGTGACCATAATTTCAAGAAATTTTAATAGATATATTTATAATTTGTTCATATATATAAAAATAGGTATTATGTTTTTAAATAAACCCCTTAAAAAATCGACAGCTTTCAAAATATTCAACGTGTTATCGTCCACGGTTTCTATTTTTTTGCCTATAAAATACAAAGCTAAAATCACAAAACGGCCTACTGACTGTCGATTTCCGAACTCTGTGCTCTAAAGTTACAATGTCACGAGAGTGTATGATAGACGTAAAAAACGTAACAAAAATCACATAACTAAATATCTAGGCACATGGGGCAAAGAACACTAGGCGGAGGAGGAGGATCATCCTTTGAGATATATCAATAGCCCATCCGTCACAACTGGGATTTGTATATTCGAGGCACCATGATTCCATAGTTAGGGGAGACGAGCCTCCAAAATTGGTCCTCGAGGAGGCAAGTTCCATTTTTTTGTAATTTTAGCCGCATATTATCGTAAAAATATTTGGTAGCCGTGAAGAATGATATATTAAAAATTTACAAAATTGTATAAATTTGTAAATGGTCCTCTATAAATATATGGAAATATACAAATCTATAAGAAGGAATCATAAAAATGTATACAAAAATTGGAATTTACATTTATCTACGAGAATTGAGCTATCAATAAAAATTGATTTGACAGGTGGAGATAATTTGAAATTCTAGGCTTGGCCGCAACTCGATTCGTTTGGACTATTTAGATATATAGTGCAAGGTTGTCCTCTTACTTCCCTTCTATTTGCCTTTATGGCAAAATTTCTTAGTTATCTTCTTGCACAAAAAGTTGAAGAGGGGTAAATTTGAGGAATCTATCTCCAAGACTGCTCTACACAACTTATCAATGGATATTTCGTTGATGATTCTTTTTTTACTTTGACTAAGAAAGACCAAAATATTTCAAAATCATCATCTGCATTGACATTTTTGTAGTGCCTCGAGCTCTAATCTTCAAAGTGTTCTAAAATGTTGGGTTATAGATAGAGTCCATGGACCATGCTGAATTAGTTAAATAAGTTCCCCTAGATGTGGATTACCAATGAAGAACGATTTAAATTATTGGGAATTGCTTTTGGTTTTGATAACACCTTCTCTAACCTATAGCAGTACGTACTTTATAGGGTGATAAAAATCTTGTTGCATTTTTAAGTCTCTTTCTTTGTAGGAAAATTCATGGTCTATACTAAAATTTTTACAGCTACACATGTTTACTATTCATGTCGTTGCCCTTCCAAGGCTTCATTCAACAAGTTGGCCGAATTCTTAGAGATTTTTTTGGGCCAATGCAAGGCAAGCCGCAGGTTTTCACATAATCGCATGGGAACTCTGTTGTTTATATGTAGAGTTAGCTATAATAGATGTATCATAACAAGCCAATGTAGATGAGGTACAAGTGTCCGATGTGGCACGCCTAAGTCGATAATGCTCGGGACTATCGACGTAAAAAGAGTGAAACATAGGTTCATCTTCGTTGATATGGTTAAAATTTAGTTTACAAAGGGTATCATCAATGAGTTCAATAGTCTCAATATCATTATCTAAGGAATCATCAATGTTGTCTTAGGGTGGTACCTTCAGAATTGAATCAAGAAGTGTTTGTAATTAATTTGTAATGTCAGAGCCATGACTAGATTAGCCTACAAATTAGGTGGGTAATTTGACCACAAATATGGGTTGTTGCGGGGGAGTGATGATAGGTATTTGAGAAGCGCATATGTTGACAAGTTACAATAATCAAAGGGCTCTGGGTCAACAGCAATGGTGTACTCACATCTTGATTTAATAAAATTATATCCAACATAGTGACACCGCTAATTAAATGGATATAACAATATTCAAGAAAGATCAAGCTAAATAAGTACAAACAAGAGTGATAGATAGGGTTTATAGAATGACTCAGCTTGTATATGTAGGTATGGATTGATTTTAGACTGATGAATAGGATGGAAAGGTAGATTCTATATCAGTATTAGCTCTATTTTTATTCCGAAAGTGACGATCTCCGTGATAGGAGGAGCGGCCAATGAAAGGGGATAGGGCAGCCTAGGTGCTAACATCTATTATGGGCACTTTGGTGTTCTGCATAATAGCTCAAAATATAGTTTTATCTCGTGTCGCTTAGTGTCACTCCTTGTTCGTTGTATGCCACATCATATTCATTGTGTTGTACTTGTACCTACAAATAAACCATAGATACTTGCATAATACTCAAGCACACATTAAATGAATAAAAATATGCATATTCTTGAGTCAAACTAACCTCGAAGTCACCCCAATGTGATTGTCACCGAGTGTTGCACTACATTTCAGACTCTATGTAGTTCTTGTGTGTGTGATTGAAATAATGTCCCTTGAGCTAGCATGCTCTAGAGCCAGTTGCACAGAGAGATAATGGGATACAACTAATTTTTCCCAAATGTAAATGTGTGGTATGGAATTCAGAATAAACCCTCCTATGCAATGAAGTATGTAGTGCCAAAATGCAGTCCTTGATGTAGTAGATAGAAAATATTATCTCTTTGTAGTCGTATGTGCCTCTTGAATTGCTTGCCCCGCACCCTAATGAGGTTAAATAAGATATGTATATATATATATATATATATGATTCCTTTGCTTAAGTTTCATCATTAACAAGTGAAAGGACATCCAAGGGTGATAAAAGAAGACAATAAAGAAGTAATAACTAAGACCCAAAAGATAAGAAAAAGAGATAGAGGACAAAAATGCCCAAAGGGGACAATAGCACCTGAGTGCTCCTATCCCTAATGGACGGTCATGTACATAGAGTCAAAAGGATAAAAAATGAAATCAGAGTTGAATAATATGTCGTCAGTATGTAAAACTATAAGTTGTCAATAAAAAAGAACAAACAATACAAATGAAAATGATAAAAATAATGTCAAAACAAAGTAAAGAGGTGTTAATGAGTAACTCTCTTGCTTAAGAATCATGAGTATAAATAAAGTATTTATAGGATAGATGTACATAGTGAGTGCATGATTTAGTGACTACATTTTCCTTCACTTTATGTTGGTAAATAAGGGTTCGATAACATAAAGTAGAAAATAAAAGCATACCTTGAGATTCGAATGAAGATTATACCCAATAACGTGTCGAATGAGTGTTGTAGCATGCTGAATGGAATGAAATTATACGAGAGGGAAGGATAAAGTTCCTAGGGGTGACCCTTTTGTGTGTGGAGTTCCTTGATTGTCATCTTTACCGCAGCTGCGTTCTTGAGATTTACTTCATGGTTGTTTGTGTGCTTTTCCTTCGTTGGGATAGGATAGGACCTGTAAAAGAAAACAAGTGTAGTCAATGCTCTAGGTAAATGCAATTGAAATTTAACTTGGAAAATATGTAAAAATGGAAATGCGTATTAGAAAAAGCTAAACCAAGGGGTTAGAGTACACCTAGAGTGTTGAAAGAGAAAGGGATAGAAATTTGTTCCTACTTGTAGACTTGATGCTTAGGAGTTGGTTAGAAGAGTCGAAAGTGATCAATTCTCAACCTGATTCGATCATACTAAGGATTTTGGCATCCTATCGCCAAAATAGGGATTCGAGCATCCCGACACTAAACTTCGATATAGGCGCCTTGTCGCTACTAATGGAATGTGTTTTGGGAGAGTGGTTAGTTTTTCCTCCAATTGTTAACACTTCCCTATGGATAAGTGCCACTACACATGATCACAAACCTGATTTATAACTTGCCTTGGGTGACAAAAAGGCACTAGGCATATTGTTTTCTTGCATTTTCCCTAGGTGTTGTTCCCTTATTTAGTTCATGCTTTGGTTACTAAATTTGAAGTTAGTTCTTGTTAGTGACCGATCGCAATATGAAATTGGATGTATAACTCTCAAACTGGAAAAAACCATGACTTTGTAGAATCACAACTACTCTATAACTATTTTCCCCTAAGACAGAGCACCCATGTTGGAGCCCATGCGTTCCCGTCCGATCTAGGCACATCTGTCCCTTCTAAGAATTTCGGCCAAGTCTATTTTTGGCCATGTTCTGTAACTATTTTTTATTTTGTTCTTGTTATCTATGTTTTCGTAGAACTGTGTTATGTGACTACCGGGGTGGTGAAAAGTATCACCTGATGTTTTCCCCCATTCGTTTGGGGTGCGCGTGAGATGAGCAAATGTGAACGGATCCCAAACCGGGAAGACTGAAACTAATGTGCACATCTAATATAGGAATCCTACAAGGGAATAGGGATTACATATGGTCTTTACCATGACACAAGCAAAACAATGAGAAAATGCTAGCATAGAAGTGTTAGTGGCAAACAAACAATGCACATTGAAATAAAAACTAGTAAAAACATATGGGAAAACAACAAACAAAGACCCAATGAGTAGCTAGTTGCATACTTCAGACACCACTTAGGATGTCACAAGACAATCAAAGCCGTCAAGGCTTGTGAAAACAAGGTAACAAGCAAACAGAGGGTATAGCCCAAACAATGTCAAACACAAGACAAAAAAATCAAACAATCATGTTTTTAAGGGTTCTTACAAGGTAAATGCTACACATGAAGCAACCATTATCATTTTAGGAAATATAAATAGTATGCAACAATGTAATATCTGAATATAGGAATGAAAGTGTGAAATATTACAATGATAACACCTAATAATAAGTGAAAAAGGTAGATTCCCCTAGGAGCCTTAGTGGGACTAGTAACGGATAGGACTAAACATCTTACATCATGAAACAACCTGTAAGTGACCTGCATTTACTTCAAGTTACGATGTGAATGCGCATGTGTGTACAAAAATAATAAAGCATACTATGAACCGTAGTAACATGATAAGCAAAGGTGCAACATAGAGTAGTATAAGAAAGGAAGAATGTATCCAATCATGATTTAAGCTAATGTTTTTGGATTTTTGATTTGTAAATATGTGAAAAAAAACTATCTAAGAGAGGAGGAATAAGGACGTGCCCCCGGTGTATTGTTTGCAACGTGAGGTCCATATGAAGAAACCCTCAACAATTAAGTATGAACTAAGAAAAAGAGTGCGTCATCTAAGGTGTGGGGGAATTAGGATGGCCCGAAATGTGAATACTAAAAGGATCTATGCAATAAGAAAACCAGAAAGGGGCCACAATCAACTCGATATAAAATAATTATGCATGTGAACATGATCTAAGACTTGATGGTCACGGGAGAGTGCATGAGGCCAAGTATATGAGATAGGTCTAGACCGAGCATGTGGAGAAATAGAGTGTGAAATATGTCTAGATGGAGCATGTGAAACATGTGACCAATGTGAAGAAGTGCTCCTATGAGGTGGGCTATGGGATCTATATATGTGATGAGGCTAGATGAGTAGTAGCCATATGTGAAGTAAACTGAGATGGATGTGCAAAAGGTGCCATAAGAGGAGCAAGGGCTCCATATACCATAGGAGGTGTCAAGGATAAGGAGCCATCATGAATAGGAAAAATTGCACTAGGAGCTGGAGAAACTGAATATGGGATCGCTAGATGAACAAAGACAAATGTGTCGATGATTTACAAATGTAAAAAGATCAACACACAAACATAAGGCAATGATCTAGTGTAACATGAAAGTGCATGTACCATAGTATATGGGGTCATGCATGCGGAGAAACTAGAATAGGTGTAACATTGAGAAGCAAAAGAGATACTAGATAATGATGACAACATAGTGAGGGGAAAACCCTATAGATTCCAAGATCCCAACGACATGAGTAGGAAGTGTATAAGCAATAAGAGTATGTCCATTAGGAGAAAATAGAATAGATGTAACTTTGGGCTCATTGGAAATAGTGGAAGGATTAAATGTGAACATAAGGATCAAGATGTGAGTCAAAATATGTGTAACATATGTAATGTTAGGAGGCTCATCGGTAGCAATGGAAAGCAATAGGTGCAATTTGAGAAGATTAGAAGCAATAAAGTAGTATGAACTAGCCCCTATGATCATAGAAAAAATGTAGAAAGAGGGGAATGGATGGCCCCCATGAATGTAACAAGATAAGGTGTAGCCATAGTAAATGAATCATGCATATGATCTTGGAAAGTGAGAGCATTAGGAATCATTGTAAAATCAGCATACAATGCTCTAACTTGTGATGAGGAAGATGCAAATAGATGTAACATTGGAAGCACTAAGCTTATGATCAATAGAAGTGCATCAAGAGTGATAACTAATGGGAGGAGTATCATGGGTGCCAATAGAGAAATGATTTTGTAAATTAGTAGCATTAGGGTGTGCGTAAGTATGGTCATTGGTGTTGTCATTGATGTCAAGTGGCATTGATGGAAAAGGAGTGAATGGTGAAGTGAGGCTCTGTAAGGGACATGAAGGTTGATTGGTAGTGCCTTCTAATGATGATTGAAGCTCACAAAGAGAGTTCAGATGGTTTCAAGTGTTCTACAAGGCTTGGTCAGTGAGGTAGGATTCCACTGGAGGTATGGACATGGTTGGAAAACTTGGAACAAGTGATATACAGGTCATTCATGATGATTTTAACATGAGCAAGAGCTTCTGGAGTGAGTAATAGGTCAAATGTTGGGAGTCACAATTGTAATTGGCTCATTTAGGCCTAGTTCTAGAGCCTAATGAGGTGTAAGAGATAATTTTAGGTCATAAAATACCACGTAAGCCTAGAAGCCTAGGAACATACCTAGGGCATGTATGAGCATCCAAAAGGTTTACTTTAGCTCCTGGAGGAAAATTTCAAAAGTTCACCAAAGTTGGCCTTGAGGACTGACAGTGTAGGTTGATGCAAATGAGATAGGTTTGAGATGTACATGAATATTTATGAAAAAAAAACTCATGGATCATGTAGAGGGGTATATTTTAGCTCTTTATGTCAAATTTCATCAAGTTTTGAAGAGGTATGTGGAAGTTGTGCAAGTTTTTCTAAAACTGGTTCATTGAGAAATGCAAAATGAGTTGTCTATCTTTTAGCACCCAAGCAAAAATATGAAGGATTCTTTAAATAAATCATAGAATAAATTTTTTCGAGAGGATTCCAAGCCTGAATTGTTGCAAAAGGTTTGAAGCCATTTGGTTAAGAATCAAAGAAGATATGATCTTTTTCTAGACATTTTATTTTCTCATTCCCAAGCCATTCTTGAATCGATGGAGGTAAAGTGGTCTATCTTGGCGTCAAATATTTTGTTTAAACTATTTCAACGTGTTTTAGGGTATTTAAATGTTTATATCATGTTTTTGAGTCATTCAAGTCTTTTCAAGGGTGACATTCTCCTTCTAGCTCTTTCAAGGCACATGTTGCATCTTCTAGGCATAGTGAGAGAGTTTAGTCACAAAAGATGTCTTACATCAACATTTGAAGATTGAATTGAATGTGTTTTCCTCTTCAAGTACATGCAAGATGGCATAATGATCATTAAATGGAAAAGTGGGGCATATTTCCTCTTGTCTCAAAATATGTATTCTAGGAAAACTCTCCACGGTTGGAGCTTGAACTGCTTAATCATTTCAAGGCCTGTGACATCTTTTTGCTTAGCTTCAGAGAATTATTGGATAAGTTTGTTGGTCTCAAGTTCCTTGTTATGCCTTCAAGACAGTTTTAACATGGAAGAGGTCCATTTGATATTGGTGAAGCATCTTGTTGTTCTTCTCGTGGACCGTAGGTCTCCTCGCAAACTTTACTTGGTAAACTAGATTGTCAATGTTTAAAATGGTGATGTGCTTTGAGAATCACCGAGAAATTTTTTACAATGCCTAAGTATTTTCCTAAAATGAGTTAGAATATTTTCCTAGACATAAAATTAAAGTTATCTTGACATGTACAACACATGCTTATGGCTTGAATGACACTTTTGCACTATATTTTCTTGGTTTTGAGAGCAATTGGAGGAGATTCATATCAAATGGATGCATGGAAAATTTGTGGGACACTTCCACATGACAACAGAAACTTGAATTTTCAAATTCCATCCAAAATTGAGTGAGAAATATTTTTTTAAAGGGTCTCGAGCTAGCATAGTTTAGAAAACCCTGATTCTAGGGTTTGAAAGTGGAATTTGTTTGAATCTAGAATTCTATCCAAAGAAAAATCACAAAAATATCAAGATATCTATGTCTAGAGCATACAAATGTTTTGCAAAAATAATTTTGTGATAGCATGATGGTTTCAAGAGAAATTGTTCATAGTTTTATTTTAGAAGAACTTGCAAACCCTTATCCAGAGCTAAAAACGTGTTTATGGTGAAATTATTCAATCGAACATTCTAAGTGTTCATGCAAATTTATTAAATAGTGTGGAAGAAGTTAGCTAACATAAGAAAGTGATTGTTTTGATTTACAAATGCGAAGACACATGATAGTGAGTGTAAATCTTCTTGGTGTTTGTTTCAGATAGTAATCAAATACAAACTTTCTTCAATATAAGCTTGAAATAGTGGAACATGACCCTCTTGGGATCAATTGAATAGTAATGAAGTGTATTGAATATTCCCAGAGTCTATCAGTGTTGTAAATAGTGAATGACATAACCTAAACACAAAAAATTGGCTAATTTACTAATTGTCTTATCTACTTGTGAAGTTGAAGAGTTGTGGAACTCTTTAGTTCGAGGTAGTCGGGTTCATGGAGAAGCTAAAGGGCCATATAAAGTTACACACTTGAAAATACATTCTCCCCGACTCGAATCCAAAAGGTGAAGGGTTTCTCCATGGTCAAAGACAAATGAGTAAGTTCAAATAACTTATAACACCAAAAGATGGAATATGAAAATTCTATATTCTATAAATAAGAGAACTTGAACCAATGTGTGTGAGTGTAGTGAAAAGACATGGAATTGAAAAGGTATTGAATATTTTTGATTGTAGGTTTGAAGAAAAAGAAAATATAATAGTTAGAAAAGTAGTGTGAAGTGGATGTAGGAGTCCAAAAACAAAAGAGAGTTGAAGAAAATGTTTTATGTGAGAGATGTAAATGTGCTAAAGGATGTTGATGAGAATAGAGTATAGGGAAGTGTAAAAAGTAGCTGAGATGGTAATTGAAGCATGCAGAGTTGAGGGGTGAAAACACTCTATGTGTGTGCAAGAGTAAAGTGGATATGACAGTGTATGTTGCAGATATGATTGTGATAAATATGTGTTTGAGTGAAATATAGGTGTAGCAAGATAATACCGATAATTGCAGCTCGATGTTAAGCGAATTAGATGCGATAAGGGTAGAAATGGAGTATTGATGTTTGAAGAAGACTATGAAACTGAGATAGTGTTAGGTGTACAAATAGAGACATATGAGTAAGTGAAGAAGATTAAGATGTGTGTGATGTATGAAGAGGTATAGGCATACACTGTGAATAAGTAAAGAAAAAAATGAAAAATGTTCTATTTTATAGAGAATGCTTGAAAAAGAGTAAGTTTCAAAGTTGAAATTAGGTGCATATGAAGGTGTTTTGAGATTGAGGTGTTGAATGCATGCAAAGACATAATGTTGAACCTTATTGAAAATGGAATCTAATGTTGTGAAATTAAATTTTGGCTGAGTTGAGTAATGAGCAACAAATTATGATCATGGGTTTGAATTGATTAGTTAAGATGAGACATCTTCCTTTAAGAGATATAGAGAAAGGGTGTATGTAGCAAGTTCAAGGTTTGAGGAAGGACAAAAATTTGTGTATAAAAGCAACCTTGTATGAAAGAGACTGAATATAATTATATAATTAGGGGAATTAGGAGTAGAACATGAGAAGTGAGCTAATTTAGAGGTCATTCTCAACAGTTGTGTGAGACAACGGTCTAAGTGTGACCAAAACTATTGAACATGTATAAGTAGCATCTTATAATTTGGGGAGTTATCAACTTCCCTATGAGTTAAATCTCAATAAACATCAATTGTAGCTGGTTAAATTATAGGGGTTTGAAATCTCCTTATAAGTTGAAGCTCACTAAAGGTTAGTTGTAGCTGAACCAAATTTTGGAAGTTGAAGCTTCTAGACTGAGTAGCATCTTGGTCAAACTTTGGAGTTACAACTCTAGGTTGAGTTGAAGCTCAGCCATGAAATCATGTAATAATTAAAGGACATTTTTTTCCTAAGAAGTGTTTTTGTTTCAAAGGATTTTTATCACTTTGGGTTTCCCACATTAAAATTGGTGTCTCTATGTGTACTCTCTTGTTAATTGCTTGTGTATGGTTTTTATGTTCATCATAGCTAATTTGAGAAAGTAAATTTGAGAAGACACTAATTCACCCCCTCTCAGTGTCCTAGTTTCAAACAATTGGTATCAGAGCCTGGTACTTTGGAATCAAGTCTAACATCTTGGAGTAGGTCCTTCCTGAATCACAAGCATGGTTATTGAAGTAATTCCTAGCAGTAGCTCAAGAGACAAATATATCAGTGAGGATGAAATATCATATGAAGAGGCATCGAGAGGTAAATCTTAAATTAAAATTTATAAGTTCCTAGATGAATTGAAATATCAAAGGAAAAAGAACCAAAAATTGAAGATAAAGATGAAAGAGTATGAAGATCAGATCAATTTTTTTGAAGAAAGGAAGAAACAAAAAGATGAATTCAAATAAATCAAAGCCCAATTGGATTTGAACTCATCCTCTTTAAATTAAAATAAGATGAGTATGTGAAACTCAATACTGAGTTGAAGTCTCAAGTTGAAAAATTGACACAAGCTCTGAACGTCAAAGAGGACACTTGTATGAGATACGAAGAAGAATTGATATCTCTAAGAACTAATATAGAAGAAACAAAAGAAAGGTTGCAGATGTATGAATTTATGTAAGAACTAATAAATGAGGACTTAGTTTCATTTAGATCCTTAGATGACAAAACTAGACAAAACTAGACTAGGATTCATTAAAGATCCTATAAAAAGGAGTGAAGATGACAATGCTAGTTCAGTGGACAATCAAACATGAACATAACTAAGGGAAACATTCAAGAAGGCCTAAACCAATTAGGCAACCCAATTCTTTCAGGTATGAGAGATTCTTTAATGGATATTGCTTTTCATGTCATATGTTTGGGCATAGAGCTAGGGAATGCATAAAGAACTTTGACAGAGAACACCCATGGAGAAGTTGTAAAACTGATTATGAGAATAATATAGTGTGTTTCAATTGTTAAGAAAAAGGGAATATTTTCAAGAATTGTTTAGAAGAACCTTCAAGTTAGTTTTGGGAAAAATAACACTTAAGAGGCATGAACATGTTAGTGTGCTACAACTACAACAAATTTAGGACACTATGCTAAAAGGTGTCATGAGTTCAAGGCTGCAAATTATGATAGGAATGATAGTTCACACCAAGCCAGAGGAAAAAGTAATGTCATGTGTTATACTTGTCACAATTTTGGGCATTTTACAAAGCAATGCTATTACCATGAGAAATCCAAGTACAACAACAGGTATTATACTTTCAGAGGGCAAGATAAGAAGGCATCCAATATGAAGATCAGTCCTAGAAATGAGACTAAGTCAGTCATGGTTAAAACAACTCCTGAAAAGAAGAAAACTAAATGGATATACAAGGTCAAGGAAGCAAACCCAAGAGTTGAGGAAGCAAAGAAGGATAAGAAAATAGTGTGGGTAGATGATGCAAGCTCAAGAAAGACACCAAGAGTTGATGATCAAGCCAAGAAGAGTGAAAGCAAGCCAAGGACCAGTCATGAAGAAAACTCACTCATAGTTAGGAGAAGACAAGGAAATGAAACATATCATACATGTTTGACAAGTAGTAAGTCTCAAGAAATGAAGGTAGAACATCTAACAATACATCAAAGAAGATAGACAAGGCTTCATAGGAAAGAGAAGGAGAGAGTGAGTCATCAATCCTTTTTGATGACTTCTTATTGTTCTAAGAGAGTCTATCAAGAATAGAGTGCCTTCTCTAGGCTTCTAAAAGGCATACTATTTTGGAAGAAGCATTGGTGTGTTTGAAGTAAAGTCACCATCATCAAGTGTTGATAAGATACTTTCATTTTGTAAATGCATTTGGAGTCAAAAGGTATATTTTTGATAAATTTTTCTCATTAGATTCTTGATATATAGGGTGTCTACATAAAGCATTTGAAATGTGTATAATTGAATTCATATGGTATGATATGTCCTTGAAATTTTTGTTCTCAGTCCTAGATGTTTCATATGGTCAAGTCACCAAAGGAAGGTCTTGCATAATTCCTTGTGGCCTAAATGTAAAAAGAATTCTATTGAAAGAGTAGATGTCATGGTATGATGACTTGATATGAGAAAAGGCTATGTTGTCTGGTTGATTAATCCCAAACAAGAATAAAATAAAAAGTGTGCTCACTCATTGTGAAGGCATGAAGACTAAGTTTCAGGGTATGTAAGTTTGAAAAAGGTATGCATGTCAAGGATACTCCTTGAGATTGGTATGAGAACAAATGAGAAGGTCAAGATGGATCAATGCATCTTAGAGAGATATCAAGAAGTAATAGTATTAATGAATTTTAATAAAATTAGGAAGTTTGTTGATGTAAGCTAGAGGTTGCCTAAGGACTATAATGTATCAAGGAGATTATTAAATCATGTTAAAATGGTGAAATGATAACTTGAAGGTTCAATAGTTTTTGTGTAATAGTGTGTGTCAATTTTCTTTGCAAGGTTGAAGTCAAGAGTGAAAAATGTGTATTGTGAAGGACAAGGTATGTCTGTGGGAGTGTCTTAAAGATTATTAAGCTTATGCAAAAATCTATGAAGGATGTAAAAGCTTTGTATGATGTTATCAGTGTTCTCAAAAGTTATGTATTGTCTCATGGAAGAAATACATGTGTGTATTTATTAGCTTAAAAGGGGGAGTCTTGTTTTTATGAATGAATTCTCTTAATTTAGAATTTGATACAGAGATGGAAGTAATTGTATTTAGAAGCATGAAAAATAGTGAGTAGTGGTTGTTTGTAAATGTATCCGGAGAGATCTCTAAATGTAGCATGCGTGTAAGGAAAAGGAATACAATGATATGACTCAGAGGACATATTTTCTCACATAAGGACATGGGGAATGATATGATGCATTTTATAATGTTCCATAGTCTCAAGAAGTTGTATATACATGAGTGAATATGGTGGAAGGCATAAAAGGAGATAATGTACAACCAATCAAGTTTATCAAAGAATAAATTGGTCTTCTATACAAAGTGTACAAATCTGAGATGAGTCTTAAAGGCATGGGAATCTTGTTGAGCTTCTCAAAATTAGGTGTATAAAGGATTGTGAAGAATGTTGAGGCTAAAATAAGAAGTTTTTCTAGGTGAAATTGCTTGAGTAACAATAATCTCATTCAAAAGGAGTCAAACAGTATGTAAAGAAGGTGTTAATGACTGAGAGAGGTATTAAGAGCCATGGTAGAGTAATCAAGTCTTCCTCATGAACCATTTTCAAGGTATGTGGGCTATACTTTGTATGTTATACTAGAGTAGGATGTCTCAAACCCAAGGGGGTCATTTGGTGATTAACTTGCATGATTATATTGATCTTATCCCTTTGAACAGTTTGTTCAAACTACACTAAAGGAGAGGTTAAGGGACATTAGTCCTAAGTGGTGTTTATGCAAGCTATGAAGGTAAATTTTATGAATTGAGAATGGTGAAGTGGGATAGCTGATATGGAGAGTATAGGTTTAGGGGGAGAAATGAGGATAATTGGTGGAGACATTCATGCATCTATTCTAGACACAGGTGGCAGGATAATGATACTAATCCAAGGGGATATTATTGAGGTAAGTCTATGCTTTGTAAGTGATTATTTACTGTTGTTTGTCCTATTGAATTTACTTAACCTTTGTCATATATTTCAAAGGGAAATAGAGTGTTGTTAGAAAAAAAGGAAAGGTAATTTGAGCTACCGGTGTGTTTACCATCAAAGGTTTATGAGTATGTTTCCATCAATGAAAAAGTGGGAGATTGTTAAACTCGGTCATTGGTGTTGTCATTAATGTCAAATGGTATTGATGGAAAATGAGTGAATGGTGAAGTGAGGCTCTGTAAGGGACAAAAATGTTTATTGGTAGTTCCTTCTAATGATGATTGAAACTCATAGAGAGATTTCAGGATGGTTTTAATGTTCTACAGGCTTGGTCAGTGAGGTAGGAGTCCACTAGAGTTATGGAAATGGTTGAAAACCTTGGAACATGTGATATACATGTCCTTCATGACAATTTTATCACGAGAAAAAGCTTCTCGGAGTGAGTAATAGGTCAAATGTTGGGAGTCACAGTTGTAACTGGCTCACTTAGGCCTAGTTCTAGAGCCTAATGAGGTGTAAGAGCTAATTTTAGGTTATAGAGATACCAAGTAAGCATGGGAGAAACTTAGGAAAATTTCCTAGGACATTTATGAGCATATGAAAGGTTTAGTTTATCTCCCGGAGGTAAATTGCAAAAGTTCACCAAATTTGGCCTTGAGGACTAACAACGTATATAAAATATTTAAAGGAGTATTTATGATAAATAAAATTATGTATCATGTAGAGGGGTGTCTTATAGTGCTTTATGTCAAATTTCATCAAGTTTTGAAGAGGTATGTGGAAGTTATGCAAGTTTTTCTAAAATTGGTTCATTGAGAAATGTAAAATGAGTTGTTTGTCTTCTTAGCATCCAAGAAAAAATATGAAGGATTATTCAGACAAATCATAGAATAAATTTTTGTAGAGGATTCCAATCTTTAAATGCTGTAAAATGTTTGAAGAAATTTGGTTAAGAATAAAAGAAGATATGATCTTTTTTCTAGACTTATTCTTTTCTCATTCCTAAGCCATTCTTGAATCGATGGAGGTAAAGTGGTCTATCTTGCTTAAATATTTTTAAAAACTATTTCAACATGTTTCATTTTAATTTAATGTTGATATTATGTTTCGAGTCATTCAAGGTTTTTCAAGGGTGGCATTCTCCTTCGAGCTCTTTTAAGGCACATGTTGCATCCTCTAGGCATAGTGAGAGAGTTCAGTCACAAAATTTGTCTTATACCAACTTTTGAAGATTGAATTGAATGTGGTTTCCTCTTCAAGTAGATGTAAAATGGCATAATGATACTTATATGGAAAAGTGGAGCATATTTCATATATTCATTTTTACCCCTATCACAAAAGAAAGGAACCCCATGCACACCGCCTATCACCCAAATAGATGATGGGCGCTCACCCAAGGAATGCGCGAGTAATGAGTCTCTCTTTTATGTGAGTTTAGTGGGAAACATCATCTATGATTCATGTTTAAGAGATTTGAAAGGAAGTAAGACATGTAAGCACCATAGAGCTCAAAACGGCTTCTAGATCCTTGTAGTCATTCCAGACAGAAAGTGCTTAACAAATTATATAACTTATACCAAAACAGAAAGAAGTTGTACAAGCATCCATACTTAGTCATAAACATAAATGAAAGAGAACTATGAGAAAGATGTATGCATCAGAATCATCAATGTTCATATTCATGTAAGCTGGTAACCTCATTACATTCATGGAGCCATTATAGAATGTCATGAGAAGCAGACTATAGCCATGCATTATAACAAGACCCATGTAGCTAGGATCTCAAAAGAAATTTATTACCCCATACCCTTGATACATCCTTTCCTAAGCACAATTACCCAACTAACAGAGTTCTTGTAGTATTTCTGCAGAGCTCTCCTCTCTCTATCTCTCTCTATATCTTACTTCGTAGGTGCTCGATCCGATGTCAAGTATCCGAATGTGGTCCTCTATGTGAGAATGCTCCTTCAAGCTTGAGCTTTCCACTTTCTACCATGACGTGCTTCTGAAGCTTCTACCACATGTATGCTCCTTCCCGAGCTAACCTCGTTGCTGTGCCGGCACCTTATCCATTCCGCATGCATAGTCAAGTCATGCTTTTCACGTGCTCTGCCCAAAATGCCCAATATGGCTAAGTCCTAAACCTTGGGTTTGTCCACGCACATGCCATGGGTTTTCTTAAACCCTTCCCTGCGTGCTTTATCCTTGCACGCCTTTCATCAACTAGGCCTTGTGTGCCTATGTGCCTTTTTTTACTTAGCCAATATTTTAGGGGCCCAACATCACCCCACACCATGCCTATTCTCCGTTCACGGGAAAACTTCTCCAGTGAAAAGAAATGAATACATGGGACTCATGCCTTGGAAAAAGAATAAGGGGATGAAGAAATAGGGAAAGAAGAAAGAATGGGGAAGTGATGGCATCATTGCAATAAGTTAGGAAAATATTTTTGTAAGTCGGCCTCCAACTTGTTCCAGGCATTGAATTCATTCTCGCTCTCGACAAGGGTCGCCGACTAGGCACTCACCTTCCCAAAACTTAGTCCATTTCCTTGTGCGCTCATGGTGTCAACAATTTTCTCTAACTCCTTTCCTATGTCATCCAAAGGCATCCATTCTTCATGTAATCTGCGGGTACATTTCCTTCAACCGGTTTTTGATTGAACCCCTTAAGGTTTCAATGGCCTTAGATTTCTTTTCGACCTCGGCAAGGATTCTTTCCTTTTCACCCTATTTCCCTTATTCTTCTCCTGAAACTCCTTAAGTTCTACTTCATGAGTGGCGACCAAGGTTCCCGTTGCTTTGTCTTTGTCCGCACAATTATCATATGTGGCCTCAAAGAAATCCGGGAAGCAACCTTCACATCAGCAAGAACCTTGCTGTACTCAGCTATGAGCACCATGACCTTTAATTTATCTTCTTTTCTAGGTGCGCGGCCACTTCTTCTGTAGATTCCAAGGCTAGCGGCTGCCTCTCCATGGTGAGGACTCTTGTAAATCCTCTAGGCATCCCAAGGAAGATCCATACTTCTACGTGGGAGGCGCTAGGTCCGGATGCTTCAACACTATAGCATCATTAATGGACTCCACCTTTTTGTATACTATGCATACCTTAGCCTTCTCATCCTTTAACTCATGCTGCAACTGGGTGCTGATCAACTTCTCTTGACTTAGCTCCTTTTTCTTCACAGCTAGCTCTTCCTTTTTCTTCTTCAGTTCATCCTCCAGATCTCTGATTCTATCATTTCACCCAAAGAGTCTAGCTTCGATCTCAACAGAGACCTTGTTGAGTGCGTTGCATAGTTGTTCATCCGAGAGCTGTTGGGCATCCACCACTAGGTTATCTTCTTTTGGTCCTGGCAATGTTATTATTTCCCATGGCTTACTTCAAATTATGGCTCATCAAGATGGGACTCAATTACCCATGAGAGCATCTTCCTTGTCTCATGCGGTATGTAACCTCCTTGTCAAAAGATGACATTGCCATGAGCTCCTCTACTAGAATCATGCTTTGGAACCACACACAAAACACTTTTTTGGGGTCATCAATATAACCCATCCCTGGCCTCTCCACCTCTAGCGCACTTTCCTCTTGTGCATGTGCCCTTAGGAATACTTACAGTTAAAATGGGGCCTCTAGTGCTGCCGTGGTCCTTTTCTATGCTCTCCTTCTTTCCTTGTTCAACACTAGCTCAACACTACGTTCCAACTTCTCCTCCACCAAGGTCTCAATGTTCTTTGTTTCTTCTCCTTTTGTCACCTTCGCTATCTGCTCTCTCGCGTAGGGTTTGGAGCCTTCGCTTCTACGTGCCAACCTCCTCACTTTTTCCCATGTCCCGGTGCCTTCCCCTCTTGGCTACTCTTGATTGCACGAAAAGGAACCCTTGTTCCTCTTCTCCACCGTCTTCTTCTGAATCATGAATGTTGAAGATAGGTGGCCCTTGATCATTTTCAGGATCCTCTTCCTCACTAACATCCTCTCCACTATCATCTTCTTCACTATCATATTTTTCACCTATGTATTTCTCCAAACTCCTAGTTTCTTCCGAGGTGGTCTCCTCTTCTATCCTCTTCTTCTTCCTAACCGGGATTCCAGTGTAGGTGAATCTATCTCTTCTTTTCCCCGATGATTCCTTTTCTCGATGGATTTTTTGGTTCCTGAGTCTTTTCTTTAACTATGGGCCTCTTTTCGCACGAGTACATACTGTTCTCGGAAATTTTCTTGGGGAACCTATTACTTGTGTGTCTACTACACTAGGTTCTTTCTTATTTGGCTCTTTTCCCTCCCATTTTGGCGTAGGTCTCTTACTGCTAGTTGGGTCCTTAGGTATAGACACCTCATTCTCTAGATACGCCCCTTCTCAGATTTGGGTCTTATGTAGATGTATATGTGCACCGTGGATCCTCATGCGATGGGAAAATTCATAGGACTTGTAATTTGAACTTAATATGACACATACCTCTCCACGTATGTGCGCTTGCTAGGGTAGACCAACCCTTTACGCATTCCCTATGATCCTGGTCCAGATTACCAAGGTCTAGCTTCAACTTCTTAGACTCCTTGAACTCCGTTTACTCCCGGCTGGAAGTATTGAGTGTGAAGGTAAAGGAGAGCTTGAACCACCGGCTCCATGCCTCATCTATTAGTTTGAATCTACCTGCAGTAAATGCTTTGGTACATAAAAATTTAGCTTCTCTCTTGGAGTCCACTGGTAGTTGTTTAGGGATCCTCCATTCCACCCTAAACGTGTTCCTCAGGCGTGCCTTGTGCACACTATCATAATGTCACGGAAATATTTTTAAAATATTTTTACCCATGAAGGGTCTTCATCGAGGTACCCCACACAATTTTTTCTGATGCATCCGGTACCCTGATCTTTGAAAACACAATGGTTAGTAGGACATTACCAAAAAGGATTCTCACCTTCCTTTACGCAACTGAAAATCTCATCCATGATGAATGCAGACAAGTTGTAGATGGTGCCCTCTGAAATTTTCCTATAAACATGGCTTATTGACCTAGGTCCATCTCTCCTAGCCATTTAACTTTGACACCAGGTACACGGCCATCTTCATTACTGGGTCCTTAATGTCTATGATATCATAGTACCTTGACCCCTTTTTGTATGTATAGGCGGTGATAGTCTCCTTAATTGCCTCTTTGTCACGCTTAAGTCATCCTCTAAACCATCTCCTTCACAGATGAGGCCTGAAATGTGAAATGAGATGAGGGGTTATGCACATCTTGTGCCAAATGGAAGTAGTCTTCATGCACGTACGACATCAACCATTGATATAGGTGCTTAGGTTTCCCGAAGTAGGAAACTCAAAGAGTTGTAATAACCTTACCTTCCCAACTTGACCTTCACATCATCGTTATAGATGGGAAAACCCTCTAGTGTCCTTTTATTTGTTGGGCACACTAACTCTAATGCCATATCCTTCTCGATTGTGCTCGTATGATGATTGTAGTCATTTATAGACATGTTTCTTAGATGGGACTCCCACTCCTTCCCTAACAACACTCCATCTGGGTACTGCATTTCTACATACCACTCTTCATTTGTACGTGTGTCAGTTTCTTGTTGCTTGCCCTTGCCCTTTCCCTTCTTAGGTGTGCTAACTAGTTTCTTGGGTGCCATTATCTAGGTCCTCTTACCACTTCAATCACTTCTTGTTACTCTATTCTTCCACTCTCTCCAACCTTAGATCCCGAATTTGTGAGGAAAAATTTTTAAACCCGTGCCCTAGTTCTTCAAACCCTAGCTGGGATAATCTCTTCACAAGATGGTGCCTTCTCACAACTTCTCTTACACCCATGAAATCCCTTCCTTCTGGTTCGTTGATTCAAACTAGTTACTCACGCTCCAACTCTTCAAATGTTTCCTCACATGGATTAATTTTTGGAAGCCCTAGTTTGCCAAGATGTAAAATCACTTCTTTCTCCTTATACGCAAAGTGAATAATGAAATGCCTTGACCCTTTATTTATAGTTTTTACATTTTTTAAGCATTAAGTGTTACTTCACCTATCACCATACTTGTAAAATTTAATGCAGATTTTTCAACAAAAATCCACCTTTAACGCTTTACCTCACGCACCCAAACTTGCACAGACAATCCTCCAACCTTCTGGCATGCAACCAATCCTTCTTGACAGAGACTCTTGTACGTGCATCATCGGTGCCGAAGGCACTTCTTCTATCTTGATTTTTGCTCTCACCTACCTCATGTTGCTAATGCACTTTTTTCTCCTTTGTACATGGGATTTTAAAGTAGCCTTATCTTGACACCAACCATCCTTTTCCATCTTTTCTTTTCATACTCCTCTTTCAACAAGGCCATTCAATCGGGATTTTCAACACAAATTTCCTTGGCATTTTACCCATGCTCTCCTTCAAATTACTCCACCCACACTAAAATGATGTGCGGTCCTCTCGCACACTAAAAATCCTCAAAAAGTAATAACGTTACCAACGCCAAGGCGCAAAACAAAACAATAACGTGAAATGGAAAGTACAAGAAGGGAAATGCATAAAGGAAATTATAAATTAACTAGCAAAAATACCTTATTTACAAACACCAAGAAGACTTATTTATAGTAGGGCTTCAGCCTACTCCCATCGAAGTGTCCAAAAAAATTCATTCCATCCACCGCTAGTAACTGAAATGCACCTGAATCAAGGATGTACGAGATTTTATAGGGACCTAACCAATGGACCTTCAATTTCCCAGGATGGCGCAGAAAATTAGAATCATACAGTAAGACCATCTGCCTAACCTCCAACTTCTTGTTCCTAATGTGGTGATCATGCCAAGATTTTTAATTTTCTTTCTCTGTTGTTTGGCTCCACCTGACGAGTGATTGTCTTTCATCTAGTTTCATCAATTCATCAATTCTCTCTTCCAGCACTTGCTCATCAGCCAGCCCTCCCGTGCACTATTCGCAGAGAAGGTAACATGAACTCAACCGGTAGAATAGCTTCCGTGCCAAACACCAATTGAAATGGTGTGGCTTTGTTCAGCCTTTTATAAGTTGTCCTGTAAGCCCATAATATGGCTGATACCTTGTCATCCCAATCTTGTCTTCCGACATCACAAATTTTGGTCAGGGTATGACTCAATATTTTGTTAAATGCTTTCATGGTTCCATTTGCTTGTGGGTGATAGGGTGTAGTCTTGTGATGAGCCACCACGATATTTGCTAACAGGATCCTCATAGTCTCATTCAAGAAATGTGTACCCCAATCGATGGTTAAACTTAAAGGACATCCATACCTTGTGATAATGTTCTCCCACAAAAATATTGCTCTGCCATGGCTCTTTGTGTCATCTTTAGTCAGGGCTCTCTCTCGCCACCTTGTCAAATAGTCCATGTAAGTGATTACATAGTGTGATCCAATCCTACGTGCTACTGGTGTAATAGGGCCTACAAAGTCTATTTCCCATTTCTCAAAAGGTTCAATGCTAGGGATAGGGCACAAAGGCATTTCATCTCTTTTCCTAGCTTACCAATGCACTGACAATGGTCACACACTTTACAATAGTCTTTGCAATCCTTATACAAAGTTTCCCACCACAATCATGCCATTAATATTTTATGCACGGTGGTGTCACTTGCATAATGTCCACCCACATCTCCTCCATGTGCTTCTTCTATGATGGCAAGGCGCTCATGCTCTAGTACACACCTGCGTAAAACTTCATCATGCCCTAACTTGTATAAGTCCCCACTGATCAACATGTAGGGCATGACGTGTATGGCTAGTTGCTTCTTCTCTAATGCCTTCATCCCTTCCAACGACCACACCTTCCTTTAGAAATACTACAATCTCCTCCAAATCTGAGGGCATGTGTCGCAACCTAAATATTTATGCATCCGGCATTATTTCTTAATTACTCTGCACATCCTCCCCGAGTTGATTCTTGATAGATGATTAGTCCATAATTACTCTTTTCGTGGATTCACAACTACTCGTGAACTCAAATTCTTGAAATAATAGCACCCACCGACATATGCGCCCTTGTAGAATGAGCTTGTTCACTAAGTACTTTAATGCCATGTGGTTGGTGTAAAATACAAAGGGTATTACCAATGAGAATCGTCTTAACTTGAAAAGTGTGTAGATCATTGACAATGCTTCAAGCTCAATCATAGTATAATTCTACTATGTTGGTGTCAACTTCTTTCTTACAAAACATAGGATGATCAACAATTCCTTCACTTGGCTGTGCAAGCACTGCTCCAATGGTGGTTCTTGAGGCATCTACATGGACATGGAAGGGCTTGTCCCAAGAGGGAAAACGTAATATAGGCGCGGTGATAAGCCTATCCTTTAATGTGTCAAATGCCTTCTACTGTGCCTCTCCCCAATGAAAGGCACTTTTATGTCTAAGTAGCTCTTCTAAAGGTGTGACAATCTTGGCATACCCCTTGATGAATTTCCTGTAATAACCCGTATGCCCAAGAAATCCATGCACTATGCTTTGGCTAGCTCCCCTAACCCCACAATAACTACAACCTTGGCAGGATCTACTAGCAAGCCCTCCTTACATATGATATGCCCCAATAACATCCCAAAGGGTGTAGCAAAGACACACTTCTTAATGTTGAGGGATATCCTCAATTGCCGACACCTCTCAAACATCAACCTCAAATTATCACAATGGTCTTTTACTAGCCCATATACCGTCCAATCATCCAGATAGACCTGAAGAAATTTATGGATGAAGTCTTGGGATGCTTGCACCACTATGCGTGAGAAAACAACAGGCGTGTTCTTTAACCAAAGGTCATAACCATGCATATAAAACTTCCCCATTTAGTGGAAAAATTTGTCTTCTCCTAGTCTTCCTTTGCAATCCAGACTTGGTGGTACCCTCGAAAATCCATCCGTAAAGGAATATATTTCGTGCCCAATGACTCCCTCCAAAATTTCTTCAGTGAAGGGGGTTAGAAAAGGATCGATGACAAAACTACGTTCAGCTCCCTATAATCCATACAGATCCTAACTTGCCCATCCTTCTTGATGCTAATTATCATCGACTTATCCATTCTGATTCTTCCATAGCTTCAATGATCCCAAAAGTTATCATTTTGTCTATCTCTTCCTTTACCTTTACGCATAAATTGGGATTCATTTAGTAGGGTCTTTTCCTAACCAACTTGCAAGACCGTCCTTCCTTGACTTTATCCTCATCTCCCCCAAAGAATGGAGGACGCCTTTGACACACAATAGATCAATGATCTTAGAGACTTACTTCTCTGACTAGCAATCTCCAATGATAGATTCCTTAGGTTCTTCTCCTGAGCCAATGTTAACCTTTTTTGTCTTTAAGGGCTCATGGTAGGTGCGCGTGTGATCATCAACACTATCCACTACCTTGCACTTCCCTACAAAATGGTTAACATCCAAGATTTTTTCTTCCTCCCCATCAATAACATATACCAACTTCCCCTTTTACTTTTCCAAACACGCACACTCAAGTTGTATCTCTTCTACTTCTTTTTCCTCTTCTTCAAAGCGTGCCTACAAACCTCGGTCCACCTAGAACTCTAATGTACCCTATCTTCCGTCATGACACTATCCCCCATGGTAAGGCACTTGACAACTGAAATTCCTTATCAACTCGATGGCTTGTACTTCAATACTCAAAGGTTCGAACGAGGTTAGCTGCTAGCTCTTGCAATTCCTTCTCGACGGTGTGTCTCTGGATATATGTACCATGCGCGCATGCAAGGGAGATACCAAGGTAGAAGAACCTGGTTTTAAGGGAAGAAGTGATTCATGGGAAGTACCTAGACCCTACGCATCAAAAGGAGGTATATAAAGATACCATGGATGTCATTCAGATTTTACAAGGAGAAATCTAGTCTCTAAAGGAGTAGTCCAGGAGGGAGGAGCAAGGAAGGAGGGTCAAGGCACCAAGGGATGACCTGGATGAGGTCAAGGAAGTATGTAAAATGCTAAGGCAAGAGAATATTATTCCCTTGCTAGGATCATGGTTAAGAGAGAAGGTACCACATGCTAGAGGAGAGCGTGAGAGGTAGGTCTTGCATGTAAACCTTCCCCCTCACAGCCTTGACTATGATAAGGAGATCACATTGGATGTAGTCATAGATGGATGGCTCCTTAGTAATATCCTCATTGACACGTATAACTTCTCTAGCGCTTAGCCATAACAGCAATTTGAGCCTCCAGGAACGGGCTAACACCAGTATCAACACTACCAATAGCCTCGGCATGCAAAGCATCTTCCAATGCCTTGCGTAGGTCTGTGAAATTTTATGAGATAAGGCCATTCTAAAAGGTGTGATCAATCCTCCAACAAACCATTGAGCATGCTTTGTGAAGGGTGAATATCATATGATAACTTAGACAAGAGAGTTTTAAAGCATGCATCATACTCCCACACACTCTCTGCCATTCCTTGTTGAATCTCCTCTAGGGCATTGATGTTGTTCTGTTTAAACTCAAGGATGTAGAATTCTGCCAAGAATGCATTCTTTAGAGTAGTATAATCCACCACCATTTGATAAGGGTCATATTTCCTATACCAGTTATGTGCGCACCCTTGCAACATCATTGTAAAATGACTAGCCTTCCACTTTGGGGTTGCGTGTACCCTTTGCGCACCATAGTAGTTCACACTTGTGAACATGTTCTCGCAAAGATCCTCAATACCTCTCAGTAATTGGGAAAATGTAAAGACATTTAAAACAAGACTTAAGTGGGTGACCTGGGGCTCATGTCCTCCCGATCTAGAGCCTTGATTTCCTATGGTGTTTCCTCTACTGCCTAACCCACTAGATCCACTGTGTCCCGTACCTCCTAACCCACTAGATCCACCAGTCCACCAAGTCTTGTTCCTCTCGACCCCCAAATCTACCAGATCCTGTAGTGGTCATGCCAAGGGTCCCCAGAGTTCCACTGAATTACACATCGATGGTCTATGATAATGCCACACTACTAACAAGATACCCCGTACCACTCCCGGATGTGAGATTGAAATCTTGTATGTCTATACCTTGCCCGAAAATTCCTCCAAAAACTATAATGGTGTTTGCAGCCATAGAAGGCCCAAACGAGAAATTATATCTCCTGGGTGTAGATCGATCACTTCCAATGTAACCAACTAGACTAACAATATTTTCCCCCTGATCTAGAAAACCAAGCACCAGGTTTTGGTCACTAGGTGGGCTCAGATGCACGCAAACAGTTCTTCTTTCTCTACGTGATGAACTCTCATCAGAAGTTGAAGGGGTCTCTCTTACGCACTTGCCAAGATGGGGTTACATAGACTGCTCAGGTTCCACATCCTATGCGTGAACCTCAAATCCTTCCCATAATGTCTACCGCCATATATCCATCACACTTGTGACCTCGTGTTGTCTAACAATCTCCCTTTCATGTGCTTCACTATACTTGAGTCATCCCTCCTCCCTTTCTTTCTCCGTCACAACATCTACCATCCTCCTCCAGCCTAGCTTCCTCACCCAACACTCAGAACGGTTTAGCCGTTCATTGGAACTGCCTCTAAACTCATGGTAACCATCAAGATCTTCATTTCTAGAGGGATAACATGTAGAAATGATCCTCCTGGACTCCCACAAAAATCAATCTCAAGTAACCTCCAGACAAGAATATGTGGAAATGGCATACTCAGAGTGTAGCTAGCCAAGACTTCCTTTCCACCAATGATCCATAACACGAGTCCATGTCAGATCTGCATTGTACAACCTCTGGTATTATTCTTGGGTCCACACACATGATCTATAATGCCAGCTTGATCTAGATGCATATGTTGAGAGCCATTTATATAGTTCTACTGGGAAGCAGCAGAAAAAAGTTTCATACAAATCATGGTAGAGGTTCTCTTCTACCCATCTACATGCATCAAACTCATGTCGAGTGTTGAATCTCTGAGAAAACTCATCTTTTGTGCTCTTGAACCATGAGTTGACACTTTCCAAATTTAACTCGCTCTGTCATTAATCACTACACAGATCATGATTTATGCCATTTCCCACTACAACTTTGAAAAGAGGTCCCGGCAATGGAACCAAGATGTAGTAATTTTTACCCCTATCACAAAAGAAAGGAACCCCATGTGCGCCGACCTATCACCCAGCTGGATGCTAGGTGCTCACCTGAGGAATGCACGGGTGTTGAGTCTCTCTTTTATGTGAGTTTAATGGGAAACATCATCCATGATTCGTGTTTAAGAGATTTGAAAGGGAGTAAGACATGCAAGCACCATAGAGATCAAAACGGCTTCTAGATCCTTGATGTTTCACCTGATTCTTAGATGTTTCTTTGAAATATTGATGAAACAGATAGGGTAATGGGTGTAGGAGGAATACCTGTTTAAATGCTAGTTTTTGGGTTGTAGCATGCGTATAAATTTTGAATCCACAACTGATCATGAGAGATTCTTTTTGGCTAGGAGGAACTACCTGTAATGGAAAGCAAGACCATTAGAAAGAGTTAAATACTATGTGTAGTGAACTGCCTAGTGTGTGCTAGATCCGGAAGTGTGGTACTTCCTAGACGGTTGTTAGTCCACTGTTTAAAACAATTTAATGTGGGTAATAAAGTAAATCCTATCGTAATTGAAATGATTTGGGTATCTCATCCAAAATACAATAAGAAAGATCTAATCTAACAGCTAAGTTAAAATAAGATCCGAAGGTCAAATAACTAGTTCTGGGTCTCTGCAGGTCTGATAGAGGTCTCAGGTAGATCATAGGTGAATAAGGGTGATATGGGAATAGGTGGATAAGTCACTGTTCTAGGTGTATTGGTGTATATAGAGAGTGATGCCGGTTAAGGGTGACCAAAACCAAATTGGGGAAAACTAGTGCCGGTTACTGTGGAATACTGGGAATGCCACAGAATGGGCTCTGGATCTCCCTTATGATTGCACAAGGAATTGATTGGTTGGAAAGAGGTATTAGGTTGTTTGGGTGGGGTTTGGCGAGGTTTTAATGGGTATATGGAGGGGTGAGTATTAAAGGAGGTCAGTGGGTGGCTAGGGAAATAAAGAATGACAATACAATGATGGAATAAATGAACCAGAGGAGTAAACTGTTCCACTTACTTGAAATCTGGTCCTAGGTTCTTGTGAGTGATGAATGAAGGTGTTGGTAAGGGGTTGAATGCTGCTGAGGATCACCAAATGCTAGAAATCTTCTGCATGGGATGCATGCACATTCCTTTTTGCTTGGTTAGCTCAAATCAGTGTTGGAGTGAGTGATAGATGGTTGTGCAAGAGAAAATGCTTGATCTCCTTCTTTGCATGCATGTTCTCGCGGAAACTTGTTCTAAAAAGATGTGATATCTCTCAGAATGTGCCAATGTTTTCCAACCTCAAAAATAAGGTTGTTTTGGGAGTTAAAAGGTGATCGACGATGGTTCCGCTTAACTAGCGGCGCTAGGGGTAATCGGTGTCATTCAAGGTTGGATTTCCTAGGTTTTACTAAACTAGGGAGATCCTCTTGATTTTCTGGGATCTCGTGTCGTTAACTCGCGGATTAGACTAGAATCTTCTTGTAAGAATGCAAGAATGTGGTTAGAGGGAATGTAGGCATTGATTTTTAGGGTTTGGGTAAGTCTTAGTTAGTTATAACAACTTACTAATAATAGGTCTTAGGGTGAGTTGGCTTGATTAGGTGTCTAGGTGAGATGTATGCGGACATTATCCTAATTAAGATATTTAAATAATAAATATGGTGACGATAATGAATTAATTTAATTAAATTAATTAAACTAATATTAGTGGAGTGAAGGGGGCCATGGCTAGGTTAATGTGATGAAGGGTTTTTATTTGTAGATGGAGCAAAGGGGAGTGTGACCTAATTTTAGTGTCTACACTTGCAGTCTTTCCAGATAGAAAGTGCTTAATAGATGATCTAACTTGTACCAAAATAGAAAGAAGTTGTACAATCATCCATACTTAGTCATAAACATAAATGAAAGAGAACTATGAGAAAGATGTATGCATCAGAATCATCAATGTTCATATTTATGTAAGTTTGGTAACCTCATTACATTCATGGAGCCATTACTGTAATGTCACAGAAGTAGACCGAAGCCATACATTATAACAAGATCCATGTAGCTAGGCTCTCGTAAGAAATTTATCACCCCATACCCTTGATACATCCTTTCCTATGCATAATTACCCAAATGAGTTCTTGCAATATTTCTGCAGAGCTTCGCCTCTCTTTATCTCTATATATTACTTCTGTAGGCGCTTGTATATATGGCCTTTTTGGACTACCAACTCATCCTCTAGTGCCCTCAGATCTGATGCCAAGTGTCTGAATGTGGTCCTCTATGTGAGCATGATCTTCTAGGCCCGAGCTTTCCACTTTTTACCATGATGTGCTTCTAAAATATTCTACCACAAGAATGCCTTCCTAGGCCAACCTATCACCAGGCTGACACCTTATCCATTCCGCATGCACAGTTAGGTCACGCTTTTCATGTGTTCTACCCAAAATGCCCAATATGGCTAAGTCCTGAACCTTGGGTCTGTCCACGCACATGCCATGTGTTTCTCTAAACCCTTCCTTAAACCCTGCCCTACGCACTTTATCCTTGTGCGCCTTTCTTTAACTAGGCCTTGCACACCTATGTGCCTTTTGTACTTAGCCAATATTTTAGGGGCCCAACATTTCCTCTTGTCTCAAAAATTCATCTTCTAGAGCACTCTCCATGGTCTGAGCTTGAATTGTCCATACAAGTTTCAAGGCTTGTGACATATTTTTGCTTAGCTTCAAACAATTTTTGGATAATTTTATTGGTATCAAGTTACTTGTTATACCTCTAAGATAGTTTGAACATTTCAAAGGTCCATTTGATATTGGTGAAGCATCTCATTGTTCTTGTGTGGACTATAGGTTCCTTGCAAGCTTGGGTTGGCAAAATGGATTGTGAATGTTTGAAATGGTGATGTGCTTTGAGCACTGAGAAAATGTTTACAATGCCTAAGTATTTTCCTAAAATGAGTTAAAAGGTTTTCCTAGAAACAAATGTTAAGTTATATTGACATGTATACACATTTATGACTTGAATGACATTGTGCACTATATTTTCTTGGTTCTTGGAGAAATCGAGGAGATTCATATCAAATGAATTCATGGAAAATTTGTGGGACACTTCCACATGACAATAAAAACTTAAATTTTCAAATTCCATCCAAAATTGACTGAGAATTGTTTTTTAAAGGGTCTTAGGCTAGCACAGCTTTAGAAAACTTTGATTCTAGGGTCTCAAAGTGGAATTTGTTTGAATTTCAAATTTTATCCAATGAAAAATCATGAAAATGTAAAGATATCTCTTTATAGAGCATGAGAATGTTTTACAAAACATAATTTTGTTATTTTAATCACGGTTTCAAAGAGAAATTGTTGAAAATTTTACCGTAGAAGAACTTATAGACCTCGTCGAGAGCTAGAAACGTGTTTGTGGTGAAATTATTTGATTTGAACGTTCTATGTCTTGATGAAAATGTATTAAATAGTGTGGAAGAATTCAGCTAACACATGTAAGTGATTGTTTTGATTTGCAAATGCAAAGACACATGAAAGTGAATGCAAATCTTCTTGGTGATTGTCTCATTGAGTAATCAAACAAATATTTTCTTCAATAAAAGATTCAAACTGTGGAACATGACCCTCTTGCATCAATCAAGACAAATGGAGTGTATTTAATCTTCTCGTAGTCTATCGTTGTTGTAAAAATGAATGACATAGCCTTAAAAGAAAAATTTGGCTAAGTTACGAAGTGTCTTATCTACTTGTGAAGTCAAGAGTTATGAAACTCTCTAGTTTAAGATCTAGGTTCATGGAGAAGCTAAAGGGCCATAGGTAGTTACATACTTGAAAATACACCTCCCGACTCGAATCTAGAAGGTGAAGGGTTGATCAATGGTTAAAGACAAATGATTAAGTTCAAAAAAATTATAACACCAAAAGATGGAATATGAAAAGTCTATGTTCTCTAAATGAGAGAACTCAAACCAATGTTTGTGATTTTAGTGAAAATACATGGAATTGAAAAGGTATTGAATATTTTTTTATCGTAGCTTTGAAGAAAAATAAAAGAAAACACTTAGAAAAGTAAATTAAAGTGGATATAGGAGTCTAAGAAATAAAATATAATTAAACAAAGTGTTTTGTGTGAGAGATGTAAATGTGCTAAAGGAATGTTGATAAGAACAGAGTATAGGGCAATGTAAAAGTAGCTAAGATGGAATTGAAGCCTTAAGTCGAGGGTGAAAAAGCACTCTATGTGTGTGCAACAAGAGATGGATATGCCAGCAGTATGTTGCATATATGATTGTGAGAAACATGAGTTTGAGTGAAATATAGGTGTAGCAGGATAATACTAATAATTAGAGCTCTGATCTTAAGTGAATAAGATGTAGTAAGGGTAGAAAAGGAGTATTGATGCTTGCAGAAGATTGTGAAACTGAGATA
Organism: Taxus wallichiana var. yunnanensis; assembly: GCA_018340775.1. Taxonomy (NCBI): domain Eukaryota; kingdom Viridiplantae; phylum Streptophyta; class Pinopsida; order Cupressales; family Taxaceae; genus Taxus; species Taxus wallichiana. The sequence goes on from CM031244.1 coordinate 636,225,920, forward strand.
GTGCTAGGTGTGAAAATAGAGACATATGAGTAAGTGAAGATGATTAAGATGTGTGTGATGTGTGAAGAGGTATAGGCATATACTTGTGAATAATTAAAGACAAAAGTGCAAAATGTTCTGATTTATAAAGAATTATTGAAGACTGCAGCTAAAGAGTAAGTTTTCAAAGTTGAAATCAGTGCATATACGAAGGTGTTTTGAGACCGAGGTGTTGAATGCATATAGATGTTGAATGCTGAACCTTCTTGAAAAGGGAATATAATTTTGTGAGATTAAATTTTAGCTGAGTTGAGTAATGAAAAAAAAGTATGATTAGGGGTTTGAATTGATTAGTTAACATGAGGCATAAATTACTTCAAGAGATAGAGAGAAAGGGTGTATGAAGCAAGTTAAAGGTTTAAAGAAGGCCAAGTATTTGTGTTTAAAAATAACCTTCTATGAAAGATACTAAATATAATTAGATAATTGGGGGAATTAGGAGTAGAACAAGAGAACTAAGTTAATTTAGAGGTCATTATTAGTTGTGTGAAACAACGGTCTAATTGTGACAAAAATCTGAACAAGTCTAAGTAGTAGCTTAGCGTTTGGGAGTCAGGTTCCATGTGAGTCAAGATCACTAAAGATTAGTTGAGTGGTTAAATTATAAGGGGTCAAGCCTCCTTGTATGTTGAAGCTTACTAAAGGTCAGTTGTAGATAAATCAAATTTTGGGATTTGAAGCTTCCATAATGTGTAGAAGCTTGGTCAAACTTTTTAGTCAGCAACTCTAGGTTGAGTTGAAGCTCAACCATGAAATCATGTAACAATTAAAGGACATTTCTTTCCTAAGAAGAGTTCTTGGTTTTAGTGGGGTTTTGCCCGGTTTGGGTTTCCCACATTAAAATTGGTGTCTCTGTGTGTATTCTCTTGTTAATTTGTTTTGTATGGTTTTTTTGTTCATCATAGCTAATTTGAGAAAGTAAATTTGTGAATACACCAATTCACCCCCCTCTTAGTGTCCTAGTTTCCAACAGGGTGCATCCCAAGAGGAGAAGAATGCTTAATGTAGGTAATGTCATCAACATCATGTATGGGAAGAGTATCACAAGGAGTAGCAACATGAGGTGTGGAATCTATTTTAGCAATTCATGGAAGAAGGTATAATAAGGGCCTGGGTAGAAAGAACTATATGCATATTATGTAAGAAAAGATGGCCTAGAAGGATAGTATAAGGAAATCATGAATCATAACATGATATAGAACATCATGAGTACAAGATCCCGTAGCAATGAATGGAAGATAAATTGTTCGCAAGAATTTCTTAGGGGTGTTATCAAAGCCACAAATATATAGGGTCAATGGAGTCGATCAACAAAAAAATGCCTATTTGATGGAGAAAGGAAAGATTGCATATATTAAGACTAGAGCTAGGATCAACTAGGACACACTTAACAAGAACATTATGAATTTGAATATGAACATAGAAGGGGGAATAATTTTCATCAATTATATGATTAGCCATAACAAAATTTTGCACAAGCATCCCAATTAAACAAATAAATTTGTATGGAAAGTGATGTTGATAAAAAAGAAACAATAACCATATCTCTAAATGTAATTTAAATTTTGTAAAATAAAAAAAGGCTATAAATTCTCAGGAAGCTAAATGAGGATGAATGGATTGTATCTGATTTTTGTAGCTTTTGAAACATTGTACTATGACCTGTAGAACAAGTTTCATGCTCTCATCCTGAAACTAGGGCAGAGCATAACTTTGTTTTTCACCATTGAAATCTTATGAAATTTTATGAGCACCTCTACCTAGGGAACATCTAGTGGTGTACCAAGTTTTGAGACCCATCTCACATGTGGGAAAAAGATATGGTCGATAGGACAATCTGACTGTGATAGTGCACAATTTGAGAAGGAAATTGAGTGCATGGTGATTGAAATGATGGAGTTAAGCCAAAAACTCCATATACTCTATGATTTTGACATGATAGAAGTGGATCTATGCTCCTCTAGGTGAGATCATACTCTCAAGTGCTTGTTGTTATAGCTCAGGGGTAGAAAAGGCCTAATTGTAGGAATAATTTACAAAGGAAGTATAAAATTCATCAAAGGAACATGGTACAACATTTTGGCATATTGAAGTACACCATAAAGGGTCCTTAATGTGTCATTTAATTATATAGTTTCTTAAGGGGAATTGGAGGTATGAGAGTGTTTGCATGCTTCAAGGGCTAGTAGCCAATTAGGCCTCAAAGAGAGAAAGAAGGTGCAAGAGAAGAATGTGATTGTGGGATGAGTTTAGACATCTTGTTTTAAGTGAGAGGAGATGTTCTAAGAGTCTTAGAGGTGACTCAGGGTCTATATCAAGGTTTGACCTTGGTCCTAGTGACCTAAGTGGAGAAGAAGGAAAATAGGAGCATTCCATGGTAAAGTGGGTCCAGGGGATGACCTATCTATGTTTAGAAAAGAATGAGGATATATATATCAGCTTGAATATGGTGTTCCATGTATTGAGAATCTTCAAGGTACTTTTATAAGCCTATATGCATAGTTGGACCAAGTAATATGGTCTTAAGGGATATGTAAGGACAATTGGAGAACAATGAAGAAAAGTGGAGGCATTGAGCATTGCAAATGCATTTGAATGAGTGAATTAGCATTAGTGAAGTGTGTGTAGGAAGAGTTAAGTGCTAAGATAGAGAAAGACCAAAGTTTGTTGGAGTGAGCCAAGAGCAAAATTGAAGGAAAAGGAAAAACAAGTAAGGATTGAGATTCTTGAATTCATAGATAGTAATGATCTAAAAGGGATAAGGCAACAAAGAATGAACATGAATAGTGGGTCATAGAGTGCTTGAAGGAGTCTAATTTCTCACTAGGTTCAGATTTACAAACTAGCCAAGTTTTTATAATGAATAAAATGCTTAGTTTTGATTTAGTATTGAAGACATGATGAGTTTTCATTGATCATCTCACAGGCTCTAGATTTAGGGTTTAAGGTTTAGGGCTTAGGAATCAAGGTTTATGGTTTAGGGTTTAGGATTTAGGGTTAAGGGTTAAGGGTTTAGGGTTTAGGATTTAGTGTTCAGGGTTTATGGTTTATTATTTTGGTTTTAGGGTTTATAGTTTAGGGTTTAGGGCTCAGGATTAAGGGTTGAGGGTTTAAGGTTTAGGTCACGAAGTTCATGTTTTAGGTTTAGTGTTTAAGGCTCAGGGTTTAGGGTTTAAGGTTTAGGGTTTAGGAATTTGTGTTTAGGACTCGGGGTATAGGGTTTAGGATTTAGTGTTTAGGATTTAGGGTTTATGGTTTGGGGTCAGGGTTTATGGTTTAGGATTTAGTTTTAGGGTTTAGGGTTTAGAATTTAGGGATCATGGTTTGTGGTTTAGGGTTTAACATTTAGGGCTTAAGGATCAAATTTTAGGGCTTAAGGATCAGGGTTTAGGGGTTAGGGCTCACGAGTAAGGGATGAATAATTAAGGTTTAAGGTTTAGGGTTTAGGGTTTAGGGATCATGGTTTAGGGTTTGGGGTCTAGGGTTAAGGGCTCAAGGTTTAGGGTTTATGGTTAAGGTTTAGGGCCTAGGGTTTAGGGTTTAGGGTTTTGATTGTAGAATTTAAATGCTAAAATATTTAAATGCTGAAATCCTAAAAATTACCTATGTACTGACCAAATTATACTATTAAAAACTATCTTCTAAACCGTGATAGATGGAGCTATGAGACTAGTTCCATAAGGTGCAGAGTGACCCTAACATCTTATATTTACTAAAATAAATTTAAAGTATAAGTTTTTCATTTATTATTATTTCTTATACTTAAACATCTTTTTTTTGTTTATAGAAGCATGTCAAAACAACATATCATGCTTATACTATCGGGAATGCATACATGTTATAACACGTATGTGTTATACTGCACAGACGTGTTATGTTTGTTTAATTTTCCAAGCCATGCCTCAAGGCTTGGGGATCCGGTTTGGATCCCCAAACCTAAGGCATGGACCTACAAAACATAGCAAACAACTCTTTTTTTTACAGAAAATGCAAAAATATCTCTTCCGCCATCATAAATCGACATAAAACGATTGATTCATTTAAAAAAATTATACCACGACGTAGAGCAGAGTTTCTACTTTCTAAAAATATAATTTTTCAAATTTTCTAACTAATATAAGGTTTCCATATTATTTATTTTCTAACAATGCCTTTTTATAGCTATTTTTTGAAGTTTAAACATGTCTATATTTTTTTATATATCTTTTTTTGGCTCATCAAATTGAAAAAAATTATACTAGCCCAAACTAGGCGTAATTCTATACACATTAAAAAAATTCTAATTTTCGATATTTTTTGAGGTGGTTACTGGGGGCACTACGAGCTCTATTATGTTTTTATTTATAAAATTTCTATACTAGAAAAATCATAAAAATACTCACTAAGAAAATCTAAACAAAAATGTAGCCCAAAGTAGATGCTCCTAGCTATCTTTCTACCAAAGTGTTTTCAAAAATACTAAATGGTGCGAAAAATGGGGGTACGAATGTCACTATGTTACATTTTTTAACAAAAAGAAGCAACTCATTGGTATTTTAGTTATTTGACCCACTTAAACTTATCTCGCTTTCAAGAAATTTAGTAGCTTAGAAACTAGACTCAAAATTCTACAATTCATATTCATACAACATTTTCCAATTTTGAGTGTAACTATTTAAAAAAACTCATACAAGTTGAATTTTATTTTTCAAAAAAATGTGTCCACTTAAGAACCCCTTTTGGCCCCCCAACTTGGTGCACTTACCCGACAGACAATGGATGACCATCCAACCTAGGTTGGATGGCCATCCATTATCTACCATCTAGCCTAGGTTGGATGGTAGACAATGGATGGCCGTCCAACCCAAGTCGACGACCAACCGCTCTTTGTTGGCCACCGTATTAAATGGGCATCCATTTTAGTTGATGGTCTTCCAAATGAGACGACCATCACTGTGCATCGACGGAATCCATTGTTCATCCGTCCAACCCCTGTGCTATATATTATACCTCAACGAATATTTGCACATTTTGATTAGAAATGTTGGCAAAATACATGCATAAGTTCATTTTTAACTATAAATAATAGGTGAACCGACCCATACAAATGACTTGTAGACCAAAATTCTAGGTGAATTGGATGGAAACCGACTATTGAAAATTAGTCATTTCCAATTTCCCAAATCCCTAATATTCATGTGTTTACAAAAATTCACCACTAAATTTTTCCCATGGTAGACCAAAATTAACCTAAACATTGTTGAAGAATAAATGTGCAATTTCCTTCCCTATTATCTACTTTTTGTAGCGCACTAAAATACACATTTTTCTAAATTTATCCACAACCACGTAAAAATTCCATAGAAATACTTTCCCATGGCTTACTTGGTATGAGAAGTGGGGTATACAAACCCAACTTCATGTTATTAGGATTTCTTTTAGCACAAAGCGTAAAACCTTAAAAATGTTTAGATACGTCTTCATACATTCGACACTAGTAACAATATATTTGCAATTGTGAAACTATTTTACAAACACTAAAATTACCGTAAAGAAGTGTTGATGAAATTTTTTACCTCGTGGTTTTCGGTTTGATACTTTAAAGTAGTAAAATTTGTTAGAAATTAATATTAATGTTTACATTATATTTGTATTCATTAAATACAAATGTTAGTAGTTATATTAACAATAATATATTGGTTGGAATTGTTTTAACAACTCATATGATTTTAGTCATATATTGTTAAGTGAGTAACAATTACAACTAAATAGGAGATATTATAGATTGAGTGGCTCCATAATAATAGGAAATCCTCTCCTATATATGTGTAATGGTGTTTAATTGAATATACAAAAGAAATATTCTATTGTGTGGTAATTTAGTTTGTTATTTTCATGAACATCTGAACCAAGCTCAAGATTTGGTATCGAGCGAATATTAGAGAGGGTCTCAGTGTGAAGTTCATGGAGAAGTAATCCAAAGCTGAGAGCAGAGAAAAGATTTCCTTCTTCATTTGAACAATGATGCTTCGCTGATTGCTAAGGGGAAATCTCAGCTATTTGATTTCCCCTATTGATGATAGTCCAGATTTATAGTAAGCGACCATTGGATTTATTGTATGTTTTCTATGTATTTAACAATAGTGTGTTAGATTGGATGAGGTAAAAGGAAAAAAATATTGTCTTAAAATTCTATTGGCAATATCAATCTTCGGTCTACCAACTGAAAGATGAGTGTGCCCTCAATTTTCTTGGCTTGTTCTTCAGCGACATAGTGTTGACAAATATTGGAAGATCAACGATGGCTTCCATAAACCTAGCTATACTCGATTTGAATGGCCTGTGTATTTCACCCTAAAAATCGAGGAAAGAGATCAGTTGCAGAGGTCATTTTTGGTTTATTTACTAGATGTGTGTATAGATCTCTTTTAGTTTTGTCCCTCTGAGATTTCCCTCTCTATAGTTATGCAAGCCATTTCATGCATCAGCTAGATTGCAGTTCTAAGGATCAACCTGCTACATATTTTAGATTCTGATTTGGAAACAAAGTGTTTGGAGTGGCGGATGTCTATGTATTATGCGTTAGTGTTTCACCATTTTCTTAGATCGCTTTCTTTGAAGTGTTGATGAAACAGATAGAGTAACGAGCGTAGGAGGAATACCTGTTCAAATGTCGGTTGATGGGTTGTTGCACGTGTGTATGACTTCCAAATCCACAACTGATCATGATAGCTTCCTTTTGGCTAGGAGGAACTACTTGTAATGAAAACAAGACCACCAAAAGGTATTAAACAATATATGCAAGTGAATTGCCTAGTGTATGCTAGATCCGGGAAGTATGATACTTCCTAGATGGCTATCAGTCCACTGTTTTAAAAATTTAATGTCAGTAAACAAAGTAAATCCTATTGTTATTTTAAAATGATTTAGGTATCTCACTTAAAAGCAAAATAAGAAATAGATCTAATCTAATAGACTAAGCTAGAATAGAATCCAAAGGTCAAGTGATTGGTTCTGGGTCTCTCATGTCCGATTAAGGTCTCGTAGATCATAGGTGAGTGAGGGTAAGATGAAATTAGGTGGGTAGGTCTCTATTCTAGGAAAATATAGAGACCAAAGTGTTGGTCCGAGGTGATCGACGATGGTTAGGTATAACCGGTGCCGGTTACTGTGAGATCTAAAAATGTCACAGAATAAGATTTTGGTCTCCTTTGTGATTGCACAAAGGACTTTGGTTGGTCGAGATGAGGTATTGGGTGACTGGAGTAGGATTTGGCGAGGTTTTAATGGGTATATGGAGGTGAAAATATCGAAAAGGTCAAGAGGGGGAAATATAAACACCGGATGATAAAAAGATGATGAAATGAAATAAACCAGGAAAGTATGATGTTATACTTACTTGGATTCCATTCTGAATGCCTGTGTGTGAGGGATGGAGGTGCTGATGATGGGTTTTAAGGTTACAAGTGATCACCAACCAAGAAAAGCTTCGCATGGGCTACATGTACACTTCTCTTTACTTGATAGATTAGATCATGGTTAGGATGGTTGTGCAGAGGAAGATGCTCAATCTCCTTCCTTGCATGCAAGTTTTCACTGGAATTTTCTCTCTGAAGATGTATTATCTCTTTGAGATGTGTTCTTGCTTATCAAACTTATCCCAATGTTTTGCCAAAAATTTTCCTTTGAGAATAAGGTAGTTTAGGGGTTAAAAGGGGTAACTGACGGCGGTCCGGCTTAACCGGCGATGGTTAGGGGTAACCGACATCTGGTCAAGGTAGGATTTCCTAGGTTTACTAAACTAGGGAGATCCTCTTGATTTCCTTGGATCTCGTGTCGTTATCTCATGGATTAGACTGAGAGCCTCTTATGAGCATGTGGGAATGTGGTTAGAGGGAATGTAGGCATTGATTTTTAGGGTTTGGGTAAGTCTTAGTTAGTTATGACAACTTGCTAAGAATAGGTCTTAGGTTGAGTTGGCTTGGTGAGGTGTCTAGGTGAACTATATGTGTGGATATTATTTAAATAAAATATTCAAATAATAAATATAGTGAGGATAATGCATTAATTTAATTTAATTAATTAAATTAATATTAGTGGGGTGAAGGGGGGTCATGGCTAGGTAAATGTAATAAAGGGTGCTTATTGGTCAAGGTACAAAAGGAGAGTTTGACCTGATTTTAGTGTCTACATTTTTCCCCTTTTGTTGCATAGCTTGTATTGGTAAGCAACGCTAACAAAAATAAGATGTGGTTGCTCCATGTGTGGGTGAAGGTGATCCCCCTCAAACCAGGAACTAATGAGGCAGCAGGCTAAAGTGGTAAGTGGTTTGATAAAAGGTAAATGTGAGGAAAAGGCAAGTGGGTACAGGGGAAAAGGGTGAAAGGTCTACTTGGGAAATCTAGGTAATGGGTCAAGGTCAAAGGTAGCAACAATCAAATGCACACACACGTATAAATTGTAGCATGCTACCAAGTTGAAGAGCAAGAAAACTCTACATCGTCTAAGGTCAATAGGTTTATCCGAACAAGGTTGAAGTGAATTCGATATCCAAGGTATAGGATATGGTCAAGAAACACAACGTAGGTTAGGTGCAGGAATGTTTAGGTATGTTTCGGTACATCATAGGTAGGGTCAGGATAAATGATCACGACAATAGGCTAGGTAAGGTCATTAGGTCAATCAACACATGTAACAATGCCGCAAGGTATAACTAAACACATGAGGTCAAAGGTCACTAGTGATGGTCTAGGTCCAAATATCTAGGTCATGACATGGGTAAGGCCAAGGTAGGGGTAAAAGAATAAGAAGTCCCCAAAGGAGGAAAAATGGAGGTAGGAAGTGACGAGGTCAGGAAAGGTAAGGTAAGGTAATAGGTTGGGTAAAGGTTGGATGGGGTAAAGGAGCAAGGTAAAGGGTGGGGTAAAATGGCAAAGTAAGGGCAATGTGTAGGTAAGGGTGACTGATGGTGGTCATGGATAATCGACATCGGTATAGGAAAATTGCGGCGACGGTTAGGTGGACACGCGACGATGTCGGTCCAATGGTAACTGATGTCGGTTAGGTCGGGTGGGTTATAAAAAAAAAAAATCCATGTTTTTATTATTCATTTGTTATTTGTGAAGTGAAGAAATGAAAAAAGAGAGAAAAGAGAGAAAAAGTGTTTGGAGGAAATGGGACAGTGAGCTGGCAGTCTGATTAGATGAGGGTTGGGTTGGTGAGTAACGGGTCCACGGATCGTGGGCGAGAGAGTTGATTGGTTAGAGGTCAAAGTAGATATTCGGGGACGTTAGAGGCAGAGAGGGATAAGGTGGACCACCAACACAACAACCGATGTGTGCCACGAGATGGCGGTAGCATGACGAGGTAAGCGCCCAATGCTACATTGTTGATTAAATAGATTAGAAGATTTGGTATTTGTTATTTGTAGGGTTTTGTGGGTGTTTTGTTTTTGTGGGTGGGAAAAAGTTAAATTTGGGTATGGGGGAATAACGGGAAAAAAAGAGGGGGGGAGGGTAGTAAATTGTATAGGTGGGGTGGGTAGGGTCTAAGGGGAGTTTAGGTCACATGTAGGTGGGATAAAAGGTGCAGGGGGAGGTTTATAAAAAGGGGGTTTGGGAAGTAGCGGAATTTTCCATGGCAAAGTGACCGGTGTTAGTCAAGCTTGGTGACATCATTAGGTGGAACCGTTCAAGATCGGTCACCAAATAGGTGACCGATGCCGGTTTAAGGATGACTCCGAGTCGGTTAGGATGAACCGACACCACCAGATTTTAGGTACAAGGGTCCAAAAGGGATATGGGCTAGGTAGTTGATATGGGCAGGGGAAAATAGGGTGGAGGGTGATGATAATTGGTGAATATGGTCATGATTAATGTCGTGTTTAGAGTGGATGCAGGGGAGAGCGTAGTTACACATGCAGGACGTGGTTCCACCGCTGTTGGTGACATTGTGCGGCTTAGCGACCCCTTTGGAGCTGCAACACGTGGAGGTTGTGGGCTTGAGAGGGATTCGGTGCTACCGACATGTTGTTTTGTAGCCCAAGTTGATGGTTATGCTCATCGATAGATGGGACTCTGTGACCAACACGTTCCACCTTCTGGCGAGTGAGATGACTATCACCCTAGAGGACGTGTTCTGGATTTTACGGTTACCCATATTGGGGCCTAGGTTTACTCTATCTCCTCCGAAGCCTCAGAGGAGCTGATTGGGATAGTTTTTGCGAGGAGGTGGCGAGCTAAGATTCCATAGCACCAGTTTGAGATATGGTGAGATGTACCTAGCCCATCCGAATGAGACAAGGCTAGTGGTTCTATTGATGGAGGCAGTGTGCTGCTATGCACTACTAGATGCAGAGGGTGGATGCTTTCCCTGATCATTGATGTGGGTGTTGCATAATATGATGGTGCATGAGACACGCTTTTCCTTGGCACCAAAGATTCTTGGTGTAGTTATACTGAGAGATGTGTGCATATGGGTGGTGGTTGCGCAAGTTTAGCCTGTACTGTACATTTATACTACACTACTTGGCCTACGAGAACATAGTCTGTGTTTGACCTATAGGGATGCCCCGAGTAGATGCATTTCCCACGAGATGTGTGCGGGTAGGATATAAGAGATGGGTTTCGGTTGTAGGAGAGTGGAGATCGGATAGGACGACATATGATGTGGCCCATTTTCGGCAATTATTGGAGGGGTTGTCCGGAGTGGACATTATCTAGAGGCCATATGTGGGATTCCCCTCATATCGGCACATGCATGAGGAGCTAGCTAAGTCGTAGCAAGAGAGGTGGATACATCAGTCAATGTGCCGGGAGGATGAGATGATCCTAGTAGATAAGGTCCAATGGCAGTTTGGGCTTATACAGGATATTCCTCTGTCCTTCCCACAATGTATTAGAGAGATGACATGGAGAGGCCTCTACCTCTACCACAGCCTACAGTGCCTATAGGGGAGGAGGAGGAGCTAGTGGATTGGCGGATTGATGACGCTGGATGTACAGACAGGTATAGGTAGTGGTGGGTGGCTTAGTTACGAGCCATACCACCTAGACCGGGGTAACCAGACTTAGCTACCATTATAGTGCAGAGAGACACCCTACAGGGGTAGGTAGCAACACTGATCATGCAAATAGGTATACTGCAGACACAACTCTGGAGGGTTAGAGGTAAAGGTAGTAGAGTTACGAGTACAGGTGGCCGGCCTAATCAGCAGCCCAGATGGCAGAGGGAGAGGGTGGAGGAGATGGAGGAGATGGAGACAAAGATGGTCGGTGGTAGGTTTACAGGCTTGCCACAACCTAGGCACAGATTGGGGCCTTACAGGCCCAGATACATGCACAGGGGTAGGGGAACCACCACAGGCATAGGGAGTTGGTCCCAATTCATAGGATGGCGCAGGGGAAGGTCAAAGTGTAGGGCGAGTGCACAGGGCCGAGACCTATGAGACCACCACAGACCATGCCTGTATCTAGGTTATGGGATGCCCTAGGTGAGGTGAGATATTATCAGGATCAGCTCATGGTGGCCGGATAGAATTCCTATCCTACGGAGAGTACAGAGCACAATAGGCATCCAGTGAGAGGACGAGATCCCGCACACATAGTGTGGAGAGCACAAGAGATCAGTGAGCTCTGAGGATCGATCAGAGAGAGGCCACAAGTGCACAACAACTAGAGCTAGGTGATGTGCTAGCAGGGACATAGGAGGCCAAGGGTGCAAGTGACATAGAGATGGAGGACATCCGGTAAGATGCCTGAGATGCGGTCACCTGATTTTTGATGTATACTAGTGATTTTGGATATATATGCCAGCCTGCGTGCTGAAGGTAGTTGTATTTTTGATCACATACCAGCCTATGTGCCGAAGACAGTGAGGATGTATGAGTGATTTTTGTATATTTTGAGCATATATCGGCCTGCATGCCGAAGATTTTTTGTATTATATATATTCTTTTTGTATATATGAGACCGGCCTGCATGCCAATGACATTTTGTATTATATATATATTGGCTTGCATGCCGACATTTTTGAGATGATGGACATGATGAGATAGACATGTATATTGAGATACATATTTATTGATTTGTATGATGAGATTCATGGTATTTTGTGATTTTTTGATGTGTGTATGAGACATTAGTTTATAGCTTGTATTAGATGAGATATAGATTTTTTACTTTAATGTGGTTTGAAATTAGGTGAGTTAGGCATGATGGAGTTAGGTTGGTTTAGGCATGGATCGAGTCAGGTTTGGTTAGGAATGGATTGAGTCAGGTTATAGGCATGGATCGAGTTAGGTTATGGTTAGGCATGGATCGAGTCAGGTTATAGGCATGGTTGAGTTAGGTTATAGGCATGGTTGAGTCAGGTTATGGTTAGGCATGGATCGATTCAGGTTATAGGCATGGATTGAGTCAAGTTATAGACATGGTTGAGTTAGGTTATAGGCATGGTTGAGTTATTTTATAGGCATGGTTGAGTTGAAAGTAGGTGTAGTTATGATTCATTATGTTGGCAATGAATGATATTATGGGTCATATGTGAAATGTTGTATAATCTATGCATAGTGATGATAGAGGGATGGTAGGTGTAATAAATGTATGCTATGGTAAGCAACTTGTTATATATGTGGCTTGATTTCCAATTTTGCTAGACAAGGGGAACAAAGTGAAATGTGAAGTAAATGGTGAGTTAGGCATGGTTGATGAATTTTTGTAGGGTAGAGAATGGCCGAGCTAACCTCCAAGGGCCCCATGCCCTTAGAGTGCTACCTACATAGTCCCGGCGAAAAGGGACCTCAGGCCGATGTAGTTCTCCCATGAGCTAGGGAAGAATATGAAAATGAGTTGGTAGGTTTTGGGCATGTTGTGGGTTTAGGTTTAATAGGTGCAGGTAGATTATAGGGAAAAGGATGCAGGTGAAGGTGATTATGGTGAAAGGGGAGGATTACCTCAAGGGTAAGTGTCGAGGACCAAGTCTTGTATAAGGTAATCAAAACATAAACAAAGATGGTTAAAAGATAAGAGGGGGGTAATAAAGCTGCTTGATTGGGTAGGATCATATTGAGTAGATCATACCTTGAAGGGGGTGATGAACATGAGACCCAAAAGGCATTACACAATTAATGGTTCTACGATGAAGGTAGTCACAAGATTACCAAATTTCTAAATTCCAAGATGTCCCTTGAGGCAATTGAGGAAATGAGAGTGGAAATGGTAAGGTGGGTTAAAGGTAGTTAGTTTTATATGTTTTAAGTGACAGGGCCCTTGGGCAAGGGGTCCTAGGTCATAGTGGGCAAGTCCATGACTAATTTTTTTGGTTTGATAGACTGATCGATGTGGGAAGTCTATATGGGATAATGAATATGGTACTCCTTGAGGTCTTCGTGAAGCTGATCGATGTGGGAAGCTTCGGTTTCTCTTATACGTTTTTTGTAAAATCTTCACATAGCTGTCCTTCGAGGGAGCAGTCTATTTATAGCAACAATTTTGTCGAGAGGAAGATGTCCTTTTGAGGGAGTCATCTTTTATTAGAATTTTGACTCAAGGAGTTTGGTCCCATGTGAGGTCGTTGAAGTCATGGACAAGACCAAGGTGGAGGATAGGACTCTTGTTCAAAAGGCAAGGTGGAATGACCATGGGATCTCATCTAAAGGTAGACAAAAATTATCCATGAGAATCATGATATGTGTAGTGTCGTGGTACACATATTCAAGAGAAGATAACAAGTGACGGGTACTCACATGATTCTTGTTTAATCGTTAGGGAGGTGTATGGAGTGGATGGCGCTCAAGGGATGAGCCTATAAAGAGACAAAGGGTGAGGTAGGACAACGAGTCAATAATAGAATGGTCGAAGATGCAATGTGTTAAGGAGTTCAGGTTCAGGTTTACCATCAAGTGAGGATAAACAATAGGCACTGATCCATAGGTATGAGTTACGATGTATGGTCCAAGCCAATTAGGAGCAAATTTTCCCTTTTACTTTTTTTTGCTTTGGTTACGTGTTGATTTTCTTTCAAGAAAAGGTCACCGACTTGGAAGGTTCATTCATGAACATATTTGTCATAAGCATGTTTGATACGTTGTTGGTAAACTTGAAGGTGATCCAGAGTGTTAAGACAATGTTCGTCTAATAACTCTAGTTGTGCTAAGCGGTCCTGACGAAAGTCATCATCAGTAAGCATGTCATGGAGAGAAATGCGGAGTGAGGGGATCTAGAATTCGAGAGGTAGAATAGCCTTTGTACCATAGACCAACGAAAAGGGTGTGGCTGCAGTGGAAGTGCGAATACTAGTGCGGTATGCCCATAGGGAAAAAGGAATGTGCGTATGCCAATCCTTCCCAGTATCGTCAACCACTTTCATGAGAATTTTGTTAAGGGTTTTGTTAGTGGATTCAGCTTGGCCGTTGGTTTGTGGGTAATAAGGTGATGAGAAACTAAGCTGAATGCCGAAGGCACCGTAAAGTTTTTGTAATGTTTTGTTTTTGAATTTTTTTCCATTGTCAGTGATGAGGCGATGAGGAACACCAAAGAGATAAATGATGTGAAGGTTAATGAACTCACATATCTTCTTGGCTTTTGTGGAGATGAGTGGTATGGCTTACACCCATTTTGTGTAGTATTCGGTAGTGTTATGATCCATTGATGGCATTGGGAAGAATGGGGATTGATTTCTCCAACAAGATCCAAACCCCATTAAAAAAGGGCCAAAGGTCACGAGCGATCCGTAAAGCATGACCGGGTGTATGATAAAGGTTGGAATGTTGTTGGCATTTTATACAATGTTTGATGTAGTCACAACAATCATGGTTAAGGGTTGGCCAGTAATAGCCTAGGCAAAGAATACGCTTAGCAATAACAAGGACACTAAAGTGACCTCCACATATGCCATCATGAACCCGCTTAATAATATAAGGAATTTCAAAACTTGTGAGGCATCGTCGAGAGAATGCCAAAGCTGCACTTATAGAGGAGTCCCCAAGAATGACAAAATGATAGACCTTTTTAAGAAAGGCACGTTGTCCTTTACTGGGTAAGATCAGGAGGTAAGATGGAGAGAAAAAGGTAGTCGAGTACTATTTATACCAAAGGTCACTCGGTCAAGGGTGTTAGTTCCGATTGAGTAAACATCATGAGGTAAATAAGAAGGTGAATGGAGGCATTATACGGTGACAAAGATTTTGGAATCTACGGGGAAGCGATTTGGGAAGCTAAGCGTGCCATGGTATCGGAAAATTTGTTGGTTGAATGTGGGATGGTTTGAAGGGTGTAATGATCAAATGTGGTTAGAAGTATGTCTACATGATGTTTATACTTTTGAAGTATCTCGTTATGACATTGGTACATACCATTGACTTGATTGACGACCAATTATGAATCACCAAAGATGTGGATTGATTTGATATCTAGGGCATATGCGGCTTGAAGACCTAGTATGAGTGATTCGTACTCAGTAATATTGTTGGTGCATTCAAAGTCTAGTTTGAAAGACAAAGGCATGGGTTCTCCATCCAGAG
The DNA here is from genome assembly GCA_018340775.1 of Taxus wallichiana var. yunnanensis. Taxonomy (NCBI): domain Eukaryota; kingdom Viridiplantae; phylum Streptophyta; class Pinopsida; order Cupressales; family Taxaceae; genus Taxus; species Taxus wallichiana. Next base: position 636,241,458 of record CM031244.1, read on the forward strand.
GAATGAGGATAATACCAGCCCCACCCCCATGCTGACACTTAGAACCATCAAAGAATAGTGTCATTTGGTAAGGGGGTCGTCCAGGGAAAGAGTAACAATTGACTCATCGGGAAAGTCAAAATTAGAGGTTGATCCCGAAAATAGGTGTGTCAGCTAGTTGGTTGGTGATAGCTTGGCCCTTGATGGACTTTTGATGAATGAATTTGAGGTCAAGATCAGCTAAAAGCATAAGCCATCATGCGGCATGCTGATTTTGATAAGGTTTGGCATACATGAAGTGTAAGGGATCGGTGTTGGTCACGACATAGGTTTTTTGGTTGAGTAGGTAATGGCGGAGTTTGGTGGCAACAAAAACTAAGGCTAAGAAAAGTTTTTCTAGATGGTTGTATCAGGTTTCATAGTCCAAAAGAGTATGAATTATGTAATAAACTACCTACTCCCTGTGTTATTCATCGTGATGAGCGAATATGGCTCCTAAGGAATGATTAGTAGCTGATATGTATAGGTAAAAAGGTTGATCGTATTTAGGTGGAATGAGTATGGGTGGTTGGAGAAGGTATTGTTTTAGGGCCTCAAAAGCTTTGTGATAGTCATCATCCCATTTAAAGGAGACATCCTTCCCAAGCAGATGATGAAATGGTTGACATCGATCAGATAATTGTGAAATGAAATGGCGAATGGATTGCAATTTACCTTGCGGAGCTACGAGCTAGCGAAGGTTAGTAGGCGGAGGCATTTCGAGAATGGGCTTGAATTTAGCAGGGTCAACTTATATACAACGGAGGGATACAATAAATCCCAGGAGCTTTCCTGAGAGAACCGTGAAGATGCACTTTTTAGGCTGAAGGTGGACGTAATATTTTATGAGGAGGTCAAAGATGGTTTCGAGGATGGCGAGGTGCTCGAGCGATGTTAAGATTTGGCCAAGAGATCATCCACATAATATTCCAACATGTGATGCATGATATCATGGAAGATGCAAGTCATAACACGCTAATATGTAGCACCAAGCATTTTTAAAGCCAAAAGGCATGACTCGATAACAAATGGTTCCCAGGGGGTGGTGAATGCAGTCTTGTGTTGATCCTCAGGGCAAGAAAAATTTGGTTATAACCCGAGAAGCCATCCTTGAGTGAGAGCATCTCATGACCAAAGTGGTGAGGTCAACTTGATTGATCAATACCGGGCAAGGAAAGTCATCTTTCGGGCGAGGCTAGGTTGAGGTCACGAAGTCCATTCAAATATGTAGTCCCCTTGTTGCTTTAGTAATAGGGACAATGTTAGAAATCCAACAAGGATAATCAATGGGTAAGATGAAGGAAATGGAAAGAAGATGCTGAAGTTCTTCCTTGACGAGAAGAGCAATGCGAGGGTGTATTTTCCTCAGTTTTTGTTTGATAGGTTTGGCATCAGGAACGGTTATGATATTGTGGACCACTATGGTGGGGTTAATACCGGCATGTCTGCGTAAGACCAAGTAAAAGCATGGTTATGATCTCAGAGAAAAGAAGTGATGGCTTCTGTTTAGCAAGCATATAAAGATTGTCTAATCTTTAAGATGTGTGGGTTGTCCTGAGTATGAATGTTGATCTCGATAGTCAATTCATTCAACATAGTTTACATCTCGAGAGGGTAGTGGACCGATGGATATATGAGTCTTTTGCACCAAGGTAGGTGAGTATGGATTCATCATCCTGACATTGAACGACGTTAATTATAGGTGTGTCATCATCGATCATTTCAGGATATAGGAATGGAAGAGTGGAAGGGGCCTCACCTTCACATTGATAAGTCAAAGGCCCCAAGGAAATGGTGTTTATGAATTTTTTTAGGGGGATAGATTCAGGATCCATCGACTCCATCGGTGAGGGTGGTGATGAAGGTGGAGCGGGTGAAGGTGGTGATGAAGATGAAGGTGGAGAAGGGCTAGGGTCCTTAATGAGTTTAATGCGGGCCTATTTGGTAGGAGGTTCGGGAAGCTGATACCACTACGGTCGTTATGTTTGCTGGTGGTACATGGAATAATAGTATGGTGGCCTTACTTGTAGAAGCCAAAACCAAAACCCTTCCACGCACACAGTGGTGTAGGAATGTGTGGGTGAAACGATGATTGGTAAGTGATTGGAAGTCAGCAGAAAATGGGCAGGTTTGTGATGGTGGTTCGGTGTGTGTATGTGGTAGTATCAAGTCCCCCATATGTGAGACTAGTACGAAGATGAAGAGGACCATAAAGGATTCATTCTCCTATATGGTGATCATAGTGAGGGTGTTAGTGAAGGCTTCCATACTCTTGCGGAGTAAGGAATGTGTTAACATGATATAGGTGGTACTCCCCCAGTGAGGCATTGAAAAAAACCTTCCAAGGGATCAGGTGGTTAGTAAGTAGGTAAATTGCGGAATGGATGATGTCGAGGTCGATGCGGAGGTGGAGTTAATGGATTAGGAAGCTAATGGGTCAGCCATGGAAGTTATAGCATCGGTAGGAATGAAGGAGGCATGTCTTTGTGAAAGCAACGGTTGTCTTGGTAGGTGGAGGCGTAGGTGAAGCGGTATTGGTTGCGGAGGTAGATGACTTGAAAGGTATGAGAACATCATTGGGTTGGTAAAGCATGTTGCATGTTTTGAAAGGTGATGGCTCAATTGGAATGGTATAAGTATGTCCTTCGTGTTCAAACTTTACACAATGATGCAAAGTGGAAGGGATGCAACCCATGACACAGATCCAGGGTGTTCTAAACAACAAGTTCTATTGGAATTTCCCCCAAAATGTAAAACAATTCTAGAATAGTGTGGGGGCCCACACGAATGTGGAGGATGACAGTGCCTAGTGTGGAGCTGATAGTGTCATTGAATGAATGCAACATGATCGGATGTTTATGCATGTAATTGTTAGGTATGTGCATTTGAGCAAATTCATGGGATGAAATGATGTTAATGCTAGTGCCTCCATCAATCAGCACACGGTGTACCCGTATGTCATCAATGTGGATGGAGATGAAGAGGGCTAGGTCTAGGTCATCATTTTGGTGTGGTGCGATCTCTTCCTCTGAGAAGATAAGGGAGGCCACTTGTTGAATAAGGTGGGGTGAAGATGAAGGTGGTAATTTGGTAAGAGAGGCTACGAGTGTAGGGTTATTGGGTAAAACCTCAATAGATTGAAGAACCTCCATGAGGGCTTGACGATGGGATTTTGAGGTTTGGATGAGGTCATATAAGGACATTTTGAGGGGAGATTGGTGTAATTGTTTGAGCATGGTGTGATGTGTGACGCCATTAGAAATGGGGTACGTGGGGCTATGGATAGTTATTTTAGGTATGGGTGCAGATGGTATGTTGGGTATAGGATTGGTTGGTAGGTCAGTGCCTTTTCTTTGCCCTTTCTGTGCACATGTAGTGACGTGTATCATGTTGATTTGAGGGGAGTTGGAAAATGGAGAAGGTGTAGGGTGAGTGGTATAATGACACAATGGGAAAAAACCTACCAGGGAGAAAAACCCTGTGAGGTCAATTGGGCGCAACAAAATTTGGGTGGTGGCGTGGGAAGTTCTCTAATGTGAACCATGTTAATATCAAATCTTGAGGGTGGCTCTAGGAGTGGTGAGGGTGGAGGTTGTGGTTGTTGAGTGGGTAGTGTGGGAATAGGTGTCGCTAAAATAGGATCCTTGTCAAGAAGGTCATCGTCATCAAATTTGGTTTCAGTGGACACAATTGATAAGGACAGCTTTTAAGGCCTTACAGATTCTCCACATCATGCCCGACACACGATGGTATTCAAATTTTAGTATCATCAAACCCTTTTGGCTTGGGTTTGAGGGGGTCGTAGGTCGAGTGGCGTAATGTGATAAAAAGTCTCGAGGAGGTTGGTTAAAATTTTGGCATAGGGCCCTGCTTAGTGAATCACAATGGGAAGTGAATGTGGGTTTGGGTGTAGGTGTGGTTGATTGTCAAGAAACTATTTTTGGAAGAGTAGGAACTAGTTAAGTTACTGATTTTAGGTGCTTGGTGTGGTTTTAGGTATCGGTCGGGTTTGTTTGGGTAGGGTACAATAGATGGACAGTAGGAGGGTGTGTGGTTGTTTCACTACCTTATTCGGGGTAGTGGGGTTTTGTTTTGGGTTGCACCTTCTTGGGTAAAGGTGATGTGGGTGTACAAGGTCTAGAAGTAAAAGTAGATGGAGGAAGAGGTCGAGTTACCCATGGGGATAACGGGGGTCCTGTGAAGGTAGATGAAGTGGTTCGTAATTGGGGTGAGGGACAATGATTGAAGTGTAGTGGGTAGTGAAGCAATAGCTAAAGGTATTGGAGGTATTGGTGGTAAAAATACTGTAGGTGCGGGTGTAAGTCATGTTATGCACCTAGGTAGGTTAGAGGTTTGTGAGGAAGGAATGGGTTGTTGTGTTATTGGTTTATGGATGGGTGAAGGTTGTTTGACCATGTTGGGTAGCTGAGGTCTTAAGACAGATGGGAAAAGTGTGGGTGTGATTGGTGTGGTCGGGGTATGAGGTCGATGAGTTTGTTTCTTTGGTTTGGGTATCGAGTAGGTGTGGTATTGACATTGGAGGATGTAGCTAAATCCAGTTTAATAGGTGGATGAGTAAGGTTGGTGGTCGGGGTGACCCCTAAAGTGGTAATAGGTTTAGTTGAGGCAAATGTTATAGGTGTGGGTTTGGGTTTAGATGTAGGTTGGGTTATGGGTAAGGGTGTGGTTTGAGTTCTAACATATTGTGGAATGTGTTGCGACAGAGGTGGTTGTGTTTGGTTTGATTGGTCGAAATGCATTTGGGTAGATAGTGGAGGTATCAGCAAGTGATCTCTGCATCTGCGTTGAGGCATGGAGTAAGAGGCGTCCCCATAGTAAAGCCCTATCCACATAATCTAAATGATTGACCAAACATGAGAACGACACGTCTGTGGATGGAGTTAGTGAGGACCTAATGGGAATTCCCATAAAATGTGTCTTAGAGATGGGGAATTGGCTAGCTTCAGCCTCCGTGGGTAAGAGAGCCGAAAGTAGGTTGGTGGGATTCTAGGTAGTTGATGGAGAATTTTCGCCAAGAGGTAAAGGTATCTCAACCGAGTCTATAATGAGTGGAGGAGATAGAGGAGATGAGAGCTCCTCTATAAGTGGAGGAACAGATGGGCATGCCTATGTGGTATGGAAATGCCTCTGTGGGTGGAGGAGGCAATGGGTGCTCCTCTGTGGGTGGAGGAGATAATGGGCGCTCCTCTATGGGTGGAGGAGGTACTGTAGGAAAAGGTTCTCTAAGTGGAGAAGCCAGGGGTGAGATGGTCTCGATGTTAGTGGAAGACCCCTCTATAGGTGATGAAAGATGTTCCTCTATGCGTCAAGGAACATGGGAGGTTGGTTCGATGTGGAAGGAGGATTTCGGGCTATGATTTCCTCTATAGAAGGGATGTGAGGTAATGAGAGGTGACAGTGTACCTTGTTAAAGATAGAGTGAACCTCGGGGTATGGGTATCGTGAGTTAATGTCTCACCGGTTTGATTGGATGAAGGGGCATGGTTGGGAAATGGTTTTTGAAGATTTTAGATTTTGGTTGTGGGTGACATTGGGATTATCCATAGTTGACTCGCCTTTCTTGAAAATTTCTTGGACAATATTTTTGAGAGTGATGCGATTCTTGTCCACTATGACCCTTTACTTGATGATAGTTACAGTCATGTTCTTTATACCATGTGGGCATGGGGCGCAGGGAGTAAAAAAATATTGTGTGGTCTTATGGGTGGAAGAGTGATGGCTTCAGCTTTGATAAGATTTTCTAATACTAAAGAGTAAGGTTCCCTAATTGGGGTGTATTTATGCTACTCTTGTCGAATTGAAAAGTTTAGATAGGTGAGAGATTAGATGAGGGGTAGCTTGATTTGATGGATGAGCTAGGATGACCTTGAGTACCACTGCGTTAGCGGCACCCTAAACCTTTGAATAATTGTTTTGTGGTTTGGAAGAAGAAGAGGTATCATTCAACTTGAATGCCGTATTCTTATTACGTAACTGAATTTTCTTCTCTTCGATGGCCTGAATCTCTAACTTTCATGCCATAGTGAATGCCTCATCAAATTTTTAGAAGGTTTGGACCTATAAAGTCGGGAGATATGTCTAGCATAAGCTGTGTGAAGAGCTCGATGAGTTTTGTTTGTGGCGGTGGAAGATAAGGCTGATTGATCAGGCTACGCTAGTGAGTGACAAAATCTACGATAGATTCGTCCTCATACTTGACATGTGGAATATAGATCGGTCATGGTAACCTTCTTGACAATATTGATAGAGAAATGATCCAAGAAGGCTTGGGCTACCTGATTGAATGAGAATATAGAGTGTTTAGGTAACCCACTATACCAATCTAATACAGGTCTAGTGAGGGACATGGGAAAGGTTCTCAAAAGCAAGGCATCATCATGAGTGATCAAATAACACCCATGTTTGAACGACCACAAATGTTGTTGTGGGTCTTCTTTGCTATTGAAACGATTGAATTTAGGAATTTCCCAATGCACAAGGTATGAACGGATAGGAATGGATGGGTGAATAGGCTCATTACAAATCTCATCGTAGGTGAGAGTGTTGCGGTAGCCGAAACCGATGCCCCTAATGTCTGCATCTTGTCCAACATCAATTTAATTAGGTCATTGGTGGGTTGTGATGATTGGATGTCTCCTGTAGCGTGAGGAGGTTGGTTTTGGCATATAATGGGGGTGGCACTCTAGTGTATGGGGCTGCCATGTAGGGTGGTGGAGAAGAAGGCAAATAGGGGTACGTACCCAAAATGTATAATGGATGAAACAGGAGGTTGTTGGTAGTATGTATATGGGGGTGGAAGGGTTATGGTAACCCTAGTGGCAATAGAGGCTAATGATTGTGGAATGGAAAGAACCATGTTTTGAAATGGGGTAGGGGTCACCGACACTGGAGGTGGTAATGTAGCTATAGGTATGTGTGAGACATTAGGGGTGGATGAGGTTGTGTTTGGGGTAGTTGTCGAGGGTATGGTGGATGTAATGGGGGCCATGGAGGTAATAGATACAATAGTCATAACGGGTATAGGACCTAACTATGAAACGACTGGGGGTAAGGTGGATGCGGCAAGCCAGAGCCGAGATGGGGCCGATGCAAGAGTGAGTGCAAGAGTCGGAGGGATAGATACGAGACATGTCGTATATAAACTTACTTGAGGCGTCTCGAGTGGGAGAGGTAAAACCGCAAGGTGGCGGGGGTTCTAGTCAAGGAGTCATGCGAACTCCTCATCTCACAAGTAGTGATAGTAGTAGGCTAGATGGGATCCATGGCTGGTGATAAAATGGAAGGTGGTGCATAGGTGGGAGTGGTTGATGACTAGCATGAAATATGAGGGTGCTTTCTTGTCTTGGTCGATACCATGTGAACCAAGATCTTGATCAAGTAGGGTTGCTTCTCTGTAAATGACATAGAGAATAGCAGAACAGTGAATCTAGCAACAAAAATTATATTAAGTGCCAAATGGTGACCGGAATGTGAAACAATCTAACGATGCCGATTAGGAAAACTGGCAAATGTCGGGGTAACCGCCAGTCTCTATAGAAAATGACAAGTGAGTAAATAGTGAGGTAGAAGGTAAAATATGACAGTAAGCCAAATCGAGGATGTTTACAATGTCAATGGGAATAATGACGATGACAGAGACTGTGAAAAGTGGAAGAAAATGATTGAAAATGTCCTTTTGAGTAGGTTAGCAAAAGGACCTAGAACCGATGTCGATTGGGTATAGCCGATGTGCAATCGAGGTAACCAACGATGGTTTTGTGAAATTGAAACAGATGATGAAAGAAAGTGGTTATGAATTAAAATCTAATGTAGAATCGGACCCGAATTCGAGAATGATGATAATATGGCCCAGAACACTTAGGTGAAGCTTGAATACACCATCTGCTGATGAGGAGTGTGCATGTGAACAAAAAAGTGACGAACGTGATCTCTCATCTTAAAACACAAGCCAAACAAGAACACTAAGAAAATGCGATCCTAGGAGTGCCTTTTCTATTATGTTTGTTTAGCTTATGCTATTTAGGGATTGACACATGAATTATGAAATATAGTTTTTGGTGAGGATGGCTTCCTACAAAGAAGGAGATCTAAAGGTGAGGTTTCAGTATGTTATGGCGTGGTGGTCTTCGCTCGAATTATGACTCGATAGAGCAGCGAGCTGGGTGCCCACTGTGTTGTGATCATGTGATCACCTACAACTTCTTCCAGGTAGGATGTTGTTTAAGAATGTATGTATTTTGAATTTTTGTGAGGTTTGGTAAGACTCGAGAGAAGAGAAAAGGATAGAAGTGCTTTTCTATGATTCGTTTGTCAACCATTAGCTAGGCATGACTTCCAGTGTATAGGTTTCCCTCAATTAATGTGAGCTAATGCAATAAATCAGAATGGAATGAAATTATTTTAAAACCCAAATCAAAAATGTGAAATTGGATGACACAATAAGATGAAGAGGAAGATGGATGCTCTTTCACTACAATGCAAAAAACATGAAGAAATGTTTCTTTTTAATTACACCAAAAGAAAAGTTTCCTTTAGAGCAAATAGAAAGAAGAGGTGAATTACGGGGAAGAAAATTAGTGTATACGCTTTTCAAAAGGGAAACAAACACACATTTTTTCATAGGAATGAATGAAATGCAAGGAACCCAGATGGGTCCCACTAGACGTACCAACATGTTTCACTATTTTCTTAGATCATTTCTTTGAAGTGGTTGATGAAACAAATAGGGTAACGGGTGTAGGAGGAATACCTGTTCAAATGTCATTTGATGAATTATTGCACGCGTATGAATTCTGAATCCATAGCTGATCGTGAGAGCTTCCTTTTGGCTAGGAGGAACTACCTGTAATGAAAAAAAGACCACCAGAAGGAATTAAACAATATGGGTAGTGAACTACCTAGTGTATGCTAGATCCAGGAAGTATGATACTTCCTAGATGGCTATCAGTCCATTGTTTTAAAAAATTTAATGCTTTTAACAAAGTAAATCCTATTGTTATTTAAAAATGATTTAGGTATCTCACTTAAAAACACAATAAGAAATAGATATAATCTAACAAAGCTAAGCTAGAATAGAATCCAAAGTCAAGTGATTAGTTTTGGGTCTCACGGGTCCACGATAAAGGTCTCAAATCCTAGATCATAGGTGAGTGAGGGTAAGATGAAATTAGGTGGGTAGGTCTCTGTCATTCATGCTATGTGGGCAAATACAGAGACCGTTGTTGGTCCAGGGTGGTCGATGACGAGCTAGGTATAACCGGTGCGAAGCTTCATGAGATCTGAAAATGTCACAGAACAAGCTTTTGGTATCCTTTGTGATTGCACAAAGGACTTTGGTTGGTCGAGATGAGGCATTGGGTGATTGGAGTAGGCTTTTGAAAGGTTTTAATGGGTATATGGAGGTGAAAATGTTGGAAAAGGTCGGTAGGGGTAAAGATAAACAATTTGGATGATAAAAGATGATGAAATGTAATAAACTTGGAAAGTATGATGTTATACTTACTTGGATTCCATTCCTAAATGCCTGTGTGTGAGGGATGGAGGTGTTGATGATGGGTTTGAAGGTTGCAAGTGATCACCAACTGAAGAAAAGCTTCTGCATGGGCTGCATGTACACTCCTCTTTGCTTGGATAGATCAGATCATGGTTGGGATGGTTGTGTAGAGGAAGATGCTCAATCTCCTTCCTTGCATGCAAGTTTTCACTAGAATTTTCTCTCTGAAGATGCGTTATCTCTCTGAGATGTGTTCTTGCTTGTCAACCTTCTCCCAATGTTTTTCCAAACTTTTTCTAACCTTTGAGAATAAGGTAGTTTAGGGGTTAAAAGGGGTAACCAATGGTGGTCCGGATTAACCGAAGCGACAGCTAGGGAAGTAACCGATGTCATTTAGGGTGGGATTTCTAGGTTTATTAAACTAGGAGATCCTTCTAATTTCATTGGATCTCATGTCATTATCTCGCAGATTATACTCGAGCCTCTTGTGAGCATGTGGGAATGTGGTTAGAGGGAATGTAGGCATTGATTTTTAGGGTTTGGGTAAGTCTTAGTTAGTTATGACAACTTACTAAGAATAGGTCTTAGGTTGAGTTGGCTTGGTGAGGTGTCTAGGTGAACTATATGTGTGGATATTATTTAAATAAAATATTCAAATAATAAATATAGTGAGGATAATGCATTAATTTAATTAAATTAATTAAATTAATATTAGTGGGGTGAAGGGGGGTCATGGCTAGGTAAATGTAATAAAGGGTGCTTTTTGGTTGAGGTACGAAAGGGGAGTGTGACCTGATTTTAGTGTCTACATTTGGATTCTCCCTGCACTGCAATGCTGGACTTCCAATCACCCAACTCGATCTAGATCACGAGTTCCTCACCACCATTCAACTGCTACATTGAAATACTTTTACTTTGTCATCTCTCTTCATCAATATTCATTTCACATCTCCTTTCCACGTCAACCCAAAATTTCACTAAATGTGTGACTGTTAAGATTTTGCAATCAAATTCTGAGTGGAGCTCATATTGACGTGGTTGCAGTTCAAATTTAATTAATAAAATTTATTTTCGCCAGTCTATCATTGACACCATGTGGCCGTCTTTACCATTGTGAGTCATTTTTGTCTTTACCTATCAAAGAGCTCCATGCCTATGTATTTCTATTTTACTGCAGCGTATCGTGCACCAGAACTAATGATATTTCCATGCAAAGTTTTTTGAGTAATCTGATTCCATTGTTTGAGTCGGATCTCAAGTTTGGAGCTATCTACATCAAATCGAACTCTGTAGCATTTGCCACGTGTAGTCTCGTCCTTCTTCCTGATGGCATGATTGTTCTTAGATCTTCATCGACTATATTTACTCTTTCATCACAAAGTTTGTCCACCATTACGGTTAGCACTTTTGTTTTAAATTAGATTCTGTAAGTTCCTATTATAGGTCTTGATATAAACTAAAATTCGTGGTCAATTTGGTTTATGTGGAGTAAAGAGACAAAAGAGAATAGTCATTATTGTCTATTTGTTTGTAAAAAGGTGCATTTTTGGTTTCAGCCGACACCTATTTTTTTAAATTTGTGAAGCATCATAATGGATAAGCAAGTACGAACTCAGTTGTTCCTAATTAACAAAGACTTGTGGGATATTGTTGATGGAAAAGAGAAGAAACTGACAAATGCAGATGAAGCAACAAAATGGGCAAGTAGAGATCGAAAGGCTACAATGATTATTGGATTGGGTCTATCAAATTCCTATTTGCATCATATAGACTTAAAAAAGTCCTCTCACACAATTTGGGAGACATTGAACAAATTGTTTGGATCACAAGCTGGAAGCGCAACAATATCTTTAAAGCAGAGATTGTTCAGCCTCAAGATGGAAGAAGGCGATAACATGGTGGAACATATTAGTAAGTTTCATTCTATTTGCAATCAACTAGTGCGAAAGTAGTGTTACTCAATAGCATGCCTCCATGTTATTCTAACATGGTCTTTACATTGAGTAAAATAAATCCAAGTTTAGAAGAACTTATTTCTTCTTTGTTAGATGAAGAAAAGAGAATCATGTTTGTGGAACTAGAGGAAAAAGCCCTGTATGGTAAGAAACAAGATAAAAGAAGATCTAAATATTCTTTCAGACCTGGATCATCTTCTAAAGATTCAAAGAAGCGGCTCACCTGTTATTACTATAGACAATTTGGTCACTTGTCCTCAAATTGTAAGAAAAGAGCACAAGACTTACTTGATGGAAAACTGCAAGATAATGTCATGGCTGCTAATGACGAAGGAGAAAATGAAGAGGAAGGAAATACTGCTTATACAGAAAATCAAAGTGATGAATATTTTCTCTATTAGATAATTTCTATTGGAGGATGGAGGCATCGGAGGTTAGAGGTCAGATAGTGACCTCTTGTCGATTACTAATGACGGGGCCGCATTATATATAAGCTATGGTGGCACATTTTATGGTGTGAGTGTGCTTTCAGTATTTGATGTCTAGTGTGATTCTTTTTCAAAGTTCCTGTTTTGTGTTGAATAAGTGAAATGTTAACATTGAGAGGGGAACATGATCAACATGATCCAATGTTCCATTTTTAGTTGAGTATGTGGCTGTTCCTATTTCCCCAAATGAAAAAAAATAACATAGTGCAGAACAAATAACATAGTGAAACACAACATCATGAGGCTTAATGAGGTAGAACAATCAGATGTGTTCTTGTTCATACCTAGGTTTGTGGTTAGCCTCCAGAAAACCATTAAAGGTTGTTTAGATGTGTTCCTTCTTGAGTTCCCACACTGCTAGGTCAAATGTGTTCCCTAGAGTGATTGGTTGATAAGAAGATGATTCCTGAGCATGTTCCCATCCTTGTCAATCAGATGTGTTCCCGATAGTGCTTGGTCGATAAGAAGTTGACATGTTCCTTCTTCTACCTTTAGTTTGAGTGTTTGCCAAGATCATGAGCGAACAAAGGCGACAAGCTGCAAAGGAAGTGTGAAAGTTCTAATGTTACCATGTAAACAGTAAGGGGGGAATGTTTGGAAATTAATATTGATGTTTACATTATATTTGTATTCATTAAATACAAATGTTAGTAGTTATATTATTATTATATTAACAATAATATATTGGTTGGAGTTGTTTTAACAACTCGTATGATTTCATTTGTATATTGTTACATGAGAACCAATCACAACTAAACTGGATATATTATAGGATTGAGTGGTTCTATAATAATAGGAAATCGTCTCCTATATATGTATAATGGTGTTCGATTGAATATACGAAGAAATATTCTATTGTGTGGTAATTTAGTTTGTGATGTGGTGTATGAATGATATTTTTGCACTCATGAATAATGTATTAGATTTCCTTTCCCTACAAGTAAGTCTGCAAATAAAAATAGTTACAAGAAATATGGTTGGTAAAATAAGGTGGGTAGGTTGTGTGAAAAAAGTCCAGTCCCGAAGCACAAAGACTTCCTTAAGTGGATATCAACTTGCTTTTAAGACAATTAAGCTTTATTGATGATAATATGAAGTACAATATGATAAATGGAAAATGTGATTAAGCTGTTATCACTTATTTAGGTGATTACATACATTAGTTGATAGTAATGAAATGAAAGCAATAAGCCTAGAATATGGAGTTGGATTCTTGGTTAGAATCTAGGTTTTTTGAGAAGTTTGAGCCTACATAACAAGCAAAGCCTCATCTTTTGTGAAGTAAGAATCAGGTTCAGAGATATAATCTTCCATGAAGAAATCAAGATCTCTTCTTCTATATCGTAGAGGCGTGAGAGATCAAAATCATGTCCGAAGGGTTATGTTTTTTCGATGTCGATTCAATGCCGTGTGGTTTTCCTCGATGTGTCTAGTCTTTCCTCATAGTTGTAGTTGAATGATTCAAGGTCAGATTGGATCCTCTAGACCTCGTAGTATGCCTCCCATAATTCCTTGGTTTCTTCACGGATGCATTGGGTTGATGTAAAGATTGCTTCCAAATGATCAAGGGGTGCAACATGGATAACACATAGTTCTAAGTCATGTAACAAATCATACTACTCTCCCATGTAAGGGGTGGTAGATGATTGGTAGTGAATCAATGTTGGTAATGGGATGGCTAGTACCTGATATGGCCATCTACAAAACCCATACTTGACGACATGTTAACAATAAATAGAAATGGATATGGATTGTTAGGAAGATTTGATCAAAATATTAAATAAAAATGTTGTTTAGTGGAATCACGAGGTGATTCTAGCAATCACCGATGATTATTGTGAATTCTAATAGGCTAATAAAATAGATGATATAACTTGATTATTATATTTGAGGATTTTAAACCTTAAATGAGACTAGTAATGAACAAATGAAGAAAATTTACCTAAAAATGGAAACAATAATTCAATGAAAACAATTGCTCACCTTGGATGATTGAACAAATTGAATGGTAGATAGGTGAAGATGGCTTGACGATGTCTTGACAATGATGATGGATGATACAATGATCATGTTGATGCAGCGTAATGATAGTAATGATATGTTGAAAAGGCTTGATCTCTAAAATTCTCATGGATGGACGTAACTTCCTATCCAAAAATCCAAGAATCCTCCCCAAAGAGGCTTAGAAACTTGTTTATATAGATCACCATGATGACTAATCGGGATAATCATCGAATTTTAGAAAATTCGAGTTAGGGGATAAAAGGAGTGATTTTATTTCCATTTTTATCTTGATTTGGAGGGATTTTGAAGAAGGTTGAGATATTAAGAGGGATGAGCTTTGATTAGGACTAGGTTAGTTAGGATAAATGTAGAGTATTTTTTAGAAGGTTTCTAATTTAACTTAGTTCTAACTAGTTAGGGGTGGGAAGTAGTTATAGGGATAAGTTAGAGGTAGTTAGGTTATATTTATGGAAGGTTGTTAAACTAACTAGTTACAACTAGTGAGTGTAGGTAAGTTGACATGATGAGGTGAGGTGTGAGGATATAATTGATTTAATTTAATTAATTATTTTATGAATGGAGATGTGGTGGCATAAATATTAAATTAATTAATTGAAGGGTATAAGCGAGTGACCTAGGTTATGGAGTGTCATAAGTGGCGTGTGTCTTAACTATTAATGATCGAGAATGAGTTTAGATAATGATGGTGAGAGAGTGTAAATTTTTGGTGTCTACATTTTCCCCTTTTTGTCTGAAATTTTGGAAAATCATTAGACAAAAATGATGAGAAGGTTTTTTTGTATGGGTGATTCTACTACAACGCAATATAATGAACACTAGTGTGTTTTGTTTCAAAGGCTTCCCAATCGAAGGGGTATAGAAAAATAGTTATCGGGGAATCAATTGACAGAGTGGCCAAAGGGCTCAACACCTGTAGACATATGATCCTTATTGGGTAAATTGATGAATGGGAAAACCAAGTGATGGGGGACAAAGGGCTCGTGTCCCATAGATGAATGGTAAATCCCAATATTGATTATGTTTGTTTGATTCAAAATTTCAAGGGCTAAGGCCTATTGAAAACATGGCACACTTGTGAAATGGTGAAAATGGCATGGTTTAGGGAAATGGGGCATGAATTCCTAAAGGGGGTAAATCGTCGATGATTAGTGCAATCACCAACATTGCATCACATATAAATGGGGGTCTATAAATAACCCAAAAGTAGTGTTATTTTACCACATTGCAACCATGGTAAAAAAATTGACATGTGTGACATCAAAGGGCATGAAAATGTGTTTTTGGGAGTGGGAATCGATGATAAAATGGCATCCTCAAGTAGAAAATGCAAACCCATGATGGCCGAGGTAAGCTTCTAATCCATTTTTTTCATTTTTTGTGAATTTTTGGTATTTTATGGTATTTGTTGCCATATTGGGGGCACACGGATGCCCTAATTTTGAGTTGCAGGAATCATTGGACGATTCCTCCAATCACTTGTGATTGATTGAGGTGAATCACTAACGATTCACCTATGACAAAAAACAATTTATACGTTGAATAGAAGGGTATGAGTTTTTTATGAATGTTTTGAAATTTTTAGAATGTTTATGGTTTATTGTGATGTTAGATGTATATTTGAATGTCAATATTGATGTTGATATTATAATGTCACTTTTTGTTTAGGAGATTTTGGATAATAGAGTTGACATTTTAATACTTGAATTAATGTATTAATGTGGTGATATTAATGTTTATCTTGTGTTCATTTTTTTATAGGTGGATGCATAGTTGACTATCCATGACCACATACCATTGATGTTAGATGAGGTGAGGGAAGACTTATCGGATGAGGATTGGGAGCATCTTGAGGCAAGTGGGTTTTGGTGGCATGAGATTTTATAGATGGGTTCACAGATGTCATAGTTTGATATTGGCATTGTTAGAGAGGTGGAATCCTTCCACCAATACTTTTTGGCTTCCTACAGGGGAGATGACCATCACCCTTGAGGATGTTCATCATATTACGAGATTACCAATTCATGGACAGGTGATTTATTATATTACGGAGGATGAGAGAGAAGATACTATGCAGAGGTTATATGGAGGGCATGCTCAGGATGTGAGGTATTCATCAGGGGCCTTTGATTACCAGGTGTTATATGAGCCTGAGAGAGCTGGTTGTCCATAGATGACCTTGATGATGATAGCTATTTCATGTTTTACTTTTCCAGATTTAGGAGGTGGTCATTTTCCTTGGATGATGACCAATGTTTTACTTTCCAGATGATGGAGCACCATAAAATATTTGAGTGGGAACCCACTTTATTAGCACAGAACATTCAGGGAGTTTGTGGGCTTGGATGGCCCACAAGCATTATGACATTGATGTTGGGTTTCTATTGTAGTGTTGGGACACATGAAGCACATTGTGATTTCTCATCCATTGGGCTTACCTTGTGACATTGATGTTAGACATCCTGGTTTCATGAGATGGAGCCAGAATTTGGGTCGAGCGAGGAAGGCCAAAGGGGCCTAGTTATTATAGAGATTTGGTATATCGGGGGGCTACAGGTGGGAGATGTAGTGTGGAGGCCGTACCTAGATTTCCATGATTGGCCCGAGTTTCCTCAGGATTTTCTATGCTTACAATAGGATATTTGGATACAGGGTTATAGAGATGGAGAGGATGAGCTCTTGTACATTTTAGTCATCATGTTAGAGGTAGTTTGGGATGATGTAGGTATACCCAAGGATCCAGTGTAGTATAGTAGAGAGAGGATGGGGATATTGAGACTCATGCTAGTTGTGTTATTGTAGTGAGGCTTACGTAATTATTGATGAGCAAGCAGGGGGCTATGGGTCCTGATGATGAGGGCTAGATTATTCCATTGATGATGTGGGGGTGACTCTAGATTTTACTTGCATGGTGGGCCCGATCACTAAGGAATTTTGATTAGACTAGGGTAGTAGAGAGGGAGCTACACAGAGTTAGAGATGTGTGTACTTGGGGGGAGGAGGAGGAGCATAGGCACCAGAGGAGGAGAGGGGAGGGTGATGATGCCATAGCCATGGCTATTATAGTAGTAGATGGTGACAAGAAGAAGGCCATAGTGGAGGGAGAGATGATGATTCTCGAGAGAGTGTGATGACCTTATGGGAGTTTGGATACCCTCATCACAGAGAGGGATGGTTTGATTGTTGAGAGGATAGCCTTCAGGTGCAACTTGTATAGGTCTCTTCTTGATAGAGACAAGTACAAGGGTCACAAAGATACACTAAGGAAGGCCTTGGGGATCACAGGGCCTTCCATATCTGGTGTAGAGTTTTCATGATGGCTCGGTAGAGGGGAGCATCTACAACACCTCCTCCTAGTATGATTTTAGTGGCACACTATGAGGTTGTGAGTAGAGAGAGAGACTACTATGTGGACTTGATCATTAAGAGCTATCCTGATGCCACCTTATATGTTGATCATGTAGCTTCCCAAGGGGCAAGCCACAACAGTGATGAGGCCTAGTGCTAGTGTGGCAAGAGCATGGGACAACCACCTTAGAGGCTAGGGAGAGGGGGATGGATGAGGGAGGAGCCGGGAGGAGAGGTGGATGTGATGATGTGCTCATAGAGGTGGTGGAGATATAGGTGTAGCTAGAGGCACTCCTACTCCTAGAGGAGAGGGTGGTCCCAACATGGTGTTAGGAGATATTGACTTTACTACATGATTGTATATGATGTTATAGGCTCATTGAAGCCCATTTTTTTGATGATGATATTTATTACATTATTGTATACATTTGATGATATATATATATATATTTATATATATATATATATATATATGTGTGTGTGTGTGTGATGATGTGTGTTTGATTTTTTGACTTATTCTTTGATTTGATTTTTTGTAATGTTGTATGTTTTATTTGAAATGTGTCATATTTTAAATGGATTTAGATGATTGTGATATATATTAGGATGTTTGATTAACATGTTTTGGATGTGGTTTTATTGTTTGATTGATTTAAATGAATTTAAAAAATGATCTAAC
Organism: Taxus wallichiana var. yunnanensis; assembly: GCA_018340775.1. NCBI lineage: Eukaryota > Viridiplantae > Streptophyta > Pinopsida > Cupressales > Taxaceae > Taxus > Taxus wallichiana. The sequence goes on from CM031244.1 coordinate 636,259,482, forward strand.
AAATATATGCCAAATAAAAATGTAACTAAATAAAATGAAGTGAAAATGGAAAGATTTCCCCACTATGAATTTGGTATATGTAATGGGTTTTAAAAAAATATTTGCACTTGTAGCCTTTCAAATATTAAATAATATTATCAATGGGTAGTTATGCAAATCATGATGGATTTAAGTGAAATGTATTTTGTTAGGATAAAAAAAGGGGATTTTGTGTGTAGGGCGATGGGGAAAAAGGGATCTCCTTTTTCAGATTTATAGGGAATTGATGCCCCAACTTTACATGTTATTTTGAAGCAAATTGATCGATGTGGGAATTTTCCATGATGGGAAAGTTGATCGATGTGGGAAGCTTTCCTGGATGCATTTTTGATTTTGATTTAATTTTGAAGGTTGATCAAAGTGAAAGCCTTTTGTATGAGTAGTCATCCTTCGAGGGTATGGTCTACATTTTTGATTTTTTTTGATGGATGGTCATCCTTCGAGGGATCGGTCCATGATTTTGAATGGTAGCTTTCCTTTGAGGGAGTAATCTATTTTTTTGTTTTTTTTGATAATGATTTATACTTTGTGAATAGTTTCCTTCAGGGATCAGTCTATTATAATGTGATATTTTGACAAGATAAGCATCCAAATGACTTTCTTTCATATATTTTGAGTTGAGGGAAAAAACCCTAATAAACTATTTTTGAGGAGGGGATAAATGTATATGTGACCTACACACACATGCATGTCATGGTTTTTGATGGATGGGTGTAGTGATTTTAAGGGTTCTTGTGTAAAGGAAGGAATATTACAATGATGATAAGGTGATGGGATTTGACTAGAACTATTGTCATCATGATGATCAATCATTTAACAATAGAAAGGTCATAAGTGTAAAGCATTCAAAGGTTCCCTTTCAAGTTCCCATCAAGAGAAGTGAGATGATACACTCTTGACCCATACTTGTGAGTGATAACGTATGGACCAATCCAATTGGGGAAAACTTTCCATGTTTACTCCATTCTAATGTAGTGACATTTTGATTTTCTTTAAGTACAAGATCACCAATTTTAAAATCACACTCTTTGACATGTTTTTGTATATGCTCTACTGATTCATTATTGATAGACTTGATGATGTTCAAGAGGGTTTTAGACACTTTTCATCTAACAATTCCAATTGTGCTAAATGGTCTTGGTGATATTCTTCATCAGGGATGAAATCTTTGAGAGATACACGTAATGATGGAATTTGAATTTCAAGAGGTACAATGGCTTCAGATCCATAAAAAGTGAATAGGGTATAACCCATAGGTGTGTGGATGCTAGTTCGATAGGCCCAAAGAGTGAATGGATTTGAAGATGTTAATTCCTTCCCATGTCATTTACTATTTTCATGAGGATTTTGTTGAGTGTTTTGTTAGAGGCCTCAACCTTCCATTTTTGAGGATAATATGGTGATGAAAAACTAAGTTTGATGTTAAATGTATCACATAGATTTTTAACTTCCTTATTTTTAAAGGATTTTCCATTATCTGTGATGAGCTTATGTGGGATGCCAAAATGACATATGATGTTTTGATATATGAAGTTGATGATAGGTCCAGATTTTTTCAAGGTTAAAGGAATAGCTTCAACCCATTTAGTGAAGTATTTAGTTGTTGTGATTATGGAATGATGTTGTTGAGATGATTTTGGATTGATTGCACCAATGAGGTCTAACCCCCATTGAGAGAAAGGCCATAGGTCTTGAGCGGGTTGTAATGTTTGGCTAGGGATGTGAATGAGATCTGAATGGAGTTGGAATTTACATTTATTTACATATGCACAACAATATTTAGTGATGGTAGGCCAGTAATACCCTAGCCATATGACACATTTAGTGATGGCAATTTCCACTAAAGTGACCCCCACATATGCCATCATGGACTTCTTCATTTTCTGATTGATTCATGTGATTTAAGACATCATAATAGTATGTCATCAAAGCTACATTTATAAAGGATACCACCTATGATGATGAAAGTGGGTGACACATTGGAGAAATGATCGTTTGGCTCCATGTGATAAATCTGATGGAAGTTTAGATTTAGTGAGATAGTCATATATTTGTGTATACCATAAATCTAGTGGATTTTTGTCAATGATATTGATGGAAGGAAACTCATTTTGATGTGAAGGATGATCCAAGCATTGAATAACCACAAACATCTTGGTTTTATCCTTTGATTTTTATTTCAAAAGGGAACCAGGATCCAGGGATGCCATAGTATCTATAAACCTATTAGAAGATCATGGAATGGCTTGAATGGTGTAATGATCAAATGCACCAAGGAGAAATTCAACATAAATTTATATTTTTGAAGGATTTCATTTTTACATTGATATTCTCCTTTAACTTGACTAATGAACAAGTTGTGAATCTCCATAGATTTCCAGGATGTGGACACCTAGGAGAATGGTGGTGTTTAGACCCATGATTAAGGCTTCATATTCTGCCATGTTGTTAGTACATTCAAAGTTAAGTTTGAATGATAATGGAAGTGGAATGTTCCAAGGTGGTATGATAACAACTCCAACTCCTCCCCCTTCTTGGCATTTAGCACCATCAAAGAAGAGGGTCATTTTGATGGGGATGAAATCAGATTCATCATGTCAGATTCATTGATGTTGTTGATGGATTCATTAAGAAAGTATTCATGGGGGTGGTTGATTATCTAGAAGGGGTGCTTCAACTGATGAGTTGATCTGTAATGGCTTGACCTTTAATAGATTTCTAAGATATGATTTCAAGGTCAAATTTAGTCATGAGCATAAGCCATCAAGTTATGTGATCATTGTGATAAGGTTTAGTGTGCATGGCCTTAAGTGGATTAAAAATTGGTGATGAACATATGTCTTGTGATTGAGAAGATAATGTCAAAGTTTGGAGGTGGTAAAATACAATGCACAACATAATTTTTCAGCTTTGGTGTAACATGTTTCATATTCATGGAGTGTGTGGATAATGTAATATATGACTTGTTCATGACCTTGATTATCATGGTGGGTGAGCATAGCTCCTAGAGCATGTTCTCGAAGTGGATATGTATAGATAGAATGGATCCCCTTCATGAGGTGGAGTAAGCACATGTGGTGATAATAGGTATTATTTGATTTCATCAAAGGATTTTGGAATCAAAATCCCAATGAAATTCTATGTCCTTTGCAAAGGAGATGGTGAAATGTTGATGAGTGGTTAGAGAGTTGTGATATGAAATGTCAATGGACTATAATTTACCCTTGGAGGCTACGTAGTTGCTTAAGATTGGATGGTGGAGGCATTTCAATGATTTCTCTAACTTTTTTTGGGTCAACTTCAATGCCTCGATAGATATGATGATGAATCCTAAAATTTTCTAGTGAGGACACCAAAAACACACTTTGTAGGATTAAGACAAAGACAAAATTGGATGAGACAAGTGAAGATTGATTCAAGGATGTCAAGATGATTTTTTTCATGATTTATATTTTCCTAGAGGTCATCAACATAGTCTTTGACAATTTTTGGATGAGATCATGGAAAATATATGTCATGGCACGTTGATACATAGCCCTTACATTTTTAAGACCAAAGGGCATGACACGATAATAGAAGGTTCCCAAGGGGTAATAAAATAATTTTTGTGTTGATCATTAGGTGATGAGGATTTGATTATAACCAGAGAAACCATCCATGAGGGAAAGCATTTCATGGCTAGCATGTTAGGTCGATGAGTTGATCTATGTTTGGAGAGGGAAATCATCTTTTGGATAAGAGATTGAGATCCCTAAAATCTATGCAGATGCGTATTTTTCTGAAGCCTTGGTTATGGGAACAACATTGAAACCCATTGTGGATAGTCAATGGGTATGATGAAGTTAGTAGATAAGAGGCATTGTTATAACTCTTCCTTAACAAGAGAGAGCTATACGAGGATGCATTTTACGAAGTTTTTTTTGACTAGATTAGCATTGGGATATGTGACTATGTTGTGTATGACATGTTAGAATCAATTTGGGCATATCACTATATGACCAGGTGAAGGCTTGGTGATATTTTTTAGGAATGCAATGAAATCATTAAGTTCTTGTGGACTTAAGGATTGACCAACCTTAACTATACGAGGATCCTATGGGGTACCTAAGTTAACATCAAGGGTGGATTTGTTAAGGAGAGTGGTGTGTCAGATGGTAGGGATTTCTAAAGGAAATGGTCTTCATCCCATATGGGAAAGGATATCCTAGTCATCCTAACACTGGAGGATATCTATAGGTAGGTGAATCTTCCTCAACCATTTCTGGCCAAACAAGGGTAACGATTTAGTGGAGTGATTATTGATAAGTAAGTGGCCCTAAAGATATAACATTGATTAAAAAAAAATTTGGTGGGATGGGTATAATGTCATCTATGTCCATGGGATCTTCAGGGTTTGTTGGTGATGATGGTTCTAGTTTGAAATAGTTAGGGATGTAGAAAGTTTAGATGTAGTGGCTTCACACATCTCGGAGGTGAATATTTTATAGCCTAAACCAATTTTCTCATGAGCTTTAAGGGAATGTTGGATGGGTTGATCATGGGTTCCTTGTTCATAGCATCCAAAACCAAAACCTCTCCATGCACAAATGATGAAGATACATGCGGGTGAAGTTGGGATTGTCAAGGGATTTGAAGTTTAATGTGAATGGCATGGCATGTGTGGATTGATATCTTGAGATGGAGGGTTATCGAGTCCCCATAAATAAGGTTTGTTTTGAGATATGTGGGACCATAGGAATAACATCTCCTACGTTTGGGTCATACATGGGTTTTTGTCAGGGAGGCCATATGTTTTAGGTGAAGGGATGGAGTTAAGCATGAGAAGATGATATTCCCTAGCATAAGGAATTTTATAGCCTCACCAAGAGAGGAATCATCTAGTAACTTAGAAGAAGGAATAGATGCACTAGTGGATGCTTCATCAGATGGCTCAGTGTGGATTTAGGTACAAGGATGTCATTTTGGGTGGTACATCATGTAGTAGTCAATGAATGGATTTGGATCAACGGGGATAATGAAATTCCATCCTTCATGTTCATATTTGAGACAATGATGGAGAGTGGAAGGAACACAATGCATGGTACATATCTAGGGGTCCTAATAACATGTTGTATTGAAACTCTCCTTCTATAATGTAGAAGAGTTTGGGTAGGGTTTTGACGCCAACTTTAAGTGGAAGTATGATAGTGCCTAATGTGGGTGTGATAGTGTCATTAAAGGATCATAATAGAACCAAAGTTTGAGTGACAAATAGTATTGGGTAATTTGAGTTGGTCAAAAGTGAGGGATGATATGATATTGATGGTAACCACTATCAATCATGACCCTCTTGATGGAGATGTCATTAATCTGAGTGGTGATGAATAGTGGTAGGTCATGGTCCTCTGGTCTGAGAGAGGGAATTTTAGATGGTTCAAAAGATATAGAGGTGGATGTTTTGAGAGCACCCAAAAATTTGTGAATGGGATTGGATCATTAGCTGGTATGTGATGGATTGAAGGGCTTCTATCATGGCCTATTTTTGAAAAGGTGATGTTTGGACTAGTTCATAAAGTGACATCCAGATAGGGATTGGTGTAATTGTTTGATAGTGACCTTTTATATTGTGGTGAAAGGAGGTGTTATTGCTTGTATGGAAACTTTGGATTTTAATGGTGGATTTGATTAGAATCTTTAGGAGCTAAGGAAATGGACACCTTAGGCTTATCAGATGAGGTGGATAATTCAGAGGTGGAGGTATAGTGATGGAGGTTTTACCTTTCTTAGGCTTTGATGTTTCTTTTTCATAATTTTGTGAATGGGTGGTGATGTGTACAACATTCAACTCAATGATCAGATGATTTAAGGATAGATTTTTCATGTTTTGATGATGATGACATTGATGTTGATGTTGGTGTTGTGTTTGATTGAGAAGGAAGAAAGAGTGGACTTCCAATTTTGAACTTTTAAATGAAAGGCTCTACAATTTTCTATGGAATGGCCTCGTGTCCTATGGTAATCATAAAAACATTGAATTCATACTAGAAGGCTTCCATCCGTGATGATCCGATGGTTTAGGAGGTGGTAATGTAATAAGTGATCATTGAAGGAGGTCTTCTAATATGGTGGCATAATGCCCTTTTGGTGTGATGTGGATGGTGACAAGGTTGCATCTATACTATTCCTCTCTGAGGAAGTAAGATGGGTTTTTTAGTATGGTTTTTTTTTTTCATCATGGAGGCTTTCTAGACATCAATGAATGGTGGATGAGGAGCCTGTATAGGTGGTCATTGGTGCAAATAGTCAAATTGTGTGACATGTGAGTGAAGGACCCTATATGGGGGCTATGGTGAGGATAGTTGGGTTGTGCAACATGTGAGGGTGAGGACCCCATATGGGTGATCGTTGGTGTGGATAGTTGGGTTGTGTAAAAGGTGTAGGATATGGACTTAGTGTAGGGGTTTGATTGGGATTTTTGATCCTATAATAATAGGGTGATTAACAGATATAAGGGAGTGAGGTCCACAAAAGAATATGATCTAGAAAAACATATTGAGGAATTTTAAAAACTTGAACAACACCTTTATGAGGTGTTTCATGGTTTTGGATGAACTAGGTGTGGTTGATGAGGATGAAAAGGGTCATTTTTTCTGAGGTAACAAAGGCAGATTTTTTAGGTTGTTTTCCAGATAATGGTTTTGGTGTAATAGAGGATGTGAGGTATGGATTTGGTAGTGGTATGTGATGAAGGTGTAGGAATAGTTTTAGTAATATTTTAACGGAGAAGGCTCAATAACTTTGGGCTGGTTTTTGTTGGATTCTTGGTGTTGATTCTGCAGGTTTTGATTTGGTAAGTGACAAGGATGTAGGAAGGGTTTTAGTGATGCTCTCAATAGATGGAGGCTCCATAGTCATATTTTTAGGCTCATTGGTGTTGACGTTGGTTTCATGGGTTTTGATTTGGTAAGTGACGAGGATGTAGGAAGGATAGGCTCTATTTTTGTTATTGTATTGATGGTGTGGACAACATTTTGTTTGTGGTTGATCGAGAGATGAAGGGTGATTCGGAAAATGTTTCTTAAATATGTCAAGATTTTGATTTGGGGGTGCATTTGGATTATCTAAGTGGAGTTCACCCTTGTCGATCAAATCTTGAAGTACATTATGGAATGTGTGACACCTTTCGATGTCATGTCCATTGACCCTATGGTATTTACAATAATCATTATCTCGGTACCAAATGGGTTTAGATATTGATATGTCAATGGGTTGGATAGGTGGGAGAGATATCATGTTGGAGGCAAAGCAATTTTCAAAGACTACTGTTATAAGTCTCTCCTATAGGTGTGTAGTTACATTGTTGATGGGGACACTCGATGGAAGGTTTTTCCTTGGGAGTGGATTTGACTATGATGGAATTGGTAGTTGTTTTTGACTTATCGGACTTGGATGTTGATTTGGATGGGAACTCAACTTTTGGTTTCTTAGGATGAAGCTTTACCCATCCATCTTCTAGAGCTCATAGTTCCAGTTTATGGGCCATGGTAAAAGCCTCATCAAAAGTTTGAAATGATTGAATTTGTAAAGTGGATGAGATGTGTTTGGCACATGCATGAAAAAGACTTCGATTAATTTTTTTTTGTGGTAATGTAAAGGATAGTTGATTAGTCACACCCCTCCAATGGGTGAAAAAGTCAGCGATGGATTCATCTTTGAATTTTCTAATGGCATATAGGTCATTGATAGTGATTTTTATGTGGCTATGTTTATGGAAAAATGGTCTAAGAAAAGTTGGGCAAGCTTACGCAAAGGAGAATAGGAATGTTGTGGGATGTTGTTGTACCAATCTAAGGTAGGACCAGAAGGGACATGGGAAGGTCCTTAACATTAGATCTTGATCATGAGCTATGAGATAACATGCATGATGAAGGCACAAATATGTTGTTGGGGATCTTCCTTGCTATAAAACTTGATAAACTTAGGAAGTTCCCAGTGGGGTGGATATGGTTTATATGGCACTGAAGGATGAATGGGCTCATTGCAAATTTGATCATAAGAGAGCACATTCTTGGATGAGGATGAAGCAACTTTGAGATTGATATGTGGCTTAAAAGGGCTTGGAGGGGATCAATTTTGTTGGTTGTTGTGAAGATGAGCTAGGTTGAAATAAGGACTGGCTAGGTTGTGAGTATGTCTGATACTATTGAGGAATGCCTTCTTGGTAGGGAATGTTTTGTTGGGGATGTTCTGTTGATATGAGGCATTGTGTTGGTAAGGGTTATTCTATTGGGATGTGGTATTGTGGAATGTTTGTTGAGGTGTATTGTTGATGTATGTTATATTGAGGTGTGTTTTTTGAGGTATATGTTGTTGATAAGGAATATTTTGTTGAGGAATACTTTGATGATAAGGGATGTTCTATTGTGGGATGTTTTGATGAGATGAGAAACCTTTTTGTGAAGCTATAGGTTGTGAGGTTTGTATGTATTGATATTGTAATGGCATTGATGTATAAGTGAGTGGTTGTGAATATGTAGGTGTTTGTTGGGAGTATATGAAAAGGAGGTGGAAGAGGATGGTGCTTGTTGTGGAACACTTTGTTGAGAGATATTATATTGTGGGATATTTTGTAGGGGTGTAGATTGTGGCATGGAGATCAAAGGTTGTGAAGGTTGTGGTATATATTGTGAGATAGGATGAGTGTTGGAAATGGCACTAGTATTGACCAGTGGTGTAGTTGTAGGAATGGACATAGTGATGTTTTGAATGGGACTAGTAACTTGTTGGGAGGATACAATAGTAGAAAAAGGCCACAAACCTAGTGGAGATGTTTGTACCTATGAGAGGAAGATGGGGGTAGATGAGGAAGTAGTGGTACTACTTAGAGGAGGTGTGGAACTATAGAAGGACTTGGTGAAGATGTGGATTGTTGGGTAGATGTGTTTTGTGATGAAATCATGTGGAGGTCATAAAAGGGACTGAAGAGACCTCAGATGCTTTGGGTTGACTAGTGGAAGATTGTTCATTCAATGTTTCAAAGGGGTTAGTAGGATAAATATCTAGGGGTTGACTATTGTTTGGTGTTTCAGGTTGATTTGAAGTGTATGGGTATAATTGTTGAATGATGGGGTCTTGATTTTGATCAATGAGATGTGTAATGGAAGATGAAGGGTTGTAAGTGTGTTGGGGTGTAAATGGTTACATCTGAACATTTATAGCCATTTAGGTAGGCATTGAGGGAAATAGGGTTTGAGTCTAGCATTTCTTCAAAGACAAGGTCTCCCCTATTGTAGAAGGGAGGTTCGATGCTCTAGGAGAAAATGGATGTTCTGATTCTAGTGTATGAGGGATTTGACCATGATATCGATGTGGGGAATGAAAGGATTGTTGTTCCATTTCATTGTTATAGTTGACCCTAATTCATTCCAAGTTTTTGGGTGTCAGAAAAGGGATTGGATGTATTTATTTGATAATATGGGATTTGTTGTTGTGTTGGTGTCAAAAGTGTTGTAGTGTAAAATGGGACATGTTGTTGAAATGTAGGGGTGGAGTAGACATGTTTTCAGGAATTTGGTTATGAGCTTGTTGTCTAGTAAGTACCATAATAATCAAACACACAAACACCTAGAAAGTGAAAAATAACTAAATGGGTTGATTTACAAACAACAAGAAAATGCAAGAAAATATGTTGTTTTGTATTTATCTTGATTAATTATGAAAAAGTGAAATGTGTAAGATGGTTAATGAGGGTCCTAGAAATGGTAAGCTATGGATGGTTTCGGGTATGTTTAAGGGTGGAGTCCTCATATATACCTGAAGGTACATGAGGCCCAACTCTTGTACTGCTTCCAGATATGGGCATGTATATTGGGGCCTACCCCCTCACTTCATGGTCCCACTGATAAGGGAGTCAGTGCTGAGCCAAAATATACCGATGAAAGATAGAGATTATACTCGGCCAGAACACCAAGTCAGCTTCCTTGTTTGGGTGATGAAATCCCAATCAGTTTCACTTGGGTGGGAATTTTTGAATGCATTTTTGATTTGATAGTGGTTTGGTTGTGTGTGGGGAAAAATGAGTGAATGCAACGATTTTAACTCCCTAATTAAAACTAGATGATCAAGAAGTATGAAATGGTTTGTTTTAAGACCCAAAATGAAATGTTTATTTTCATGAGAGAAATCAAAAAAAAATGCAAAAATGAAAAAAAAAGAAAGGCTCTAGACTTACCATGAGAGCTCTATTTTTTTTTTTTAGATTTTTAGCAATTTTAAAGCAAATTAACAAAAAAATCCAGTAGATGAATTTCAAAAATAGTTCCTAGAACCATATTAGAGAAAAAGAGAACAAAAACAAAAATTGTGAAGCAATGAATGATAAAAAAATAAAAACAAATCTAATCATTGATGATTGGGCTAATCACAGGTGATTATCCTAATCACGTAGATGATTACTAGATAATGAAAATAATGAATATATTACTAATAAGATGAAACAAAATAATAAGGGACAAGTGTCCCACTAGGCATGCCAAGATGTTGAGGACAATTTTTACCTCAAGGGGTTTTGGTTTGATACTTCAAAGGGGTAAAATTTTCTCAACCTCAGTATGGGGTTTTAAGATACCCATGAGATGTGGTGGATGAATGATGTTTTTGCACTCCATGAAGAATGTACTAGACTTCCTTTCCTACAAGTAAGCCTACAAATCAAAAACACTTACACAAAATATAGTTAGTAAAATAAGGTGGGTAGGTTGTCTGAAAAGGCCAAGTCCTAGAAGCACAAAGACTTCCTTAAGTGGATATCAACCTGATTTTAAGACAATCAAGCTTTATTGATGATAATATGAAGTACAATATGATAAATGGTAAATGTGATTAACTATTATCACTTATTTAGATGATTACATACATTAGCTGATAGTAATGAAATGAAAGCAACAAGCCTAGAATCTAAGTTGGAATTCTAGGTTAGAATCTAGGTTTTCTGAAAATTTTGAGCCTACAGAACAAGAAAAGTCCTCATCTTCTATGAAGTAAGAATCAGGTTCAAGAGATATAATCTTCCATGAAGAAATCAGAGATCTCTTCTTTCGTATATCGTAGAGGCATGAAAGATCAAAATCAATGTCTGGAAGGTTGATGTTGCTTTCGATGTCGATTCGATGATGTGTGTGGTTTTCCTCTTGGTATGTCTAGGCTTGCCTCATAGTTGTACTTGAATGATGCAAGGTCAGCTTGGATCCTCTGGACCTCGTAGTATGCCTCCCAAAATTCTTTAGTTTCTTCACGAATGTGTTGGGTTGATGCAAATATTCTTCCAAATGATCAAGGGTGTAGCGTGGATAACACATAGTTCTAAGTCATGTAAAATCATATTGCTCCCAGTGTAAGGGGTGGAGATGATTGGTAGTGAATCAATGCTGGTAATGGGATGACTAGTACCTAATATGGCCATCTAAAAACCCATACTTGACAACATGTTAGCAATAAAAAAATGGATATGGATTGTTAAGAAGATTTGAACAAATATATGAAAGAAAAATATTGTGTAGGAATCACAGTGATTAGCAATCATCGGTGATTATTATGTGAATTCTAACAGGATAATAAAAATAGATGATATAACTTGATTATTTTGTTACTATGAGGATTTTTAAACCTTAAACGAGACTAGTAATGAAAATATGAGAAAAGTTACCTTGAAAAATGGAAACAAAATTCAGTGAAAACAAGTGCTCACCTTGGATGATTGAACAAATTGAATGGTAGATAGGTGAATGATGGCTTGATGATGTCTTGACAATGATGATGGATGATACAACGATCATTTTGATGATGTAGTGTGATGATGATGGATGATGAAAAAAAGATTGATCTCTAAAATGTCATGGATGAAAGATGTAATTTCTATCAAAATCCAATAATCCTCCCCCAAAGAGGCTTAGAAACTTTTTATATAGATCACTAGCGACTTGGATAATCACCGATGATTTTGGAAAATTCAAGTTAGGGGATAAAAGGAGTGATTTTCTTTCCATTTTTATCTTGATTTGAAGGGATTTCAAGAGAGGTTGGGATACTAAGAGGGATGAGCTCGAATTAGGACTAGGTTAGTTAGGATAAATGTAGAGGTGTTTTTAGAAGGTTTCTAATTTAACTTAGTTCTAACTAGTTAGGGGTGGGAAGTAGTTATAGGGATAAGTTAGAGGTAGTTAGGTATATTTATGGAAGGTTGCTAAACTAACTAGTTACAACTAGTGAGTGTAGGTAAGTTGACATGATGAGGTGTGAGGATATAATTAATTTATTTTAATTAATTATTTTATGAATGGAGCGAGTGACATAGGTTATGAAGTGTCGTAAGTGGTGAATATTAACTATTAACGATCAAGAATGAGTTTAGATAATGATGGTGAGAGAGTGTAAATTTCCCATCAAATAATGTTTCCACTTTTTCACACTCACAAAAGTATACAACTCTTTATCATATGTAGGATAATTTCTTACCATACTTATGAAGGTTTATGAATGGTAAACAAAATGTTTTATTGTTAGAAGCACAATGGAATGAGGGGGGTGAATCAATCCTTTAAAAATTCCAATCCATGAACCATCTAGACTTATTAACCTTTAAACATCAACATAATTAAACCATGCACATTCAAATCATACACATGAGTAATTATGAACACAAGTACACACAAACACTAGATATGAGTGGGAAACCCTCAATGGGAAGATAACCCATTCAATATCAGCTTATTACAAAAACAAAGGACTCTCATGAATATTAAACATCATAAGATATTTATTTATTGAGGCACCAACCCCACAAGGAGCGCTAACCCCTGTTTTAGTAGGACACCAACCCTACAAGAGAGAACCATCCCCTAATTTAGTGAGGCACACATCCCACAAGGAGGCTACAACCCCCAAGATGATCAAACACTGACTTAACCACATGAATGTGTTTTTCACCACCAAATTTTTATTGAAACAACTGAATATGACATTCTAAAGCTCGATCCTCCTTCTATCTTTCTCAAAACATCTCTCAAGTCTTCTTGCCCAAAACATCTTCCTTCAAGATTATTTCACATTTTCCCTAGCTCACTATCACCTTATATCTCTCTAGAAAAAAAAAATACCCATATATATTTCACCAAGTTCACAAGGACCTTAATTACCTTCACTTATCTTCCCTCTAGGTCACACTTTTCCCTCTCTTGCACAACTAGCACAAATGAACTTTCTAGTCTACCTTTATACCCTTCTCTTGGTCATAAAACATGTAGGTAGGAATTCATACGGTAAAATACTTAAAACGTAATTATAAAACCATATAAAATAATCCATAATACCAAGTAGGTTACCACTATTAACAAGAACCATCTAGGCCTCCATTAGGACACAACAAGTCCTACAACCCCAAAACTAGCAACTAAAAAGAGAAAAAAATTTCACCAAGGAATGGAACACACTTAGACATGTTGTGTAAGACCTCATAAATATACAAAAATCATGAAACAACTCGAAAAATCATCTACGCGCGCCCTTGCCCTCACCGCATGCTAGCCTACAAACCCCGTAGTTGCTAATCCATGCAAGGATTTGACCGTGCTCCTCGGCCCGAAAACGGTGATAAAGGGGGTTCGTATCTAGCTCAGGGGATTCTCCTGGTCTTAGATCGACCTCATCTTTACCAATGTTGTGATTGTACGTCTGCTACCACGGTTGTGCAAACCCTAGCCATTTTGAAGCACCATCTGGGGGCATTCCTAGGAAAGGCTCTGCTCATGGTGGGCTGGAATAGAGAGCTCTACCTATTATTCCAACGTTGGATAGAGAGATTAGGTGCGGACCTCTTGAAACCTCCTTCAAAGATGTCTTAAAATGCAAGGAATCCTCCATGAAACCTATAGACATCACCTCGTGTATTACATTTGGGAAAGATGTAATTTCATCTGAGATTTACTACAAAGAGCATGCTCTGATTTGTAGATTCGGGGGTTTGTGGCCTAGCCTTCCTGTTCTTCACACGTGGATCTCTAAGCATTAGACTCTATCTTTAATTGGTAAGATAGACTTATATCTGTGTGCTAAAGGCATTTTCATTGTGGTTTTCTCTTCAATAGCTGATAAAGACATCATTGCTTCCAAGCTCTGGACCTGCGAGTCCAAATATTTGGTCATGAAACCTTAGTTCCCATCCTTTAACCCACACATAGAATCATTCTCATGGAAACCTGTTTGGATCAGCTGCCCCATTTACCTCTCCAATTCTGGAGTCATGACTATCTGACATCCATTGGCAATACCTTGGGTACTACACTCTATATAGATTCTCAAACCACTAATTACACCCATACTACCTATGCCTAGATCTTGGTGGAACTTGACACTGATAAAAATCTTCCTACTACCATAGACCTTAGAGTGCAAAATAGAACTTGGTCACAAACTCTTGATTATGAAGGTCTACCTTTCCGGTGTAGAAGGTGTTTTGGATTAGGACACACCTCTACTTGCTTGTGGGATGGAAAACGTCAACATGAGAAGCGCAACTGGTGGAAAGACGCACTCCCGAACCCCTGATTTTTGTGGCTAAAAAGGATCTTGAATCAAAAGCAGATACCATAGTTGAATCTGATTCAGCCCTAAAAACCCCTCTATCTGAAACTCAGATTGTTAGCAACATGAAAAATGCACAAGTTGTTGAGGGCAACAAGGAAAATAATAAATATATCTCTTTAGATGTCAACGAGGCTGCCTCAATTGGCACAAATGTGACTAAGGAAAATACTCCTCCTTGGTCTTCTCCTCCAACCATGGAGGCTCCTTCAGGCTAGGTAACAACAAAAAAAAAGAAAAAAAAATTCACCCTAAAGGAAAGCTCTATGCCTAGATGATCTTCTCTGTTAATGTTCACCGGGTTACATTATAGCATTTTTCATGGCCGGATCACAGAGTGTTTCTTTTCCAATGGTGTTGATGTGCCATTGCTGTTTGTTCGTTGTACATCAGTTGTCTTTTTGCTGATGTGTTGTTGGTTGTGGGTTTTTTCTTTGCAGACAACTTTCTGCAGTTGGTCATTATTGTTCTATCTAGACTCTGAGGTCTTTTTTTTTTTGTGCTCAATCTTCCAATTCTAGCTTCTGAGCCTTGTTGTACAAGGGTATAGTCCCTTTCAAAAAACTATTTACCAATAATAAAAAAACTCAATAAAATTATCTCATCTCATAAATACACTCAAGATCATGCACAACCAAGCACCCTCAAACTTGACGCTCAAAGAACATGTCATAAATTGCTCATATCTTATAAAAACTCAAGTATGATATATCATTGGAAATATCTTGTAGTCAAGATCATCAAAAAATTCAAACTAAGTCATGAAACTACATGTAGCACCTCCAAATATGTTATGTTACCATACTTCTCCAAACTTCCTAAAAATCAATCCTCATAAATAGAGCACACTTTGCATCCTAGGACCTCAACCATGATCTTAAATCATCTTATAAATGTATTAAAACTCCCATGTTTCCATAAATGGTAAATAAGTCAATAGGTCCAATTGGAAAATTTTGTAAAAACTAAAAATTTCGAGAACCTTGCCTTTTTTTGGTGGGGTTCACATACAACCAAGACCTATAAATAAAATCTTGAGAAATATAGAGGAGTCCTATATAAGCATCAATCATCATATTTGCAAAATGAATCAGTTTTGTGTCACTACAAGTAATTACCTCCAAGTCACTCCAAAGCTAGGGTTTCAAGAGGGTTAAAATGTAGTTTACCTTCTTAACAATTGTTCATAAAAATATGACGCTCAAATAACCTCATTTTCTTGGAAAAAAGTAATAAATGACCTACTCAAATACCCCTAGGATCTTGGGTTCCGTGAAAATCAAACACTCGCCAATAAGCATATGAAATTAAAATTCGCTCAAAATCTCTCCTTTGGAAACTTGGTTTTGGAAAAAATTCAATATCTTACAATATCTTCATCACTTAGACTTGAAACTTGACAGACAATATCATATAAACCTCCTTGATGTTATCCAATGCTTATCCATGCCTTCACACACCTAAAACACTTCAGACACCATGAGTTTCCCATGCTTACATGTCTTGTCTACATACTTCTTAATTCAAAAGACCTAGAACATGCATCATATACTTGAATTATGACCTTTTACATCTTCTACACCTACTATTACATGAAAATACACACCTCACATTATCAAATGGACCTTATTTGATTCATTTCTCATGCTACCATACCATCATGCTTGCACGAGGTCAAGGATTATGCCTAGTTAGCCTTGAACCATCATATGAATCCCAATAATTGAGCTTGAAAACACTTATAACACCTACTAACACCTCTAACATGTCTCACTAACCATGTTGGACCTCATGCAAACCTATAAGAAAATATTTGATCCCATAAATGTCACCAATTTTCTTGACTCAACCATGCATATACATTAGGACAACATCAATGCAACACACCATACAAATTTTTCATTCCACTAAACACCTCATACTAACTCAATGATCCACCACGACACCATTTTCCATCAATGAAACATGACATTAATGACAAAAACAAGAAACAATTTCCAAAAATCTTGCCCTTTTTCCTTGATAGCAACCATCTTGAAACATTTATGGAAAGCACTCGTCTCGACCTATTTTCATGTTTGTGAACATACTCCACCCCTTTTAAATTTATGAAAAAGACACTATTACAACTTGACATGAAAAAATGACAACAATGCATATAATTTTACTTACTAGAAAGATTCCCCTTGGTTTTTGCTCACTCTTTTGGCTTTGTTCGACCTCAAATGCTACTGAGAATCCATAGACCTATATTTCAAAATTCATCAAATCTCCCCCGAACACATACATAATTATTTGTCTTAAAACTCATAGTAGACAAATTTCCTTCTCGATATTGTCCCATTTGTTCATTTTGACTTTCTTGTTTCAACATGATCATTTTTTTAGAGTTCTTAAATACACATGTAGAGCTCAATACCATATACTTACTCAATGCTCTTCTTGTTAGGACACTTATTCCTTCTTTCAACTAATAGACACATGCTATAGACCTTGAATCTCATTACACACTCTTGATTCATCATGAAAAGTAAAAACATACCTCATAATAGTAGAATTCAATAACCTCGGACTAATAAGGATATGATTATCATACAACTATAGCATACCTTCACTACCTTCAACACAATAATTATGACCAACACCATGCTTCTCAAGCCTAACATCTGATTGCAAAGAACATGACAACCAATTACACATGAAGAATAAGTAACTTTACCTTACCTGATTTCAACCATGTCTTACCACACTTTTCCTTGACACACCTTTGATGAATCAACAATATAAAAACCTCATTTCACTAGACACAATCAAATTTTAGCAATGTAGATCATGTCATACCTTAATACATATTTATTATCTTTGGAGACCACTTGCTATTTTTCATCCTCTTGATAGGTTCCCCTTAGGAAAATACACACCACACTTTGGTCTTCATAATTACTGAGATATTATTTTGGACCTAAACCATGCTTCCATGACATATTTTTCTTCATAACAAACCTTATACCATATTAATTAGGTCTTGGGAAATTATACACTTATGAATTTGTAATGACTCAACTCATCTCCCTTTGAGATGATGCATCCTTCATATTTTAAAACCTTCTTTACACATTTATGAAAAAAATATCCCTTGTAAAATACTTAAAATCTTTCTTCTCTGATGTCACATACCACATACCCTACTTTTCATGCCTAATTCTTATCTAAGATACTCTTCACAATGTTCTTATCACTGTCAGACCATTCTATCACATGTATACTTTTCCTCAAGATAACAAAAAATAAAAACATGCAATTTCCTTGTTAAGCATTTACAAGTCTTGATACATCCTCTCAAGTCCACTATCAAATATCTCTACAAATATTGAATAAAAAAATGTTTTGATCAAGCCTTCAAGCCTTCTTAGTATCTTAGAGCCAACTACCCCCATTTTTATTGTATACACTTTCAAAATAGACCTACATGCTAACTCAATACAACCTTGATAAGCCAATAGAATGAACCAAATACCTTAGTAAGAAACATGTCTACACTCATACCTTACTCAAAAGACATTCTATCAGGTTTTTTTACTTCTTGCACTATTCATTAGATTAAGATACCTTCACGACTCAATACCAATCCCCGAGATAAAGAACCCACACATCTATCAGAACCACTCTTTTCCGAAAATAAGATCCTTCAATATCTCTCAAAGTCATTGAAACATGTTTATATGTTCTCAAGCTACTTGATGTACTTTTCCCATATCTTCTTTAGATTAAAAAAAAAAAACTTTAAGCTACATAGTATTCTACATGAATGATATAGAGTAACAAAACACAATCATATAATCCTTAGGAAACCATTTC
The DNA here is from genome assembly GCA_018340775.1 of Taxus wallichiana var. yunnanensis. NCBI lineage: Eukaryota > Viridiplantae > Streptophyta > Pinopsida > Cupressales > Taxaceae > Taxus > Taxus wallichiana. The sequence goes on from CM031244.1 coordinate 636,277,995, forward strand.
AAGTAACACATCATTTCAGTAGCTAGATACCTATGTAAATCACCTTCAACAAATAAAACATGATTGAAACCTCATACTTGATTATATACATAAGACTGTCATGACATATTTTACTATGCCCAACCATCTATACTATTCCTCCCGTCTTACAAACTCTATCACTTGCCTTAAAAATCATTAAGACCTATTTGATGAATTTGAACTATCATCTTACCATCTTTATTTAGTACTTCATGACTTAAAAAACCAAGCTATTATTCAACCTTTGACCTTATAACTATCATACCATGATATAACATTAGAGAAACAAAACATACTTCCTTGTAAGCTTAAAACTTATGTTAGTGTGGCATGAAAAAAGGATAATGAATGTATAACAACTTACCTTTTATCTTTACATGTCAGCTATCAACATAGCTTACAGGAATAGACCAACTGTCAAACTTCCTTGAAAAAGGACATTACACCTTGCATGGAGTCATCATTCATTTCAAAAACTCTTGACAAACAACATTCCTCCATGTACTTGATGGTATGATCAAGTTATCATTCAAAATAACAGATTCCTTCTTCACAAATCTCCAAGCTCCATGAACCCTTGTAACTTTTCTACATAACAAGTACTTGTAATAGTCAATAAAGAATAGATATGTTAAAGAAACACCTATAGTTAAAACATGGTTCTTGTACCCAGAGCATGCTCCCTAGGATACCACTTGTCATAATTACAAAAGCTCTTGATGTGATAAGCATATCATTCAAGATTCTTCCAAATATCTATACATCCTCTTGATGTTATGAAATTGTCATCCATAAAAAAACTAAATGCTATTATAAACATCATGCTGAGATTAGAACATCCTATCAAAATAATTTTCAAATTCTTAAAGCTTCAATGATCCGTTTCTCATATAACCTTGCAGATTCGAGAGCTAAATTTAAAAACCAGTACTAAACAAAAAGCTAGTTAAGAAATGTTCACCTCTAAACACAACCAATGGCACTATTCACACCTTTTGATACATCTTAGCACAAATAATAGAGATAATATACATTTCTTACCTCTTCACGACAACTATAATCCTTCTTGATGATTCCAAAGAATCATGATTGATGTCAAATCTATCCTTAACTATGAAAAACTCTATCCTCCATGACTGTAACTGACTTATAATATTGAAACATACCTTTTTATAATATCATGCCATAATACTAGGCACCATTATACATACTATGTCATCTTCCAAATTATCTATCAACATTTCGAGCTACATACACCATTTATAGGCTCTCATAATGAAATAATGAATGGAATAGGTAACAAATATACATTTGAACACAGGTAACCATCTAATTCACAAAAATATTCATACATCTTGATGCTATTAACTCGACACATCAAGTTCAAGATACTAATAGCATTGTGCAAACATTTATCCTTGATACTCCAACTTGTATAATACTCAAATTTTGACTTACATGGACTGATATCCTAAACCGGACCTTCAAACTTCATCCTTAGTAAATTTCCTTGATTCAATAGAGACATACCATATTAGAATAGAATAGGAACTCTTTATTTAACTTCATGAAGTGATCACATACCTTATTCATACTTTTATGTTGTCCAAACATACTTGAACTTATCTCCTTGATAACCCTCATGTCTTCAAGTAAAATTTCAGTCCTTCTCATGGGTTGATTAGTACTAATATGACTTGAAGACATAGAAATAGAGATACAAAACAAACTATAGCACTTAAAAGATCAATCATGAACCAATTATTCATGAAAATCCATACACCGTCAATAATTCACAAACCACCATAAAATTCATGATGATTCCAATAAAGTAATCAAAGTAAAATACATACCTTGGAATATCATGATACAAAACCTTGTCATCTCACCAATATATCTTACCCAATCTCCTAGTATTTGTAGATATTCTAGGCTTAATGTCCACCTCGTTTGATTATATAGAAGTTAAGCAAACATGTCTCTCTTGAAGATCTAAACTAGGCTTGGCTAATTTGAATTCATCTTCCTTGAATTCTTTTACATGATTAGGCTTCTTATCATCCTTGATTGAAATTGATTTTTATTTGAATTCCCTTGGCATCCATACCTCCTTAACCTTGGGAGCTTCAACCTTCTTGACCTTCCTTGATGATTCATGAAAAAAAAACCTTGCAATATGTCCATTGTAGTGACAATTATGGCAAACAACATCTTACATATCTTTTGACTGATGAAAACTGTGATCTCTTCCATTGCTCCATGGATACACACAACTAAAAACCTCCTAAAATCCCTTGCTCTATGATGAAGAACCATTACAAGAATAAAAATAACCATGAAAAGAACTTACATACCTCATGGCATTAGGTTGTCTAACTGAACTTGTCTTCTTGACCTTGCTTGCACTAACATCCTTATTTTGATCTTCATTTGAACTAGGACCAACATCTTGACTTGGTAGATTAACCTTGATGGATACCTAGTCAAATTATTCCTTTAAATATCTCAAATACAATTCATATATGATGTTTTCATCTTCTTTGTCTTGTAGGGTTTCTATCTACTTTATGAGCTTGACACATTTATCTTCCTCCTGAGTGTTGCTATCATGGATTCAACTTGAATCTCATGCTCTTTGATGCTTTCTTCATATCCCTTGATTACTAAATTCAAATTGATGCTATCATTTCTATGGAATGATAAATTTTCTTGTAGGTATACCACAACTTCTTTAAGGTCAACTTGATCATGCATACAAACTTCACATGGCTTGTTCTTTAATTTTTCATACTCCTTTTCTTTTGTACTAAAATTTGTAGTTGTATCCTCTAGTTGATTCTTAAGACATTTTATGGTTTCTTCATCCTTCTTAGCCATAGCTCTTAACTCTTGGTTCTCTATCCTTTTCTTATTAGCTATCTTGTGCTTTAAAGGATCTCCTCTAAGTAGTTAAACTTGATTCAAAAGGACCTCAAATTTCACCATTAAAGAAAAAGTCATAAATTTCTCATATCTTATGAAAAACTCAAGTATGATATATGATAGGAAATATATTTAAGTCAATCTCATAAAAATTCAAACCAAGTCATGAAACTACTAATAGCACCTCCAAATTGCTTTGTTCCTAGACTGCTCCAAATTTCCCCAAAAGTTCCTAAAACTAGTCCTCATAAATAGGGAACACTTTACATCCTAGGACCTTAAAAATGATCTTAAATCATCATATACATGTATTAAAACTACCATTATTCAATAATTAAGAAATTAGTCAATAGGTCCAATGGGAAACATTTTTACAAGCTGAAAATTTCTAGAAACTTGACTTTTTAGGTGAGGCCCACATACAACCAAGACCTCTAAATCACATTTGGAGAAATATTGAGGAGTCCTCTACAACATCTAGTCATAAAATTTGCAAAAGGAATCATTTATGGGTCACTAAAAGCAATTTCCTCCAAGTCGCTCCAAATCTAGGGTATTAAGAGGTTTAAAAAGTAGTTTACTTTCTTAACAATTGTTCGTAAAAACATGAAAATAAAACAACCTCATTATTATTGTAAAATAATCATAACTAAATGTTAGTCTAAAATCATCAAGTAGGCGGATCTATAGATAAATGGGCCAACAGCAGCGTGCGGGGCATAGCCCTCTTTGAGACAACAAAGTTAAATTGGTTTATTGCTATTCTACCAAAGTAGGAATTTGCACAAGTCTTACGATGATTCTGCCTTGATGGAGTTTTGGGATCTCATCCTGGTGGAAATAGTTTCGATGAAGAAACAAAAGGAATGAAGGAAGGAATGGAAGAAAGGTGGATCCAAGGGAGAAAAGAAAAGAATTCCAAAGTACAAAGGTCGAGGGTTTATGTTTTAGGTCAGGTAGTAAACAAAGTCAAACTTACTCACATAAACATTCAAAGCAATACTGATAAACAAATGACAAAAACATAGGTGAATTCAACAGAATAAACATGCAGATCTAACTTAAGAAAGATCTAACACGTAACACAAGAATTCAGCACAAAGTCTCAATTTTGTATTAATAATGTTCTGTTACAAGAAGGCTCAAAGTCTTTCTCTCTTCACTCTATTTTTCATACAAGTTTGCTCACACGGAATACAACAAGCATTCCAGTATTTATAGAAGGAGAAGGAGAAAGAAGACAAAAAGGAGCCAACAACTATTTACAAAATATCTAAAAGTCAAAAGTTGACTTTGGGGTAATTTTGTGGATAACATCTCATGATGCAACTTGGATGGTGTCATCATTTGTGCCAACATTCTTTTAAATATTTTACAAAAATGGGATAAATCCCAGGAGGAAGGAGCCTATTCGTCATCATCCCTTGGTTGGAAAGGAGTGTCCTGCTTTTTCTCAGGAGAGGAAATGTGAAATTGAGCTCGATACTCCATGAACTTGCTGACCATCGTTTGAAGTTGATCCTGAGCGGGACCCTTGGTGTGATCTCCGATGACTTCACAAGTCTCCCATTCATCTCTAAGTCTTTCTGGGAGTTTGAAGTATTCATTACCTACCTCCATCAGGTATCCAACAAAGTCACGGCAGGCCAGAAGGTTGTTGATAGATTCTATATCAAAAGTGGCTTCTGAAGCTAAACCCTACGACACGATCTCCTTGAAAAGTTGAATAGTGTCATCTACCTTCCTCAAGGCGTATGATGGGGTGAGAAAACCTAGAGACATCCTTAAGATGATCTACTCCATTTGATGCATTACATCTAAGGCTTCCTCCTTGATTTTGTCTATTTTCTCCAAGACAAACTCCATTTGGTCAACCCGATAGTCTAGAGCAGCAAGGACTTTGTTGGGTGCTCTTGGGTGATTGAAGATGCCAATTTCATTAAGTCATTGACTGGGTAGTCAAGCATCTTCTAGAATGTCTCGTGTTGTAACCTAGCATGGTCCAACTCTTCGGAGATAGGTCTTGCTATTGCCTTGGAGTTCCTTGTTAGCTTGATCTATATTTTGATACAGCTTTGTGAACTTTGTGATCACTTCCTCACTATCTTTGAGGATCTGTTCTCTCCAGAAGACACTGCTACAAGTTGCTCACTAATGTTGGCATACTCATTTATCTTCTCCTGACTAAGGGCTTCAGGAGTTTCGGTGGCAGCTATAGGAGGTGCATTGCCCATCTTTTATAGGGCTTGGAGAAGATGCTTGTTTTGTTCTTTCAATATCCTCTTCTCTTCCTTTGCTTCTTAAAGCTTTTTGCAAAGGGCATCCACTGTGGATAAGGCCTCTCCTTGTAGGATTTCTGAGGATGTTCCCATTGTGACCTGAGTCACTGTAAAATCTGTAGGAGACAAATCTTTTTCTCCTTTGTGGGATCAGGGTATGCGATCTCCATAACTCTTTCACCTGAAGTGCTTTGAGAGAAGTGGGTTATAGCCTTTTGCTTCTTAGCCCCTTTAGTTGGAATAATAGAGAAGTCCATAGGTGCAATAGGGACTTTCCTCTTGAGCTGACTCAGGTGTTTGGAGATCCATTTTGGACTTAGGGGAGTGGGACTAGAGGAAGAAGAGGAAACGGGGTGGAAGAAGGAGCAACTACAGTGGACACGGGAAATGTGTCGAGACACTCGGTGGTGGCATTGAGAAAGAAGCCAACCCTCCAATGCTTATGGGGGCAGGAGTCACTATAGGAGAGGAAACCATGGGGTTAGAAGGGATCTGTGAGATGAGGGAAGAAATGTTGGGGGACAAATCTGCGAGGGAAGAGAAGATGGAGGAAGAGGGAGGGGAATGGAAGAAGACGAGGGAGAAGACACAACAAAAGGAGTGGTTGGTTGAGCGACAAGAGAAGGGGAAGGAGGAGTGGCGAGAGGGAGAGTGGGAACCTCAACAGTTGTAGTAGTGGCAACATCCTGAGTGGATGCGCCCATTGGAGCACTTACCACTTCTTCTTATTTTGGGGATATCAGGCTTACTACCTGTTCCTCGGCAGTGAAAGGAGGGCTCTCAGGAGCTTCCTCTTGAGTAGTGTTTGTCTCTCCCTCTTTATCTTTTCCTTTGCCTTTAGGCAAGTGATTTGGCTTGGTGGGTGCATTACCCAAGGGGGACGTGGTAAAGTCTACTCCAAGGTAGATGAGGCTATTTTTCTTGTACCAATGTTTAGTGCAATGCAAAGTGCCTTTATCCCTTTCCTCAATAGTCTGAGGTGCCTTGTTTCTATCGATTTCAGCAAACAACCAATTGTCCCCATCCGTGTCTAGGTAAACCTGATCAACCTCTTGATTAGTTTCTTGGAAGCCCTTTGGGACAATGGCCACACCATATTGAATGATCTTTGCCAGGGCCAATGGGAGTGATCCTTTCATCTGAGCTCGACTTCATGATATAGATCGATGTAGATATCTTCAATTTGAGGGACGTGAATTGGATCGAGATTTTCCCTTGGAAGGTAATCATGAGGATCAAAGGTTGGCCTTACCGGAAATTATGCTTTAAGTTGAGCAATTCAAGCTCTGCAAACATTTCCCAGGCTTTGCTCTGTGAAGTGCAGGTGTACCTACCCACTGTGAGGGGGAATGGAGTTCCACCCTTCTTTCTTTTCAAACACTTCTCATGGTATGTGATAAGCTATCTAGACAACTCCAATAGGATCAGCTTGGGTCCCGCATACCTCGGCAACTTGGTGGGCTCTCCCAAGAAGTTGGTGGCTCTGAGATAGGTGAAAGTGGGGAATTACATGAATAATGCTCCCCATTTCTCTGTGGTGGATACCACGCTTTTGGTCATCCGACCGTGAGTCATATTGGGCCTCAAGAGGCAGATGACGCCATAGAAGAAGGCATCATTGATTTTGCTGAATTGTGCTATACTATTTTCTAGTTTTAACTCTGGATAATACTCATATATTTTGACCTGGGGCCATACCCCACATCAACTCAATGCTTTGTGTAGTCCCCCTCGAGACGGTAGCATATACCAAGTAGGTGTTGATCAAGAATTTCGTGCTTGTTACCTATCCAAGTTAATGTACCAAACTAAACACAAAAACCTTGAAAAACTCAAATGAAATTGATACCTGATGGACAATATCCGAAGATGTAGACGGATAAGGAAGCCGATGTAGATAAGACGGGTGCACATGAGCAATTCTACACAGTAGATCTGAGTAACCTGCGAGACACTGCTTGCTTGACAGAAAAAGACCACGTTAAAAGATATTTAGGTGGACTACCCGAGAAGCGGATCCGGGAAGCGATAAGCTCCCTCGGCGGATGTCAGTCCACATTTTCAATTAAGTAAAGAAGCATACATGATAAAAGATGTACGTACAGGACTAGATTTTCTGATCAAAGTAATAAACGGAATCTAAACAAAGAGATGTAAAGCAACAGAAAATAGGGAACTGTGAAAACAAAGTTGGATTTGTGTTACCTGTGTCTTTTTACCTGTCTGCAGGATGATCGGCGTCGATTATGTAGAATCGGCATCGACTGGTTTAGATCGGCGTCGACTGGTCCAGATCGGCGTCGATCCAAGACAAAGTGTGAGAAGATTCGGGAATCGAAAAACGAAGGCAAGATCGTCAACATCTGCTGGATCTGCAAAAGCTGGAGAGATATTGGCAAGGCTCCACCTATGCTGGATGCAGGAACAGAGTCACCAAAAATCAATGGAGACATGCGATGTTGATGTGATAAGAGTAGAGTAACGGTGCTCCTCTCAGGGATTGATTTGGACAAGATCCGCTCTCATTCGATAGATAATGTTCACACTTGATGCTCAAAGATCTCTTGCTCTCTCTCTTACAATCTGTGTCCCTCTCTTACCATCTGTGTCTCTCTAGAACTGAGTTCTGGGCCTCTATTTATAATTGGCGCCGCTCCGAAAAATCGGCGTCCGGCCAGTACCGGTCGGCACCGATCATGGAACAGACTCCCGAGACGGCCAAAAGGAGTTATTTCTGGAAAGATAAGAGTGATCCCTCCACCTCAAATACGGGAAATATCCCACTTTGGGAGGAGGAGAAATAGGGGGGATATATGGATAGAATAGATATGGGGTAGATAAGTGGTTAGGATACATGTAAAAAGGTGTAATTAAATAGTTAATATTTAATTACTCACGGGTAAAACATAATGGGGTGAATTAAACTTAGGATAGGTGTTTAAATCACAAATTGAATAATACCCCAAGGGGATAGTGGTGATATAAACGTGCCCCAGGTTACCTGAGAGAGAAAACGCGCACAAGGGACACTAAATTGGATAACCAATTTTAGGTGTCTACATTTTGCCCCTTTTTGTCAAGTAACTTGCGATAAGCAAGGTTGTGAGACAAAAACAAGGAGGTGGAAGAAAGGAAGAAAAAGTGATGATGTGATCCCCCTCAAACTAGGGATGGGATGGGTGATAGAACAAACGATCCCAAGTTTGAAAAAGGTAGATGAAAAACACATGATGCCCCAGCTGGATGTCTGGAGTAGATCTGATCATTACTGATGCACAAACATAAATAAAGAGATAGCCACCTAAGGAACTCATATTGGTAGGGCAGACTAGACGGTCTCCTCATGAGATGACGTTAGTACCTACAGACCCATGAGTGTAAGGAGGGCTGCAAAATAGTCAGCATCTAAAGAGAGACACATTGGTAGGGACAACCAGACGGTCTGCAAAGCAGACGACGTTAGTGCCTACAGACCCGTTAACTCTAAGCTGCCAAAAAGTACGAGTGCCCCACGTAAAGGGAACAAACTCGAAATGGATGGTGATATCGAAAATATGTGCCAAAAGGAAACATTCAGCACACAATAATGACCAGATAAATAAGCCAAGCATCAACACTATGGCAAAGAGATATGGAAAATCGGCGGTGATCACACTAATCGGCGCCGACCAAAAAAACGGCGCTGACCGTTCATAGCACATATAAATATGCGAACGGAAAACGTGAACGATTTATTTACACTGTGATGATTGATTCAGAGAGAATCAAAAATTGGATTTGAGCACCATGGAAGCTTCTGGAAGTGGTCAGAAGCGGAGGAGGACACGACCTGGGGTAAGTGGTTCTTCTTGAACCCGTCATATTTATTTTATTTTTAATTTTATTTTTGGTTTTGTTTGGTGGGAGGCCAGAGTGTATTTTAAATCCGGCCTGACAATCGGCGTCGATTGGTAGAATCGACGCCGATGTTATGAAAGTGGCACCGATTGAATTCAATCGGCGTCGACTATATAAGATCGACGCCGATTGTATTTAATCGACATTGGATAGAAATATCTGGATGAAAATGATAAAATTTGTTTTGGATGTTCGGATTTGGGTAAATATGAAGCTAATATTGCTCTTGATGTCGTGGATGCAGGCACGAGAGGTACTACACATGAGGGATGTGATTCCTGAGCTACTGGAGACCATTCTCCCTGATGTCACTGACGCAGATTGGCGCCACTTAGAGTTAGCCGGGCTCGGGGGCTTTCGGTACTACAGACGAGTGCCGCGAGATGTAGAGTTGATGCGAGCACTAGTGCGATGATGGGATAGCCAGACTTGCACTTTTTGGTTCAGGACGGGTGAGATGACCATCACCCATGAGGACATATACAAGATTTTGAGGCTACCGATCACTGGGGACCCGATAGAGATTACGCCACGAGAGCAGCAGCAGAGGGCCCTAGTTCGATTGTATGGAGACAGGGCAGATGATTCAGAGATAGTGTCTGGGGCAGTGAGGATAGCCTCGCAGTATAGACAGGATGTTCCCAGGAGTAGACGAATAGTGTTGATTCAGATGACAATCTCTTATTTTTCTCTACCAGATTCAGGAGGTGGGAGATTCCCACTATTATTACTAGATTGCATTTGTGACATCCTGTAGTTCAGACAGGTGTTCGCCTTTGCTGATGCCTTGATAGCTCAGATATATTATGAGTTATGGATGTATACCACTGGCCGGAGGACATGTATTGATGTCAGTTTTGTGCTCCATTGCTGGGCATATGAGCACATAAAGCGATCGTCAGCCATTCGAGCTTCCTTGGATGCCAGCAGCAGTGGGAGCTATTGATTACGGATTCCGCGATGGCGGGCCGATATGGCCTCGGGAGATACAGGGAGATCCACAGATTGGTATGCTGAGTGTTTCAGGATGCTGACACCAGAGCAGGTCATCTGGAGACCATATCGGGTATTTCCGACATGGGCCGGTCAGGATGCTCACTTGGTGGGATTGAGACAGAGCAGGGTGGTTAGGGGCCGCAGGCCTGATATGTGGGAGTGCGTCCCGTTTATACGGGTATTGAGACAGTTTGGCCTAGTACAGACAGTGCCGACTACTTACAGGCCTTACAGGCGAGACAACAGAGAGACTGATCTGCCAATTTTGATCCCAACAGATCCATTGAGAGAGGCCCCACCCTCCATAGACAGTGATGATGATGCCAGAGTGGATGATGGTTATGCGGCATGGTATGCGACAGAGCTACCACGACACCTTCTGGCATCTATAGATGCCGATGAGGAGGATATGGCTACAGTGCTGGAGAGACTGGAGGGAGAGCACGCCACCCTGACACATACACACCAGGTGGCTCTCGAGGAGATCAGAGCTCTGACAGTGGAGAGGGATGCCCTGATTTTGGAGAGAGACACCGCTCGCCAGGAGCGAGATACAGCGATCCAGCAGAGGGATCGCTACCATCGACATAGGGAGGCCCTCAGGGCCAAATATGGTGATACAGGTACCATGTCAGAGTCTGGGACACAGGGCACGACCATAGGAGGGGCACCACTAGCAGCACCAGCAGCACCACTATGAGCACCTGGTACCGTGAGCCTGAGTACATATCAGTCTCTCCTCGCTGAGGTGAGATACTACGAGGATGCCCTAGTGCAAAGCATGCCCCAGATGTGCCTCGGTACGGGGCGAGGAGGAGATCAGCGATAGCCATAGCGAGCGGGGCATCAGAGGGAGGGAGCACCGGGAGAGACCGAGGTGGGTAGAGGCCTCCAGCAGCAGTGTGTCTAGCTCGATAGCGGTGGCCGCAGGAGAGATAGCCTGGTCCAGAGGAGGGTGGAGGAGATAGTGTCTTCCACGCATCAGATTTTACGATATAGAGATTGATGTATTTTGTATCAGTGTAGTGATGTAGCCTCGATTGGAAGGCATTTTATAGATGGCTTGATTGAGAGCCACCCATTTTTTGTTGTACAGACACTCATGTATATATATAGATTCATCATTTCCTTTGTCATATAATTGTTCTCATGCTTTTAATTTTGATATACATGGATAGATGTAGCGTAATTATGATGGATATAGACATAGACCGATAGATGATGAATAGATGTGATGGGATAGACATAGATGTAGAGGATATAAATAGATGTGATTTGATGTGATTGATATGTGGATTTAATTTGGATGAGAAAATAGATATAGATAGATGGAATGTTACTTGGATGGGCAAGTGTTTAGATGATGTGATGGATAGGTGGGAGTTGATAGTTGGAATGGATTTGATTTTTTTGATATTTTTAACTAAATTTTGATAAAAATAGATAGATAGACCCACATGTATTTATAATAGAGGCGATGAGATGTGTTTTGGACAAAGTAGATCAGATGAAATTAGATAAATGATAGAGTTTGATTAAATTAACATGTTAAATGTTAATTTAACTGGATGAAATAATTGAAATATTCACTGTGAGAGCCAAGGACGTAATGAAAACGACCTTGATTAGAAATAAAGGATATACACCCAGATAAGAAGAAAAATGATAAGCTGGACTCCCAACCGACCATAAATAGAATCTGGATAGGAAACCAAAAGATCATGCATACAAGGCCCTATATGAGGTTAAAATAAACCTGACACTAACTAGCCGCAAACCAGATTTAGGAGGGAAACGGAAGGAGCAGTAAGTAGGTATCTCGTCAAAATTTACAAGGGATAGAATACATGTTCATACTAGGAAAATAGGATTCTCCATATGATCGACAAAAGGTCTTATATCTCAGCTTCATGATTTCTGGCATAAAACAAACTGATCAATGCGGAAGTTTGCTAGATATGGAAAGACTGATCAATACGGGAAGTCTTTTAGTGATGCTAAAAAGTGTATAAAATGACTGAAAGGCTGATCAATGCAAGAAGCCTTGCGTATTTCTTTGAGAAACAGTTACCCTTCAAGGGAGCGGTCTATATTTTGAATTTTAATGATAGCCATCCTTCGAGGGCATGGTCTATATCTTTTGATTCATTTGATAATGTATGGATAGCTGTCCTTCAAGGGATCAGTCTATCTTTTTTTTTGATAGCATCTTCTTCTTCTTCTTCTTTTTTTTTTTTTTTTTTTGAAAAACTTTTTTTGGAAGAAGCTGAGTTTAGACCTAGATAGATCAGACAGAGGGGAAGAAAACGTATAAAGAGCACGCACTCATGCCCCGAGTAGATCCGATTAAGATAAGCACTTGGGACAAATGAAGCGGTGATTAAGGTATTCCTACCATGAGGAGAAACATATCCAGAAGAAAAATGCTATGAGTAGAGCCGCGATACTCATATTTAAGGTAAAAAAGACAATAGGTGGAGAACCACATAGTTTCGAATCACCATGAAAGTATATGACTGGTTGTTAGAGGGATGAAAGATCTGTCTTGCGACTAGATTTGTGTAAGATAGATTTTAATAGTAGAAGGGCCGTAGATGCAAGGCATTAAGAGGTTCCATTTCAGGTATACCATCCATGGAAGATAGACGATAAGCCCCGACCCATATTTATGAGTGATAACGTATGGACCCATCTAGTTGGGAGCAAACTTACCACGCTGACTCCTTTCGAGTGTAGTGACATTTTGATTTTCTTTAAGAACAAGATCACCAATTTTGAAGTCACAGTGCTACAAGTGCTTGTTATAAGCACATTTGACACGCTCAAGATAGACTTGATGATGTTCAAGAGCGTTGAGACGCCGCTCATCTAATAATTCAAGTTGTGCTAGATGATTTTGACGATAGTCCTCATCAGAGACGAATTCTTTGAGAGAAACACGGAGAGATGGGATTTGGACTTCCAAAGGAAGAACAGCCTCAGACCCATAGATGAGAGAGAAGGGAGTAGCACTAGTAGGAGTACGAATGCTAGTCCGATAAGCCTAGAGAGCAAAAGGGATATGTAAATGCCAATCCCTACCAGCTCGACTAGTTACCTTTGCGAGGATATTACACAAAGTTTTATTGGAAGCTTCAGCCTGGCCATTAGCTTGAGGATAGTATGGAGAAGAAAAGCTAAGTTTGATATTGAAAGCATCGCAGAGGTTCTGCAAATCAACATTCTTGAAAGACTTACCGTTATCTGTGATGAGTTTGTGTGGAACACCAAAGCGACAAATGATGTGTTGATAGACAAAATAAACTATGGGTTTAGCTTTTGTCGAAGAAAGAGGGATAGCTTCCACCCACTTAGTAAAGTATTCAGTGGCAGTAATGATAGAATGATGACGCTGTGAAGAACGGGGATTGATGAGACCAATGAGATCAAGACCCCATTGCAAAAAAGGCCACAAATCCGCTGTAGGTTATAAATCTTGACTAGGGATATGTGTGAGATTGGAATGTTGTTGACACTTGACACATTTCTTAGTGTATTCACAACAATCTCGATTAAGAGAAGGTCAATAATATCCCAAACGTAAGATGCGTTTAGCTACGGCCAAGCCACTAAAATGTCCACCACAGATACCGTCATGGACCTCCTGGATAGCTTTAGATGATTCAAGGGTTTTAGGCATCGAAAAAATACCATCAAAGCCGCGTTTGTAGAGGATCCCGCCTAGAATAGTATAGCGATTAGCGTGTAGGATAAACTATCTTCTACCATTGGATGTCAGATCTGGAGGAAGCACCGAATGAGATAGATAATCAACGATCTGTTGATACCACTCATCCTGAGTATGGGTTGTGACAGCATGGATTGAAGTTAGTTGCCTAAGATGAGATGGTTGATCTAATCGTTGCATAGCCACATAAATTCGTGAGTCCTCGGTAAAAGGCAAGATAAGTGAGGCTAACGAAGCCATTGTATCTATGAATCGATTCGCAGTGCGAGGAATAGCTTGGATAGTGAATTTATCGAAAGATTGGAGTTGAACGAGAATGATATCATGATATTTTTGAAGGATATCATTCCTGCATTGATAGACACCCGTGACTTGATTGACGATGAGCTCAAAATCACCAAAGATGTCAATATGACGAGTGCCGAGATTAATGGCATTTTGAAGACCCAAGACAAGAGCTTCATATTCAGCCATATTATTGGTGCACTCAAAGTTCAATTTGTGTGCAACTGGGATAGGCGTACCCCAAGGAGGAATCATCACGAAACCTACACCTCCCCCTTGCTGGCATTTGGATCCATCAAAGAAGAGCTTTACTTTAAATGGAGACAGACCAAAATCAATTTGTTGGATATATTCATCGGGGAATCGAGCAAGGGGGACTTGAGTGTCTTGAAGAGGAGCATCAGCTAATTGATCTGCAATGACCTGACCCTTGATAGACTTTTGCGGGATAAACTCGAGATGAAATTCTATCATAAGCATGAGCCAACGAGTGATACGATCATTGTGATAAGGGTTCACATGAATTGTATTAAGTGGATTGACACTTGTGACAATGTAAGTTTTGTGATTAAGGAGGTAATGACAAAGCTTAGAAGTTGCGAAGAAGAGAGCACAAAGCATAGCTTTTCAATTTTAGAATAACGTGTTTCATACTCATGGAGGGTGCGACTGATGTAATAGATAGCTTGTTCTTTACCGCAAGCGTCCCGATGTGAGATCATGGCTCCTAGGGCATGGTTAGTCACGAGAGATATAAAGATAGAAAGGCTCCCCCTCGCATGGAGGTGTAAGCACAGGTGGAGAAAGAAGATAAGCTTTGAGATCATCGAAGGCCTTTTGGCAATGCTCATCCCATTCAAAATGAACATTCTTACGGAGGATATGATGAAAAGGTTGACAACGGTCTGAAAATTGTGAGATAAAATAACGCCTTGATCAAGACGTCCTTGAGACTCATGGAGTTGCTTTAAGTTAGAAGGAGAGGCATCTCAAGGATAGCTTTTATTTTTGCGGGGTCTACTTCAATACCCCTAATGGAAATGATAAAACCTAAAATTTTACCAGTGAGAATGCCAAACACGCACTTAGATGGATTTAGACGAAGACAAAAGTGAATAAGCCTCTCAAAGAGAGGTGTAAGAATGAAAAGATGATCCTGACGATGTTTGGATTTACCGAGGAGATCGTCGACGTAATCTTCCACACTTTTGTGTAAGAGATCATGGAAGATGTAGGTCATTGGTCGCTGATAGGTTGCTCCTTTGTTCTTAAGACCGAAAGGCATGACACGATAACAAAAGGTCCCCCAAGGAGTTATGAAAGAAGTCTTATGTTGGTCTTATGGTGCGATGAGAATTTGATTATACCCAGAGAAACCATCCATAAGAGAAAGCATCTCATGACCCGCAGTTAAATCCACGAGTTGGTCGATATTAGGTAGAGGAAAATCATCTTTTGGACAAGCAAGATTAAGATCCCTAAGTCGGTACAAATTCAAATTATCCCAAGCTTTGAATTACTTGGGTACTACATTGAAACCCACCGTGGATAATTGATGGGTTGGATGAAGTTAGCGAAGAGCAAGCGCTGCAATTCTTCTTTAACAAGAAGGGCTACTCTAGGGTGCATTTTACATAATTTTTGTTTAACCGGTTTGATGTTGGGAAGAGTAACGATATTGTGGACCACGATATCGGGATCGAGTCCTGGCATATCCTCATATGACCAAGCAAAGGCTTGACGATGGTTGGAAAGAAAAGTGGTAAAGTCTCCTAACTCCTGTGGATTAAGGGATTGGCTGACCTTAATGATGCGAGGGTCTTTAGAAGTCCCTATATTAAGGTCGACAGTGGCTTCGTTGAGAAGCGTAGACGTGTCAGAAGGAATGGTTTTAGGAAGATAGGAATCCTCTGCCCCCAGATAGGTGAGGACAGAATCATCATCCGCATAGTGGATAGTGTTGATAGTAGGAGAGTCATCTCCAACTATTTCAGGGAAAATTAACGGTATGGAAGTGGACCTGTCATTAGTCTTATAGGCTAGTGGCCCTAAGGAAATGGTATTGACTAAAAAAAAGTTAGACAGGATGGAAATGGTGTCGTCCACATCAAGTGATGCTTCTGACTTAGCGGGAGAAGATGGTTCCTCAATAGGAAGAGGCTCATCGAGAACAAAGGTGGCTTTTGAAAGAGGTTTAAATCCTAAACCAAATTTTTGATGTGGCTTGAGAGTTGGAATGGACGCGAGGTCATGCACACCTTGTTCATATTTACCTAAGCCAAAGCCCTTCCACGCGCATCGATATAAATAAGTTTTTGCAAACGTGGGATTCTGTAGACAATCGAACCTTGTTAAATAAGGTTTGGTCCTAGGAGGAGAATCCGGGCAATAGTGAGGCGTATCAAGACCACCGTAAATGAAATTAGTCTGTTGATTGGGCAGACCAATGGTGACGATGTGACCAAGACCTGGCTGATATTCAGGTTGTTTGTCTGGTCTACCATACTCACTAGGTTTGAGATGGGTGTCAAAAGAAAGGAGAGGAAGCTCTCCCAGTGAGAAACGCTGCAATGTCTCTTCTAAATTTTGTAAATCCGGTAGTTTGGTTGCAGGTATGGAAGAAGATGAGGCCCCGTCAGAGAACAAGCATTTTCCTTTAGAGGGGCAGACCCTGTGGTCATGTCGCATTGTGTGGAAGGAAAAGGATCTCCTAGATGAGTATAGATTTTGCCCTCATATTGATATTTTAAGCATCGATGGAGGGTGGATGGGACACAATGCATTACACGAATCCAGGAGCATCCGAGGATCATATTATAGTGGAATTTCCCTTCAACAATGTAAAAGAGTTTGTGAAGCAACTTCTTACCTACTCGAATGGGTAGGACCACAGTTCCTAAAGTAACTGCTAGCTGATCGTTAAATGATCGAAGAGCAAAAGGCGGGGTGACACTACGTTCTTTGGTAACTTAAGTTGCTCGAATGTGTGCGAGGAGATGACGTTGAGTGCAGCACCACTGTCGATCATAATGCATTTTAATGTAGTGTTGTCGATTTGGACTGTGATAAAGAGGGGAGCCTCCAAATCCTCGGAAGAAAGGGAAGGAATTTCTGAATCTTCAAAAGAAATGGTGGTTGATGGTCTATTCAATCCAACAATCATCTCAAAGGGCTAGGGCTCATCTGAATTCACTACAATGCAATGTAGATTATCAATCAGAGCCTGGCGATGTTGCGGAGAGGATTGAATGAGGTCAAAAAGAGACATTTTGACCGGAGCCTGGGTGAGTTGTTTCATAACACTCTCCTCAACTGACATGGGAATTTGAGCCCGAGGTGCAGCACAAATAGAGACCCGAGGTCTCGGGGCTAATGAGGAAGGAGGAACTCCTTCAGGGGCTGCAGAAATGACAACCCGTGGTCAAGATGCTGTAGATGAGGATGGATTATCATATTGTTGGGTTCTAGTGGCGATATGAATTGTGTCGATTTGAGAAGGTGGAAGATCATTTGGAGTGGAATCACTAGAAGTAGAGGTCTGAGTAGATTGTTGGGGCTCAGATGGAGCTAAGATGACAGGAGATACTTGTTCCTCCTCCTCTAGCAGAAGATCACTTTCTTCCAAAAGGTCATTGACTTGGCAGTATCAAGAGATTTACATCCGTCAAGTATCATGACCCGGGTACGGTGGTAAGCACAAATCAAATCGAGTTAAACCATGTGGGTTTAACTCCTTTAGGGTTATAGGGTTTAGTCAGAGGAAGAGATATGGATGAAGATTGGAAAAATTGGTGAAGGATTTCAGTATAGAACCCGGTAGACAAAGATGAGGACAGAGATGATGAAGGCGCCTCTTTTACTTTAACAGACTGCTGAGGTAAAAGAACCTGCATGTTAGGTTTGACAGTCTTTTTAGGGATCATCTTATTTTTTTGGACATCTGGAGGAGCAGCCTTGGGCACTTGAGATGGAAGTAAGTGAGACATGATTGATTTCGATGGAGGAGGAGCCCCTAAAATAGATTTTGAAGATGATGGAGATGTGACAAGTGTTGTGGTCTTCAGAGATAAGGGAGGCTGCTTGGTCAAAACTAATGATGATTTAGATGATGTCGATTTAGATGAGGGAGAAGCTTCCAAAGTAGGTATAATCGGAGGAACAGAGGGTGCCCTGGTTTTTGGTAATGAAGATGATGATTCTGATAAAAGAGGTGACGTCTTTTTAGTAGGTAAGTCCACTTTTTGAGGTGCTGGTGAAGAATGTGTTGTAGAAGAAGATGATGGTTTTGATAAGTTTGTAGAAGAAGACGCCTTCTCAGTGGACAAATCCAATCTTTTATGAGGCGCAGAGAGAGATTTTTGTGGGAAAGCACCAAGAGTCTTGATGGTTCGAAATATGGGCTTTCCTTTTTCAGGGATGGTGACAATTTCAACCGCATAAGGTGATTGTAACCTTTTCGGGGGAAGCAAATGGGGAGGTACTGATGGCGCAACATTAGATTTTGGTTGTCTCGGTCTAAGTTTAGGAACCGAGCGTATAGGTGTTGGTGCTACTTCTTTAGATTTCCCCTTAATAGGCAAAGTAGCATTGGTGATGGAAGAAGTGAGTGATGAAGAAGCAGTTCCTTGCGAGGGAACTACTTCTGGTACAGTAATTGTGGGTGAAACTACTGTAGGAAAGGAAACAGGAAGAGTCAAAATCGAAGACGCTTCCGAAGTCGCACAACTATAGGTACGTTCACCAAGGGCATAGTCACAGCAAAAATGGGAGAAACAAAAGTAGATGTATCCGCGGTGGAAACTCGAAGGGATGTAATTGCCTCGAGCATTGAAAGAATGTCTGACGATGAGACAGATGAGGATGACACTGTCTCGGGTATGGACGAGAGATCAGACAAAGAAGCAGAGAGAGGTGAATCCGTATCTAACAATGTTGGAATATTCAAAGATGGGCTATCTGAAGATGGTGGAATCCCAGTGATTAACGAAGCGGAAGGAGGTTCTGATTCGGTCGATGTGTTCACAGATGGCTTAGTTTTAGAAGAAGATTCTTCCGTAGAGATGAAGCTGATAGTATGAGTGTTTGGTTTTTGAGACTCTGAAGCATCATGGTTCGGGGAATGATTGGGAAAAGGTTGTTTAAAGACATCCAACGCTTGATTTGGGGGAGCATTTGGGTTATCCAGAATGAGCTCGCCTTTATCAATGAATTTCTGGACAAGATTTTTGAAGGTCTGACATCGTTCGATGTCATGACCTTTGGTTCTATGATAATGATAGAAGTCATTTTCCCTATACCAGAATGGACGTTCTTGGCTTTCATCAATATTCCTAATGGGGGGAAGTTTGATCATGTGGACTTCCAACATTTTTTCCAGG
The DNA here is from genome assembly GCA_018340775.1 of Taxus wallichiana var. yunnanensis. Taxonomy (NCBI): domain Eukaryota; kingdom Viridiplantae; phylum Streptophyta; class Pinopsida; order Cupressales; family Taxaceae; genus Taxus; species Taxus wallichiana. The sequence goes on from CM031244.1 coordinate 636,297,500, forward strand.
ATAGAAGCATATGATTCCCCCAATGAAGTGAAAGATCGAGATGATGAGGTCCCTTTTCGAGAAGATGAGGAGTCTCTTCGTGGTGTTTGATTAGAAGTGGTATTGGCTCGTGATGTTTTTAATATGATAGCATTGGTGGATCCCTGATTCTTGTCTTTAGAAGTGGAAGGATTTGATTTGGTAAACCGAGAAAAATCTGGTTTAGATTTAGAGCGAAGTTTTAACTTCCCTTGTTCAATGGCGCGAGATTCAAGTTTGCGTGCCATCGTAAAGGCTTCTTCAAATGTATGAAAGGTCTGGATCCTTAAAGTGGAAGAAATATGATTAGCACAAGATCGAGTAAACAACTCGATCTGTTGGGATTGAGGAAGGGAGAAAGACAATTGGTTTATTATCCCTCTCCAACGAGCGACAAAGTCTGCAATAGACTCATCATCGAATTGACGAATGTTATAAAGATCTGTAATCGAGATCTTATGTGTGATATTTATTGAAAATTTTTCAACAAACATCTGGGCCAATTGAGAGAAAGAAAACAAGGAATGTTGAGGAATGTTATTGTACCAGTCTAAAGCAGGACCTGCTAGAGACATAGGAAAAGTACGGAGCATAAGCTCCTGATCCTGGACTATGAGGTAGCAAGCATGTTTGAATGCTCGCAAATGTTGTTGAGGGTCCTCCCGACTATGAAATTTTGAAAATTTAGGAAGTTCCCATTGGGGAGGATAAGGCTTAAAAGCCACTGAGGGGTGAATGGGTTCATTACACACTTCTTCAAAAGAGTATGAAGGACGAGCCCCTTTGGTGGAGGCTTCCAAGTCTGCGATTTTCTTGAAAAGAATTTGAACCACGTCAGATTGAGGAGGAGGCACACTGGCATGTCCTACATAAGAAGTAAATGGTGGATGTTGTTGAGGTGTCAACGAGGGATTCATCTGTTGATTGATAGGATGATAAGAGGAGTAACCAGGCATTCTGGGTGATGCCTGGTGGGGTATTTCTTTGTGAAGGAGCCTGTGTATAGGCAGGCTGTGAGATAATAAGTGGTTGGGAAAATGAAGGTTGGATGATGGACGGAGCCTGTGATTGGTGGACTCCTATGCTTGTTGACTGAATCGGAACAGATTGAGGAACATGGGTGCCGATTTGATTGGACATGGTGGGGAATAAGACCTGAAAGAGGCTTTTCTCTGGATTAGTTATTAAGGGCGCCGATGCTAGAGGATGGGTGAAGGTCACTGTTGCTGGAACATTGGAAGAAAAACCCACTGGAGGACGAGAAGCAGGAACCAACTGACTAGTCGAAGGGGGTTGACTCATAAAGGGGTATTGACCCTGGGACACAATGGACGACATAGATGAATTAACAGCAATATGCGGGTGCACAGACGCACTCATTATAGCCAGAGAAGAGGACCTCTCAGAAGTAGGTTGTGGAATAGTCGAGGTAACTGCGGCGTTAGGAATAGGTAAGACTATTTGAGAACTAGTCGATATGGTCGGTGGAAGAGAAAAAGGAGGCACAGGTGTGCCACCCTCCTCCGTGGCTCGAGGTGAGAAAAATGATGCTAACTGTTCTACAAAGGCCTGGGATGGTTCACGAGGATAATCGTACACTTGCTGGATTGGTGGTCCCTGATCAGATATTTGAATAGACTTGTGTACTAGGTAGTCCATGAGGGCTACTGGATTGCGATCAAGGAGCACAAATTCGTGGATCCCCGCGAGGAACATACTCTGAGTCGGAAGCAGATGATATTTCTGAAGGACTAGGGGAAGCTGGACGTGATGGGGTTGCTTTGGCCTGATAGAAAGGATTATATGACCAGGATGGGGAACCAACTAACAGCAGTCCCGAGGAAGACCTGGGGGGTGCCGAAATATCCACACTAGTGGTGATCTCGGAGGAAGAAGGGGCTAATTGAGCCATTCTTCTAGATTGTAACCGAGTGATGACCATCATAAACAAGCAGAAAAGAAGATTGACCTAACTAATGCACAGATAATTCAAGCAGCATAGGTGATTATCTCTTTTAAGTTTTTATGCTTTTAAGAAAGAAAATATTAGGGAAGGCCTTTTAGAACAAGAACTACTCAGATAGCCAAACTAAGGATGGTTTGGGGATGTTTTGGTGAGGAGTCCCGAAGGCACTTCAAGAAAAGACCGACGTGGCTTGATATAGGGCCTACCCCGCACTTCACACACCGCTATGATAAGGGAGTCGGGTGCTTTGCCAATATATACCGAACTTCCATGAATTTATAAAGATGGCCCGAGTACCGTGTGTAGGCTCTTTCTCTTGGATGTCACTTCCAAGTAGGTGAGGCTAGGGAAATTTTTTTTTGTTTAAATGCTTTATACCTAGTGATTTTGGCTTTGTGTGCAAGGGTGAAAAATAAAAATCAAATAGTGTCACTACTAATTTTGATCAATTTTCCAGCCTAATTAAAACTAGATGAAAAACATACAACAGAAATGACAAAGAAAGAGTTCTTTTTTAAGCACTTAAAAATGAAGTGTTTGATTTCGATGAAGACAAGTCAAACAGATTCTTTCCCAAATGCGATTAAATTCTTTTTAAGCACCAAAAATTGAAATGTTTGAATGTGATAGACAACAAACAAAGAATTTTTTTTTTTTTCCTGAAAAGGAGAAAACACCGTAAAAGAGAAATACCTATAGATTTAGCTCTCCAAGGTGTGTGGACTTCAAAAAGTGCGTTGTTGAGCTCTTCCCCTCGAACAATCCCACAAACAAGCAAAGTGCTCCGCAAGAAAAGGTTAAGCAAACACCAAACAAAATCTAGAAAGATATATCCAGATAATGGTGAAACGGAAATTTCTATTTTAAGGAACTAGAAAAATTTCAAGGAAATAACAATTTGGCATAAAGAGCAAGATTGAAATGATGAAAGGAAATGCTCAAGTAGAACTGATAAAAATCAGTGAAGAAAAAGAACAAAGCTCAAAACTAAAAAAAAGATGAACTTACCAATAAGGGACTTTGGTTGGGTCCCACCGGGCGTGCCAGAATGTTGATCAAGAATTTCGCGCTTGTTACCTGTCCAAGTTAATGTACCAAACTAAACACAAAAACCTTGAAAAACTCAAATGAAATTGATACCTGATGGACAAGATCCGAAGATGTAGACGGATAAGGAAGCCAATGTAGATAAGACAGGCGCACACGAGTAATTCTGCACAGTAGATCCGAGTAACCTGCGAGACACCGATGCTTGACAGAAAAAGACCACGTTAAAAGATATTTAGGTGGACTACCCGAGAAGCGAGATCCGGGAAGCGATAAGCTCCCTCGGCGGATGTCAGTCCACGTTTTCAATTAAGTAAAGAAGCATACATGATAAAAGATGTACGTACAAGACTAGATTTTCTGATCAAGGTAATAAACGGAATCTAAACAGCAGACAGAAAGCAACAGAAAATAGGGAACTATGAAAACAAAGCTGGATTTGTGTTACCTGTGTCTTTTACCTATCTACAGGATGATCGGCGTCGATTATGTAGAATCAGCGTCGACTGGTTCAGATCGGCGTCGACTGGTCCAGATCGGCGTCGATCCGAGACAAAGTGTGAGAAGATTCGGGAATCGGAAAACGAAGGCAAGATCGTCAACGTCTGCTGGATCTGCAGAAGCCGAGAGATACTGGCAAGGCTCCACCTGTGCTGGATGCAGGAACAGAGTCACCAGAAAATCAATGGAGACGTGCGATGTTGATGTGATAAGAGTAGAGTAACGGTGCTCCTCTCAGGGATTGATTTGGACAAGATCCGCTCTCATTCGATAGATAATGTTCACACTTGATGCTCAAAGATCTCTCATTCTCTCTCTTACAATCTGTGTCCCTCTCTTACCATCTGTCTCTCCAGAACTGAGTTCTAGGCCTCTATTTATAATCGCCGCTCCAAAAAATCGGCGTCGACCGAGTACCGGTCGGCGCCGATCACGGAACAGACTCCCGAGATGGCCAAAAGGAGCGATTTCTGGAAAGATAAGAGTGATCCCTCCACCTCAAATACGGGAAATATCCCGCTTTGGGAGGAGGAGAAATAGGGGGGATATATGGATAGAATAGATATGGGGTAGATAAGTGGTTAGGATACATGTAAAAAGGTGTAATTAAATAGTTAATATTTAATTACTCACGGGTAAAACATAATGGGGTGAATTAAACTTAGGATAGGTGTTTAAATCACAAATTGAATAATACCCCAAGGGGATAGTGGTGATATAAACGTGCCCCAGGTTACCTGAGAGAGCAAACGCGCACAAGGGACACTAAATTGGATAACCAATTTTAGGTGTCTCAGTAGGAGTTCATATAGAACCTCCTAGTTGTTGAAAGGTGTTGAAGCTTACCGAGATTGTGCTACTGATAATCTATGCCCATTCAAAACGTTGATCAGGAACGTTTTTACTCATTGTTTCTAAATATCTGAGCATCCACTTGTGAAAGTAATGGGCATCAGGAAGCCCAAACACCCTACTCAAGAAAGTGATGGTGTCACTCAACTCCTCTGAAAAGTCACTGTGATGAATGACTTGTGGCCACCTGCTTACCACCTTCTTGTTTTTGAGGTATACCTCATTCATCAGCTACATGCATTTGTCTTCGTTCTTGTTCCATGTCTTCATGCAGTCCTCTTGGCTTACTCACAAAATGTCGGTGGTGAGGGATACCCAACATGACCTCAAAATGCCGGGCAGTGAGGTTGATTATAACCTCACCCTTCTCATTTTTGACACATCTTGTGTCTTTATTGTAACAACGGCCCACCAACATCATGAACTCGTTGTTGATTGCACTCACGGAATCCTCGTGCGGTGCGTACCACTACTAACCAATTTATCCATCCATGGGCTACTTGTGACCTTGTTGGTTCTGGCCCAAAAATCCTCCATGTCAATGTGACCGAGTTTTAAATCTCTGATATCTAGGTCACACTCTGCAAGGGATTCAGGCATCCTGACCCTTTGGTATTTGTATTTCATTTCTTCTTCCATTAGGTTGGCATTACCCTTGGACTTGGTTGGCTTCTTATTCGATGAAGACATGTGTGAATCTGAGTTCAGCTATTGATTTACAAGAAGAATTAGGAAGTCCATTGCGGAAGAGCCATGTTAGGCATTATGTTAAGTCATCCATGAAAGCTTATATAATGAAAAGTTAGCAATTTATGAGTCTCTGGGTGTAAGGCGCAACTTTACTACAAAGTTACATGATTTCGTAAAAGTAAGGCGCACTTTGGGAAAGTGTTGTATGGGAGGAAACAATGCCAAATGGGGCGCGGGGTGGGGAAGGACTACACACAACATTCAGATGTTGGTGTCGATGGATGTGCGCTTGTGCCATATGAAAGGTTTTAACTGGGCACATATTTATTTGGTGTAGCAAGGTCTCAAGGTGTGCCATTGGCATAAATGTGGTATATGTTGCCAAATATTATGATGTGCCAAGGCGCGGATTCAAAATATGCATCATTAAGGTAAGGTGTGCCAAGAAATTAAGCTTTTACGTGGCACGAGTAAGACTTGCACAACATTCAAATCTTGTTGTTATTGTGTGTGCACTTGTGCCTGAGCTTGCATTTTTAGGAATTTTATGGATTTTTACAAGGCACGGAGAAGGCTTATGCCACATGTAGGGACAATGTGCCTTTGGCACGACCGTGTTTGTTGTATAAATAATGAAATTTGCTGCCAAGAAAAGAAAGGGGATGTTTTGCAAAAACTTTATGATTTTCACTCTTTTGATAGGCTTTGTGGTTTTTAACTCTTTCAACTCAGATTTTGACAGCAAGGGGAATGGAGGAAAAAAGGGATAGGGGTCTATTCTGAGGCAGGGCCTTCTAGGTTAGCAGATCTAGAAGGAGAGAAAAAATAGTTTGAAGGTGGGTTTGCAATATGTATTGGGAGTGAAGTTATCTTCTTAGGTTCATTGTTATTTTTAATAACACTAACCACCTAGACCAACAAAAAAACCATAACAAAGCCACAAGAAAAGCAAGGACCACTTACCAGAATATATAAGATAAAGGAGATGATGTGGGATCCACGAACGTGACAAATGGCAACATGCAGGGCTGACAGGAATGCTGACAAGTATAAAAGAATAACTTTTCACATTTTTTGAATTATGAAAATGACAGGTCAGACGCACCTATTTATAGAAAAAGGTGTAATAAATGTGCCACCAACTTTTTCTATGGCGCACTTAGGGAGATGTCGACACGAAAATATTTGTGCCATGGCATAGCTTTTGAAGTGTTGACACTGAGTTTTCAACGCCTTGGCGCACCATTGAGGGGCAACATTTGGAGTGTTGACAAGTTGGCGTATGCACCTTGGCATACCTTTGATAGGCACAACATTAATAGGTGCAACATTTAGAATGTTGACACTCAATAGAATGCACCAAAGGCATAGAGGGGGCGTAGTTTTGTTTGATGTAACGTGAAAGAAAACTGCGCCCAACCCAAGAAGGTGAAAATGACCAAGTTCTAAAACCAGATTTTCCGGAAAGGGATTTCATGTCATTCTAAATGTTAAGAGACCTCAACGGGGGACCAAAATGGAAATTTTGGTATGGTTACCCGCAAAATTGCACTTATCAATTTTATAGGATAACAGATTGGCTCTTTTTGGGGAATAACTTTGAGCAAAGTTTAAGGGTAGAGAACCCCAGATCAACATGTGCCTATCCATTGGGCTGGAGAGTCAAAAACAAGGGAGAAAAAAAAAGAAGGAAAACACACAACCAACAAAAGAAAAACACATGACAAAAAAAGACACACACTAAAGCAAATCGTATAAAGAAGAGAGAAACTCTACTTTTTGAATATTTTGAGATGTTGCCCGCTCTAGGAGTGGGAGCTCGATTACTGTCAGCTATGAGAGGTAGAAGCTATTCTCTCTGTTGAGTGCTTGATCTTGAAAGACCCTCTCCAAAGAGAGTCAAATTTCCTATGCATGCCCTTTGGCTCTCTTCACTTGTCCTAAAGAAGGACAATATCTCCCACCTGGAAATCCCTATGTTTAGTCTTTTTATCGAACAATCTCTTGACTTGTTTCTGATGTTCAGTGATCCTGTCGACCACCCTTACTCTCTTTTCTTCAAGTTCTGTTAGATATATGATCCTCTTTTCTAGAGAATTCTGGAAAGTCTCATCCTCAATCGCCCGTGCCAAGCGTAGAGTAGGGAGTTATGCAAAAATGGGGAGCTCGGTGTTGATTCCATATAACAATTGAAAAGGTGATATATCGAGAGATCTCTTCGGAGTAATACGGTCTGCCCACAAAGCATCATATAATGACTTGTGCTAGGATAGTCGATTATCATCAACCAGCTTCCGTATGATGGTTACTAGGTTCTTATTACTAGATTCTTCCTAACCATTTCCCTGGGGGTAATAATTTGAGGCATGGGCCAAGGTTATCTCGTATTCATAGCAAAAATTGATAAACTCACATGAGGAGAAGTTGGAGGCATTATCAGCAACTATCTTGTGTGGGATGCCAAACCTTATGATGATATTTTCTTTGATGAAGTTGCAAACAACTTAAGAGGTGGCATTCTTAACAGGTATGGGTTCCTCCCATTTGGTGAAGTAATCTGTTGTTGTTAGGACATAACTATGTTTGGCACTTGATTGGGGATGTAGTGCTCCGATGAAGTCAATTCCCCATTACCTAAATGGTTTTTCAATAATGACGGGCTTGAGGGGAAAAGTAGCCAATTTTGGTTTGCCAACAAACTGTTGGCAGAGCTCACATTTTTCTACCCAAGTGGCTATATCTTGAAATAGTGTTGGCTACTAATACCTGGCCCGGATGATCTTATGTGCTGTTACAGATGAGGAGAAATGACTGCTGTAGGCCGAGTCATGAAAATTTTCAAGCAATTTTATCTACTGGAGTTTGTCAACACATCGCAAGAATATGCCATCAATACCGCACTTGTATAAACCGTCATCCCATATGACATATTTGGCTACCCCGAGCTTCACAAACCACTTTTCCTTCGAAGTTAGATGAGCTGGCACTCACCATAAGTGAGAAAGAAAGTGATGTTTGAATACCATTCATCGTTAGTTGCAACAAATAGGACCATAGCTAGATAATCAACTTTCTCCAAACCCGACCCGCATTCCATCAATGCAATCAACTTCATCTTTAGGGACCTCTCAATCTTGGTTGTCACCATAAGATGACATAGTCCCTTGCCTCTTATGAGCTTAGTTGGTTTTATGTCTAGATGATACTCCCGGACCTTTGCAATCCAATTCCTTTGTAAGCTTTGTAACTCCCGTTGAGTTAGGATAGACTTAACTACCGTGTAAGGAACCAACACTACCGAATGAGAGTTTAGGATGTAGTACCAGAATTTCTTGAGTGCTTTGACCACTTGCAAAGACATGTTTTTCTAACTTAGACATCTTTAATTCATTAGGCTTGAGAGGGGAGCTGATGAAAGTGATTGGGGATTCAACATCCTCAATGTTCTTTTGCATTAAGATGGTGATATCTGTATGCGCAGATGCATAACTATATATGATAAAATCCTTGAGAAGTTGGGGCATACCAGGGATGGATGCATGGGCAATGGAGGATTTTATATCCTCAAATGATGCCTTTCCTTCTTCACTCCAACAAAGTTTTTGACCCTTTCATCATATTTGATATGTGATGTGTCTTCTCGTCAAGTCGAACAAAGCGTCCCGAGAAAATTCACCTTTCCGAAGGAGTGAACACCGGTCTTGCTTATGGGTAAGGTAAGGCTCTGAATAGCCTTAACCCTTTCGACATCTATCTTTGTTCCTTCCTTACTGACAACGTGCCCCAACAACTTTCCTTCAGTGATGCCGAAAACAAACTTTTTTGGATTTAGGGAAATCCTGTGCTCTCGACATCTAATCAATACTTGCTCCAAATGATCACAATGATCACTTCACTTTTTAGAGAACACAGTTAAGTCATCTAGATAAACTATGATGACCTTTCCCATCATACCTTTGAATGTGAAGTCCATTGCTCACTGAAAGGTGGCACCGACATTGGTCAAGCCAAAAGGCATCTTGCTGTAGGTGAATGTGCCTAGGGAGTAGTGAATGCTATTTTGAATCGGTCTTCAGGTGAGACTTCGATCCGATTATAGCCTCGAAAAGCCAACAAGCATGGAAAAAATCTCTGAACCGGTTACTTCTGCGCAACTGATCCATTATGGGCAAGGTAATTTTCTTTCAAGGATGTCTGATTCGGATTGTGAAAATCTACGCATATGTGTATCTCGCCATTCTTCTTTTGTACTGGTACAATGTTTGTGAAATAGGTACTGTGATGAATAGGAAAGATGATTCTCACATCCAACATTTTGTGTATTTCCACTTGGATGGTGCCCGAGATCTTGGGATTGTAATGTCTCATTTTATGGCGAAAGGGTTTGACATCATCTTTTAACTAGATGTCATGTTGGACGTCCTTCAGCTTGAAAGAATTTAGATCAGCATAAGACCATGCAAATACATCGATATATTTCTTCAGTAATTTGATAAATTTCTGCTTTTCTTCCGGTGTACAACATTTCTCAATGTTCACAAACTGCAGATCTTCCACAAGCACCTGTTGACTGATTCGGTCTCTAGAGAGGAGTTAGGATCATCTTGTCACTTCTTCTTGAAAAAACAATCATGTTTGTCAAACAATCGTTCTAGAGAGACTAAACCCTTTGGAATCTTATTTCCCCTGAGCTGGCATATGCCATTGCCTTCTTTTGATTCGTTCACTTGACCAGTGTCAGATTCACGGCATGCAAACGTATATCCTTCAAAATGAAGCTCATTGAAATTTTCTGCTTTCTCTAGAAAGGAAATAAGCTGATTGTCATCATTGAATACCTATCAGTGTTGAGAATTGTCTGGAACACTTGGGCGGAAGACTACCTCAATGGTATATGTGTCTGTTTTCAACCCTGGGTGAGGGAGCATAAGGGATGCTTTGAGATAGCCAATGAATTGGCCATGTCATTTTGAGTTCTTGGAACGACTTTTATTGAGAAAGTGTCAAATTCCTCAATGTTGTCCCATACTGCATTGCGGTAATTCCTGAGTATGTCATTTTTCACTTGGTACACCCCTTTTACCTAGTTGATGATTAGTTTAGTGTCACCTTGTACTTTTAGGTTCTTGATTCCTCTTTCTTTTGCAGCTTGCATACCGAGTAACAAAGATTCATACTCAACAGTATTGTTTGTATTGAAAAACTACAATTTGAAAGAAAGAGGAAAAATATCCTCTTCAGGAGATATTAGGACAGCTCCAGCGCCACATCCACTCGTTGCACAACTGCCATCAAACTACAGTGTCCATATCTTGTTAAGGTCCTCCTCCTGGATGAGAACGTCCATTTTATCAGACTCAGTGGATAAGAAGTAGTTCCCCATCCCTGATGATTTGAAGAGGATTTGGGCTTTGGGGTCATCAGAATTGGTGACCAGGTACTTCTTTTGTGATTCAGGCTCCAATGTTTGCATTACACCCTTGACGGGGATTCTGGCTTTGGACCAGTCCATATGAATCTCTCCACCAACTTCTCTCAAAATATTCTCCCTAGTAGAATCCCATATTCTGCTAAGATATCAACAACGAGGATGGTTATTTTTACCCTTTTCTCTGGAAATGATGTAAATGTGAATTGTGCATCTTTGATTTAACCAATTAATGGAACCTGTTTGGTTTCCATGGAGTAACATCTGTCGAAAGGCTTAGTAAGAGTGAGGCCCAAAGCATGAGTGACCTTTGCCGACATGACATTATCGGAAGCCCTAGAATCAATTATGTAGTTGCTTAGTTTGTGACCATTGATTAGGAGGGAGAGATAAAAAGGTTCAATTTTTCCTGATGCGGAAGTCGAGGCAACATTTATGCGAGATGTAGGAGGAGTGGAAAGGATTCCTTTCGAGGAGACAGGAGAGGGGACGACAACTTGGCTTTGGATATATTCGGTTAATCTTACAAGCTGCTCGGGGTTAGACTAAAGATATTCAACTTCAGACATTTGAATCTTGGTCTTTTTAGCGTGATCGACTATGTTGAATGCAACCAAGGGCTGCACTGATGAAGGAATGAGTCCTTCATTTCATGATGGTAGGGTAGGGTTACTGGCAAAGATTTCTTTGTAAAAGGGTTAATAGGAGGTTGAGCAAGAAGAGGATTACCTCTTTTAGCAATTGTTGGAGGCGTGTTTGACATAGCCTTCTCTTTTTGTATCCTGGCAGCAACTTCTGCTTCTTTTCCTTGTGAACGGGTGAAAACAACATATGACTGTCCACTTGCATACCCTTGGGTACCCTCCTCTTCATCAGATTCCTCATCTTCAAATTCCATATACCCGATTGTAGAGTCACCAGCCAGTTCACCAACATCTTGATCATCTCCACCTTACGATGAAGGTTCTTCATAAATTTTCTCCTCTTCTTCGATCTTGACCAGGGCATTGACCGAAGGGGCCTCAAGTGCCAACCATGGGGTAGCTGCAGGAAAATGTGGCCTTTGTGGGGCGTTGTTGGGAGTGAACTTTCTCATGTGGATATCCCGAGTACGGAGTGGAGGACGAAGCTTGAGCTAATTGCTTTTTTAATGTGAGAAATTCATTTGCCATCTTCTGGAATGTCAGATCTGATGAAGTGGCTTGAGAAGGAGTTGAAGCCTTAGGCTTGGATGGCTCTCATTTTAACTCACCATATATAAGCAAGTTGTCTGCAATCCGAATGGCCACAGCTTGAGCGAGAACTAAGGTGGTGATTTTTTCTTGTAAGAGTAAGAAACTTACTCTTGAGCTCATAGCGTTCACAAAGAAACACTTTTGATTTTTGGTGTTGGCAACATGGCAAGTGGCACATGATTAATCAGTGAATTGAAACGGGTGATAAAATCACACATGGTTTCATTGGCCTCCTTCTTTAGGTGAGTGATCTTTGATAGTAACACAAATGCATCTTCTAAAGGCTTATACCTGTCTTCAAATGTATTTCGTAATGTGGCGCAACTGGTGATAGATCCAGCTGGCAAATGTTGGAACCAGCTTCATCAGTAGGTCCTTGCAAGGTCTCTAGAAAGAGGCGTACTGACACATCTTCATGGGTCACATCTAGGATGCTGCATGACATAATGAATGCAAATATATGTGAATCTGTGCTTTGATTTCGACTCCCATCAAATCTTGGGAAATTGTTGTGGTTTCCATGAGGGAGTGCGTGAACTGGATGCAGCAATGTAAGAGGGCCCATAGCATTTCCCCATGGTACTTCCATTTGAAAAATTGGAAAGAGGATGCGAGCTGGAAGTGCGCTTTTTCTTTGTAACAGAGTCTTTGCAAAGAGATGTGGAGGCTCCTTTTGAAAACTGGGTTCTTTCATGGAGGGGAGGCACTCTGGTGACCGATCAGTATTTGAACTTAGTGACGTGAAGCATGCTTTGTAATACTTGAAGTGTGCCTTTGAAGTAGATCAAAAATAGGATCAACTTCTCCACAAGCTCTCTCTTCTATGGGTAAATGGCTCAACCGCTAGTGTATCTTTTCGATCTACAATGACTTTTAGAGCAGATTTATGAAACTCTTTTTGTTTGTACTTACCGATTTTCTAATGTTTCGACAAAAATTAGCGATGTAATTTTCTAAATATTTAATTTTATCCCTCTTTTGAAAACCGATTGCATGGTTTAATGAAAAAGATTAGCGATAACCTCCCATGAGGAGAAGTTGGATAAAATAATGGTTAACTTAGTAAGCTAATTTTCAGATCTTAGATTTGACTTTTTACAAGGGTTTGAAAATATTTGTAAAAATATTAAGATCTCGATCTACAAAATGTACCGAGTTTTTATAAAAACTCAACGAACTAAAGGTTTCTAATCGGTCTAGATCTATGGATCTCTGAAGAAAATTTTCAGTTTGGATCACTTTTGCAAAAATTTTAGATTTTAAACAAAGAGTTAAGATTTGCAAACAGGTGATGATTCTTACAGTTTTATCTATTTTCTTAGTCACCTAAGCAGCTTTAAAAATTGTTAGTGTCTTTTAGCTGACATAACACCCACATAGATCTGGTTCTATCCCCAGTAGAGTCGCCAAAAACTATTGGTCTAAAAATCATTGGGTGGGTAGATCTATGGATATACAGCCAACAATGTGCGTAACATAGCCCCTCTTTGAGACAACAAAGCAAAACTAGTTTATTGCTATTCTACTAGCAGGAATATGCGCAAGTCTTATAGTATTATGCCTTCAAGGGGGTTTGGGATCTCATCCTGGTGGAAATAGTTTTGATGAAGAATAGAAAGGAATGAAGGAAGGAATGGAAGAAAGGTGGATCTGAAGGGAGAAAAGAAATGAATTCCAAAGTAGAAAGGTCAGAGGGTTTATGTTTTAGGCTGGTAGTAAACAGAGCCAAACTTACATAAAAAAACAAAGCAATACTGATAAACAAATGACAAAAACATATGTGAATTCAATAGAATAAACATGCAAATCTAACTTAAGAAAGATCTAACGCGTAACACAAGAATTCAGCACAAAGTCTCAATTTTGTATTAATAATGTTCTGTTACAAGAAGGCTCAAAGTCTTTCTCTCTTCACTCTATTTTTCATACAAGTTTGCTCACCCGGAATACAACAAGCATTCCGGTATTTATAGAAGGAGAAGGAGAAAGAAGACAAAAAGGAGCCAACAACTATTTACAAAATATCTAAAAGTCAAAAGTTGACTTTGGGGCAATTTTGTGGATAACAACATCTCATGATGCAACATGGATGATGTCATCATTTGTGCCAACATTCTTTTAAATATTTTACAAAAATGGGATAAATCCCAGGAGGAAGGAGCCTATTCGTCATCATCCCTTGGTTGGAAAGGAGTGTCTTGCTTCTGCTCAGGAGAGGAAATGTGAAATTGAGCTCGATACTCCATGAACTTGCTAACCATTGTTTGAAGTTGATCCTGAGCGGGACCCTTGGTGTGATCCCCGATGACTTCGCAAGTCTCTCATTCATCTCTGAGTCTTTCTCGGGAGTTTGAAGTATTCATTACCTACCTCCATCAGGTATCCAACAAAGTCACGGTAGGCCACATAAGGTTGTTGATAGATTCTATATCAAAAGTCACTTCTGAAGCTAGACCCTACGATGTGATCTCCTTGAAAAGTTGAATAGTGTCATCTACCTTCCTCAAGGTGTATGATGGGGTGAGCAAACCTGGAGACATCCTTAAGATGATCTACTCCATTTGATGCATTGTATCCAAGGCTTCCTCCTTGATTTTGTCTATTTTCTCCAAGACAAACTCCATTTGGTCAACCCGATAGTCTAGAGCAGCAAGGACTTTGTTGGGTGCTCTCGGGTGATCGAAGACTCAATTTCATTAAATCATCAACTGGGTAGTCGAGCATCTTCTGGAATGTCTCGTGTTGCAACCTGGCATGGTCCAACTCTTCGGAGATAGGTCCTGCTATTGCCTAGAGTTCCTTGTTAGCTTGATCTATATTTTGATACAGCTCTATGAACTTTGTGATCACTTCCTCACTATCTTTGAGGATCTGCTCTCTCCAGGCGGACACTGCTACACCTTGCTCACCGATCTTGGTGTACTCATTTATCTTCTCCTGACTAAGGGCTTCAGGAGTTTTGGTGGCAGCTATAGGAGGTGCATTGCCCATCTTTTGTAGGGCTTGGAGAAGATGCTTGTTTTTTTCTTTCAATATCCTCTTCTCTTCCTTTACTTCTTGAAGCTTTTTGCAAATGACATCCACTCGGATAAGGCCTCTCTCTGCTGGGTTTCTCGGGATGTTCCCATTGTGACCTGAGTCACTGTAAAATATGTAGGAGATAGATATTTTTTCTCCTTTGTGGGATTAGGGTATGCGATCTCCATAACTCTTTCACCTGAAGTGCTTTGAGAGAAGTGGGTTATAGCCTTTTTCTTCTTAGCCCCTTTAGTTGGAATAATAGAGAAGTCCATAGGTGCAATAGGGACTTTCCTCTTGAGCTGACTTAGGTGTTTGGAGATCCATTCTGGACTTAGGGGAGTGGGACCAGAGGAAGAAGAGGAAATGGGGGTGGAAGAAGGAGCAACTACAGTGGACATGGGGAAATGTGTCGAGACACTGGGTGGTGGCATTGAGAAAGAAGCCAACCCTCCAACACTCATGGGGGTAGGAGTCACTGCAGGAGAGGAAACCGTGGGGGTGGAAGGGATCTGTGAGATGAGGGAAGAAATGTTGGGGGATAGATCCACGAGGGAAGAGAAGATGGAGGAAGAGGGAGGGGGAACGGTAGAAGATGGGGAGAAGACACAACCAAAGGAGTGGTTGGTTGAGCGACATGAGGAGGGGAAGGAGGAGTGGGAGAGGGGATAGTGGGAACCTCAATAGTTGTAGTAGTGGCAACATCCTGAGTGGATGTGCCCATTGGAGCACTTACCACTTCTTCTTCTTCTGGGGATATCAGGCTTACTACCTATTCCTCGGTAGCGGAAGGAGGGCTCTCAGGAGCTTCCTCTTGAGCAGTGCTTGTCTCTCCCTCTTTATCTTTTCCTTTGCCTTTAGGCAAGTGATTTGGCTTGGTGGGTGCATTACCCAAGGGAGACGTGGTAAAGTCTACTCCAAGGTAGATGAGACTATTTTTCTTGCACCAATTTTCAAAGGTCGTTGCGAGTGCCTACGACCCTTTCCTCAATAGTCTGAGGTGCCTTGTTTCTATCGATTTCAACAAATGGCCAATTGTCCCCATCCGTGTCTAGGTAAACCTGATCAACCTCTTGATCAGTTGCTTGGAAGCCCTTTGGGACAATGGCCACACCATATTGAATGATCTCTACCAGGGCCAATCGGGAGTGATCCTTTCGTCTAAGCTCGACTTCATGATATAGATTGATGTAGATATCTTCAATCTGAGGGACGTGAATTGGATTGAGATTTTCCCTTGGAAGGCAATCACGAGGATCAAAGGTTGGCCTCACCGGGAAATTATGCTTTAAGTTGAGTAATTCAAGCTCTATAAACATTTCCCGGGCTTTTCTCTGTGAAGTGTAGGTGTACCTGCCCACTGTGAGGGGGAATGGAGTTCCACCCTTCTTTCTTTTCAAACACTTCTCATGGTATGTGATAAGTTGTCTAGACAGCTCCAATAGGATCAGCTTGGGTCCCGCATACCTCGGTAACTTGGTGGGCTCTCCTAAGAAGTTGGTGGCTCTAAGATAGGTGAAAGTGGGGAATTACGTGAATAATGCTCCCCATTTCTCTGTGGTGGATACCATGCTTTTGGTCATCCGATCGTGAGTCATGTTGGGCCTTAAGAGGCAGATGACACCGTAGAAGAAGGCATCATTGATTTTGCTGAATTATGCTATATTGTTTTCTAGTTTTAACTCTAGATAGTACTCATATATTCTGACCTAGGGCCATACCCCATCGACTCAATGCTAGGTAGTCCCTCTCTGAGGTGGCAACATATACCACGTAGGAGTTCATATAGAACCTCCTAGTTGTTGAAAGCTGTTGAAGCTGCTCGGAGATTGTGCTGCTGATAATCTCTCCCATTCAAAACGTTGATCAGGAACATTTTTGCTCATTGTTTCTAAATATTTGAGCATCCACTTGTGAAAGTAATGGTTATCAGGAAGCCCAAATACCCTGCTCATGAAAGTGATGGTATCACTCACTCCTCGAAAAGTCATCACGATGAATAACTTGTGGTCACCTACTTACCACTTTCTTATTTTTGAGGTATACCTCATTCATCAGCTGCATGCTTTTATCCTCATTCTCGTTCCATGTCTTCATGCATTCCTCTTGGCTTATTGCTACAAAATGTTACTGGTGAGGGATACCCAACATGACCACAAAATGCCGGTAGTAGTGAGGTAGATTATAAGCTCGCCCTTCTCATTTTCGACACATCTTGTATCTTTATTGTAACAAAGACCCACCAAAATCATGAACTCATTGTTGATTGCACTCACGGGAATCCTTGCAGTGAAGTGCAGACCACTAGCAAACCAATTTATCCATCCATGGGCTTCCTGTGACCTTCTTGGTTCTAGCCCGTAAGTCCTCCATGTCTATATGGACTCGTGTTTCAATCTTTAATATCCAGGTCACACTCTGCAAGGGATTCAGGCATCCTGACCCTTTGGTATTTGTATTTCATTTCTTCTTCCATTAGCTTGGCTTTACCCTTGGACTTGGTTGGCTTATTACTTGATGAAGACATGTGTGAATCTGAGTTCAGCTTTTGATCTGCAAGAAGAATCGGGAAGTCATCGCGGAGAAGAGCCATGTTAGCTATTAAGTCATCCATCAAAGCTTACAAAATGAAAAGTTAGCAATTTATGAGTCTCTAGGTGAAAGGTGTAGCTCTACTATAGGCTGCAGGGTTTTAGAAAAGCAAGGCACACTTTGGGAATGTGTTGTATGGGAGGAAACAATGCAAAAAGGGGCGTGGGGCATGAAAGACTACACACAACATTCAGATGTTGGTGTTAATGGATGTGCGCTTGCACCATATGAAGGGTTTTAACTGGGCGCAGATTTATTTGGTGTAGTAAGGTCTCAGGGTGCACCATTGGCGCAAATGTGGTATATGTTGCCAAATATTATGATGCACCAAGGCGCGGATTCAAAAGATGCATCATTAAGGTAAGGTGCACCAAGAAATTAAGATTTTACGCAAAGACGAGAAAGACTTGCACAACATTCGATGTTGTTCTTACAGTGTGTGCGCTTGCGCATGTGCTTGCATTTTTAGGAATTTTATGGATTTTTACAAGGCGCAGAGAAGGATTATGCCGCATGTAGGGACAATGCACCTGTGGTGTGACTGCTTTTGGTGTAAAAACAATGAAATTTGTGTCAAGAAAAGATAGGGGATGTTTTGCAAAAAACTTTATGATTTTCACTCTTTTGACAGGCTTTGTGGTTTTTTATTCTTTCAACTCAGATTTTGATAGCAAGGGGAATGGAGGAAAAAGGGACAGGGGTCCATTCTAAGGCAGGGCCTTCCAGGTTAGCAGATCTAGAAGGAGATAAAAATGGTTTGAAGGTGGGTTGCAATATGGGTTGGGAGTCAACTTTTCTTCTTAGGTTCATTTTTATTTTAATAACACTAACCACCTAGACCAACAAAAAAACCATAACAAAGCCACAAGAAAAGCAAGGACCACTTACCAGGAATATATAAGATAAAGGAGATGATGTGGGATCCACGAACATGACAAATGGCAACATGTAGGGCTGATAGGAGCGCTGAAAAGTACAAAAGAATAACTTTTCACATTTTTTGAATTGTGAAAATGACAGGTCGACGCACCTATTTATAGCAAAAGGTGTAATAAATGTGCCACCAACTTTTTCTATGGCACACTTAGGGAGATGTTGACACAAAAATATTTGTGCCATGGCGTAGCTTTTGAAGTGTCGACACTGCGTTTTCAGTGCCTTGGTGCACCATTGAGGGGCGCAACATTTGGAGTGTTGACAAGTTGGCGTATGCACCTTGGCGCACCTTTGACAGGTGCAACATTAATAGGTGCAACATTTAGAATGTTGACACTCAATAGAATGCACCAAAGGAATAGAGGGGGCGCAGTTTTGTTTGATGTAACGTGAAAGAAAACTACGCCCAACCCAAGAAGGTGAAAATGACCAAGTTCTAAAAACTAGATTTTCTGGAAAGGGATTTCATGTCATTCTGAATGTTAAGAGACCTCAACGGGGACCAAAATGGAAATTTTGGTATGGTTACCTGTAAAATTTCCCTTGTCAATTTTACAGTTAACAAATTTAGCTCTTCTTTGGGACTAACTTTGAGAAAATTTTAAGGGTAGAGAACCCTAGATCAACATGTTCCTATGCATTGGGCTGGAGAGTCAAAAAAAAGGGCGACGAAAAAAAGGAAGGAAGACACTCAACCAAAAAAAGGCAAACACATGAATAAAACAAACCTACAACTAAAGCAAACTATACAAAGAAGAGAGCAAGCTCTACTTCCTAAATATTTTTTAGATGTTGCCTGCTATAGGGGAGCGGGAGCTCAATTCCATCTAGATATGAGAGATAGAAGCTATTCTCTCGTATTGAGCCGCTTGATCTTGAAAGGCCCTCTCCAAAGAGAGTCGAATTTCCCATGCATGCCATTTGGATCTCTTTGCTTGTCCCATGAAGGACAAGATATCCCACCCGAAATCCATTTTTAGTCTTTTTATTGAATAGTCTCTTGACTTGATTCTGATGTTCGGTGATCCTGTCGACCACCCTTACTCTCTTTTCTTCAAGCTCTATTAGATACATGATCCTATTTTCTAGAGAATTTTGGAAAGTCTCATCCTCAATTGCTTGTGCCAAGCGTAGAGCAGGGAGTTCCGCGGAAATGGGGAGCTCAACCTTGATTCCATATAACACTTGAAAAGGTGACATACTTGAGAGATCTCTTCGAGTAATATGGTTTTCCCACAAAGCATCATATAATGACTTGTGCCAGATCATGATTCTCATCGACTAGCTTCCGTATGATGGTTACTAGGTTCTTATTACTAGATTCTAGTCTTGACCATTTCCCTGGGGGTAATAATCCGAGGCATGGGCCAAGGTTATCTCGTATTCATAGCAAAAATGATAACTTCCCATGAGGAGAAGTTGGAAGCATTATCAGCAACGATCTTGTGTGGGATGCCAAACCTTACGATGATATTTTCTTTGATGAAGTTACAAACAACTTCAGAGGTGGCATTCTTAACAGGTATGGCTTCCACCCATTTGGTGAAGTAATCTATTACTGTTAGGACATAACTATGTCTGGCACTTGATTGGGGATGTAGTGCTCCGATGAAGTCAATTCCCCATTGCCTGAATGGTTTGTCAATAATGAAGATCCTGAAGGGGAAAGTAGCCAATTTTGGTTTGCCAACAAACTGTTGGCAGAGCTCACATTTTGCTACCTTGATGGCTGTATCCTGAAATAGTGTTGGCTAGTAATTCCTGGCCCCTGGATGATCTTATGTGTTGTTACGGATGAGGAGAAATGACCGCCACAGCCGAGTCATGAAAACTTTCAAGCAATTTGATCTGCTTTGGGGTTTGTCAATGCATTACAAGAAGATGCCATCAATACCACACCTATATAAACCTTCATCCCATATGACATATATGGCTTCCCTGAGCTTCACAGCACTTTTTCTTCAAAGTTAGATGAGCTAGGTACTCACCGTAAGTGAGAAAGAAAGCGATGTCTAAATACCATTTGTCATTAGTTGCAACAAATAGGACCATAGGTAGAGAATCAGCTTTCTCTAGCCAACCCTATGTTCCGTCGATGCAATCAACTTCCTCTTTAGGGACCTCTGAATCTTTGTTTTCAGCCATAAGCTGACATAGGCCCTTGCCTCTTACCAGCTTGGTTGGTTTTATGTCTAGATCATACTCCTGGACCTTTGTGATCCAATTCCCTCTTAAGCTTCCTAACTCTGTTGAGTTAGAATAGACTTAACCGTCGTGTCAGAAACCAAAGACTACCGTATGAGAGTTTAGGATGTAGTACCAGAAGTTCTTGACTACTTTGACCACTGTGAAGACATGTTTTTCTAACTGAGACATCTTTAATTCATTAGGCTTGAGAGGGGCTGATGAAAGTGATTGGGGATTCAACATCCTCAAAGTTCTTTTGCATTAATATGGCTGATATAGTATGCACAGGATGCATAACGTATATGATAAAATCCTTGGAGAAGTTGGGGTAGACCAAGATGGGTGCATCGGCAACAGAGGATTTTATATCCTCGAATGATGCCTTTCCTTCTCCACTCCACCAGAAATTTTGTGACCCTTTATCATATTTGATATGTGACGAGTCTTCTCGCGAAGTCGGGAACAAAGCATATGAGAAAATTCACCTTTTCGAAGGAGTGAACACTGGTCTTGCTTATGGGTAAGTTAAGGCTCTAAATAGCCTTAACCCTTTCGACATCTATCTTTGCTCCTTCCTTACCGACCACGTGCCCCAAAGAAATTTCCTTCAGTGATGATCTGAAAATAGACTTTTTGGATTTAGGGAAATCTCGTGCTCTTGGCATCTAATCAATACTTGCTCCAAATGATCACAATGATCACTTCACTTTTTAGAGAACATAGTTAAGTCATCTAGATAAACTATGATGACCTTTCCCATCATACCTTTGAATGTAAAGTCCATTGCTCACTGAAAGGTGGAACCGAAATTGGTCAAGCAAAAAGGCATCCTGTTGTAGGGAATGTGCCCTAGGGAGTAGTGAATGCTGTTTTGAATCGGTCTTCAGTGAGTCTTCGATTTGATTATAGCCCAAAAATCCATCAAGCATGGATAACATCTCTCGAACCGATGACTGCTTGAAGAACTGATCCATTATGGGTAACAAGTAATTGTCTTTCAAGGAAGCTGATTCAGATTGTGAAAATCTATGCATATGCATATCTTGCCATTCTTCTTTAACTGGTACAATGTTTGCAACTTTGGTAACTTAGATGATGGATAGGAAAGATGATTCTCGTATCCAACATATTCTATATTTCTACCTAGATGGTACTCGAGATCTTAGGATTGTAATGTCTTTGTTTCTGGTGAAAGGGTTTGACATCATCTTTTAATGAGATGTCATGTTGGACGTCCTTTGGCTTGAAAGACTTTAGATCGGCATAAGACCATGCCAATACGTCCATATATTTCTTCAGCAATTTGACAAACTTCTACTTTTCTTTGGGTGTACAACATTTCCCGATGTTCACAAACTGTGGATCTTCTATAGTACCCAGGTTGACCGATTCGGTCTCTAGAGAGGAGTTAGGATCATCTTGTCACTTCTTCTTGACAAAACAATCATGTTTTTCAAACAATCATTCCAGAGAGACTAAACCCTTTGGAATCTTATTTCCCCTGAGCTGGCATATGCCATCACCTTCTTTTGATTCGTTCGCTTGACCAGTGATAGATTCATGGCATGCAGAAGTAGATCCTTCAAAATGAAGCTCATTGAAATTTTCTAGCTTTCTCTAGAAAGGCAATAAGTTGATTGTCATCGTTGAATACCTGTCAGTGTTGAGAATTGTCTGGCACACTTGGGCGGAAGACTACCTCAATGGTATATGTGTCTGTTTTCAACCTTGGGTGAGGGAGCATAAGGGATGCTTTGAGATAGCCAATGAATTGGCCATGTCATTTTGAGCTCTTGGAACAAATTTTATTGAGAAAGTGTCAAATTCCTCAATGCTGTGAGATATTGCATTGCACTAGTGCCTGAGTCTGTCATTTTTCACTTGGTACAATCAGTTCGGTGTCACCTTGTACTTTTAGGTTCTTAATTTCTCTTTCTTTTGTAGCTTGCATACCGAGTAACAAAGATTCATACTCAATAGTATTGTTTGTATTGAAAAATTGTAATTTGAAAGAAAGAGGAAAAATCTCCTCTTCAGAGATATCAGGACAGCTCTAGCGCCACATCCACTCGTTGCACAACTGCCATCAAACTGCAATGTCCATATCTTGTTAAGGTCCTCCTCCTAGATGAGAACATCCATTTTATCAGACTCAGTGGATAAGAAGTAGTTCCCCATCCTTGATGATTCGAAGAGGATTTGGGCTTTGGGGTCATCAATTGGTGACTAGGTACTTCTTTTGTGATTCAGCCGCAATGTATCGCATTAACATCCTTGATGGGGATTTTGGCTTTGGACTAGTCCATATGAATCTCTCCACCAACTTCTCTATAAAAGCTTCTCCCTAGTAGAATTCCATATGCTGCTGGGATATCAACAATGAGGATGGTCATTTTTACCCTTTTCTCTGGGAACGCTGCAAATGTGAACTGTGCATCTTTGATTTGACCAATTAATGGAACCTGTTTGGTTTCCATGGAGTAACATCTACCGAAAGGCTTAGTAAGAGTGAGGCCCAAAGCATGAGTGAAATTTTTCAATGACATTGTCAAGCCCCATAATCGATTATGTAGTTACTTAGTTTGTGACCATTGATTAGGAGGGAGAGATAAAAAGGTTCAATTTTGCCTGACGTGGAAGTCAAGGCAATATTTATGTGAGATGTAGGAGGAGTGGAAAGGATTCCTTTCGGGGAGACAGGAGAGGGGATGGCAGCTTGGCTTTGGATATATTCAATTAATCTTACAAGTTGCTCGGGGTTAGACTAAAGATATTCAGCTTCAGACATTTGAATCTTGGTCTTTTTAGCGTGATCGACTATGTCGAATGTGACCAAGGGCTACATTGATGAAGGAATGATTCCTTCTTTTTGATATGGCAGGGGTAGGGTTACTGGCCTTTATAGAAATAGAAGAAGGCTGATTTGGAGGAGAGATGGGAGGAAAATATTTCTTCGTAAAAGGCTTAATAGGAGGTTGAGCAGGAAGAGGATTACCTCTTTTAGCAATTGTTGGAGGCATGTTTGACACAACCTTCTCTTTTGTATCTTGCTAGTAACTTCTACTTCTTATCCTTTGGAATGGGTGAAAACAACATATGACTATCCACTTGCATACCCTTGGGTACCCTCCTCTTCATCAGATTCCTCATCTTCAAATTCCATATACTTGATTGTAGAGTCATCAGCCGGTTCACCGACATCTTGATCATCTCCACCTTGCGATGAAGGGTCTTTGTAAACTTTCTCCTCTTCTTCGATCTCGACTAGGGAATTGACCAGAGGGGCCTCAAGTGCCAACCATGGGGTAGCAGAGAGGCAAATGCAGCCATTGTGGGGCGTTGTTGGGAGTGAAATTTCTCTGTGGGATATCTTGGTATGGAGTGGAGGATGAAGCCTGAGCTAATTACTTTTTTAATGCGAGCAAGTCATTTGCCATCTTCTAGAATGCTAGATCTGATGAAGTGGCTTGAGAAGGTGTTAAAGCCATAGGCTTAGATGAATCTTGTTTTAACTCACCGTATATAAGCGAGGTTGTCTTCAATCTTAATGGCCGCACTTGAGTGAGAACTAAGGTGGTGATTTGTTCTTGTAAGAGTAATAAACTTAAGTTCTTGAGCTCATAACGCTCAAAAAGAAACACTTTTGATTTTCCTCGGTGTTGTGAAACATGGCGGTGGCACACTGTTAATCAATGAATTGAAATAGGTGATAAAATCACGCATGGTTTCATTGGCCTCCTTCTTTAGGTGATGAAATCATGCATGGTTTCATTGGCTTATATCTATCGTCAAAATAGTTCATAATGTGGCCCAACCGGTGATAGATCCGGTGGCAAATTTTGGAAGCACTCTGCCGCAGGTCCGCAAGGTCTCTAGAAAGAGGTGTACCGACACATCTTCATGGGTCACATCTAGGATTTTGCATGACATAATGAATGTAGATATATGTGAATCCGTGCTTTGATTTCCACTCCCATCAAATCTTGGGAAATTCTTGCAGTTTCCATGAGTGAGTGTGTGAACTGGATGCGGCAATGCAAGAGTGCCCATAGCATTTCCCCATGGTACTGCCAATTGAAAAATTGGAAAGAGGATGCGAGCCGAAGTGCGGTTCCACTGAGTAACAGAGCACTACAAAGGGATGTGGAGGCTCCTTGCAAAATCGTTCTTTCATGGAGGCGAGGCACTCTTGGTGACCGATCAACCGAACTCAAGTGACGTGAAGCATGTTGTAATATCAAGTTGTCCCTTTGAAGTAGATCAAAAATAGGATCAACTTCTCCACTAGCTCTCCCGCTATAGGTAAATGGCTCACCCGCCAGGTGTATCTTTTCGATCTACAATGATTTTTAGAGCAGATCTATGAAACTCTTTTTGTTTGTACTTGCTGATTTTATGAAAAAATCAACAAAGATGTACTTTTCTAAATACATCATCCGAAAGTCAACTTTTAGCTCAAAATCTCACCTTTGGAAACCTAGTTTTGGCAAAAACTCAATATCTTACAAAATATTCATCACCTAAACTTGAAACTCTACACACATAATAATATAAACCTTCTTAATGTTCTAAAATACTTATCCATGCCTCGAACACACACCTAAAAATCTCCATACACCATGATTTTCCCATGCCTACATGCCTTTTCTTTATCGTTCTTGCTTCAAAGGACATGGAACATGCATAATATACCTAAATTATGGCCTTTGAAATATTCTAAACTTTATATTTCATGCAAATACACACCTCACATGCTCAAACACCTTATTTTCTTTATTTCTCATGCTACCATACCATCCTGGTTGCCGCACTAGGTGAAGGATTAAGCCTAGTTAGGCTTGAACCAACACATGACTACAAATAACTGAGCTTGAAAATACTTCTAACAGATATCACTAACCATGTTGGACCTCATACCAACCTTCCAAAAAATATTGAATTGCATACATGTCACCAACTTGATTGACTTAACCATGCATATGCATCATGACAACATGAATGCAACTCACCATGCAATTCTTCATGCTACTAGAAACCTTATACTGACTCAATGAAACACCTTGACACCCTTTTTCATCAATGATACTTGAAATCAATGAAAATAGTAAGACATAATGTCCAACATTTATGCTCTGCATCAACACTAAACCTTGGCATATTCACTTGTGTTTGTTTTAATCTTGCATGGCTATTATAAATTAGGTAATGTCAAAATTGGGGTTCTGCTTATATTTTATTTCAAAGTGTGTTAGAATATTTCTAGTACTTTACTCCCCATTGAAATACCCATTTCACACTATTCAACAAATACAAAGGAGCTTCATCAATGAAAATTTGGTAATAAACTTCATTCAATATTGAACTACCTCTAGGAAGCTTCTAAATTTAATTGTATTTTTGTTTTAGTCCATTTTACAATAATTTAAATTTCTAGGGATCAATTTTCATTTCACTACCCCTACATAATAGCTTGAATAAACCAAATATGTGTTTCCAAATTCACATTTTGATATCTTTAAATACAATTTCTCCTTTTGTAAGGTTTCCAATACTTTATTAATGTGTTCAAGGTGATCTTCCCAACTTTTACTGAAGATCAAAATATCATATAATTATATAATAACCAAATCTTCATTGAATGGCCTAACAACATCATAATTTACCCATATGAAGGTGGAAGCTACATTGAAAAGACCAAAATGCATAACAAGCCAAACAAATAGACCTTGTATAGTTTTGAAATTAGTTTTCCAAATATCACCTTCACTTATTCTAACTTAGTGATTGTAGACATTAAAATTTGGAAATATATCCTTTGACACTATTGATTTTGGCAATGCACACTTGCATGTATAAATGTACTCTTATCACAACCTGATCTCTCTTCAACTAATTTCTTATCTTTGCACATCTCTAGTCCATTAGTTTCTAAAGTTTGACAACATTAAACACATTTAGAAAAATCCATATTCCAACCCATAAAGAAAACATATATTTTCCTTCCAATCAAAATAGTCAATTTCAGTTTATTTGTACAATTCTACAAGTTGACTCTAATGTATGGTTTTGGACCAAAATTCTTTGTCTAAGCATTTTGATTCCATAACATTCTTATGAGTAAATAAATCCCATTGGTAATCTTTTCATGACTTTAAAAACTTTGGAATAATATATATGCAAAGCAAGATATAACTCATTTAGGAACTTGGCTCTTTAATAACTCTCCATGTAAAAGCAAGCATAAAAGGCACTCCAAGCTCCCTAAACTTCAAAATAACTAATGAAAATACATTAGGGAAGTACCCTCTAAAGGTTTGAAGTTTTATTTCATGTCTAAGAGGCTCCAAATTCATTCTATAAGCAAGAAAAGTGATCCTTCCTAAGTATTTGAACAAGTGTGAAACTTAAAAAAAGCATCATTAGAGCACTATTATCGAGTACTTGATTACACTAAAGTAGATATGAAATGTTAGGAAAACGACGTGAAGTTTGAGCCCTCTTCAAAGTAGTGGTGACATTAATGATGCACAGGGGTTCCCATAACCCACATAACTTTGTTTTTTAATAACTCCTTACACTACAAGGTTTATAAGGATTGAGAAAATGTTACAGATCGATTCTCAAGGTGATTGAAGAATATTGACACATAGAGACATTCGTTTCTAGGAAGGTAAAGCACTCGTGAAGTTACTGAACCTGAGATTCCAAGCAAGTCCAATACCATATAGAAGGTTTAGGACCGTAGAGATGCTTTTGACTTAGTTGTATGATTTTGACTAGGTTCAGTCTTAGGTGCCAATTTCTGTAACAAAGTATTTTCATTCTTATATCAACATGATCCTACATTCATATTACTCAAAATATCTTAGATCCAAGTATACTCATCTCAATGAAATTATCCCTTTTATTTTTTTATAGATGTTAGATCAACGATCACTTTGAAAAGAGTTATTTTGATTTGTTCAATTAATGATGGAATTTAAATAAATCAAAATATTCTCTTGTTGCATTATTTTATCTTTTTTATGTATGTTAATTAGGAACACACTAAAAACTTAAAAGGGAATAAAATATGATTAAAAAAAGTGAAATTATTGATAGCCACTTCTCAAGTCTAAATTAGTGAAATAATCATGATTTTTCAGCAAATCCAATAAATCATCAATACGAGGAAGAGGGTAGTGGTTTTTCACGGTAATTTCATTTAGAGCTTGGTAATCAACGCACATACGCTAAGTGGAATTTTTCGTTGGGTATCAACATAATAAGAAAACTACATGGAGAAGTGATTTTCCATATGAATCCTTTCTCAAGTAATTCCATAATTATTCTTGGCCTCTTCATTTTCAACCACGAAAAACCTATACTTGTCGGTGTTGGGAAGAGGTGTATCCTTCTATAGATGAGTCTCATGTTGTATTTCTATTTTTGAGGTAATTGATGTGGCTCCTAAAACACATCATCATAGTTATAAATAATCTTCACTATCTCATTATTTTTTTAAGATCACAACCTTCCAAATCTTTATATTAAGAATTATCCTTAACTTTAACAATCACGAGCACAAAATTCTTTCTTACATTCACAAGTCTCTTCATTTTTCCTACATATACAAGTGATAGATTTTCTTTGATTTAATGAGATCAAAAATGTGTTCAATCACATCCTTAACAAGAAAATATTTACTCTCTTCCTATAGAATATTCTTTTCTATCAAAAATATAAGAACTACTAAGGAAAATACCATGAATGTCAAGTGGAACCACATCTAACTCTACCTCATCAATGAATTTTGAGGTGATTAAAAATATAAGTTTGAAATATTTCATGACTTGCAATTCAGCATCATCACATACCTATACCAAAGGATATGGTTTTGGATGTAGTTTGATTTTGAGCCCCGCTTCCTAAATATTTTTAAGAAATGAGATTTTTTTGAGATCCACTATAAAAAAAGAGTATCAATTTTTATATGTTTAGAAATAACTCTAATGTGGAATAACTCATTTCTCTTATTTTCATGCATACATTTAGAAATAGAAGAACTAAAATTAGTGCTAGAATAGGAGGAAGATGAACATTCTAAACCCATAGCAGTGATCTTAATCTCATCACCAGAATTAGGTCCAAGATATTGAACCGTTACAGTGATAATTTTGCCACCTCCTTTCTTAAACTATTTTGGTTTGAGCTCGTATGGAGCTTCTAACACTTAGCATTTGTATGCACATTATTTCATGGAATGTGAGTAAACATGTTTTTCATCCTCTTTTTTTTACTGTGGAGGTATGTTTTTCTTTACCCTTTCCTTCTCCTTTCCTTTTTTTGTAGGCTACTGTGTAACTTATTTCTTTGTCAAACCTTCCTTTTTGTTCTTATGACTAGATTCAATATAAGTGACTTGGACACAAACTTCATCCATATTAGTAGGATTAAACATAAGAACAATATGTTTCAAGTAACTCTACATGTTTCACCATTTTCTTTATGGATTTGACGAAATAGATAAGGTGATGGGTCAAGGAGGAATACTTGTTGTGATGGTCAGTTTAAAGATCATGCGTGTTTTTGACATCTTGATCCAATGCTAATCTGCGAGAGCTTCATTTTTGCTAGGAGGAACTACCTAAAATACGAAACAAGACCACAAATGAGAGTTAAACAATATATGTCGCTAAGTGCGTTGTGTAGCGTGTGATAGATTCAGAAGTGTGGTACTTCATTGGTGGCAGACACCCACTTTTCAATACAACTTAATGTAAGAAATATCATAAATAAACAATGTCCTCTTTGTGCAGTTGATATGATTTAGATATCTCATCGAAATACAATACGTAAATATAATATAACAAGCTAGGATATGATCAGATCTGGAAGTAGGGTAGATGGTCAAGGTGCAGTGCAGTCGGCTTCACGGGTAACTTAGGTTTCTTGAATGTAGGTTTTTAAAATTTTGTTATTGGAAAGATTACAAGATATAGAGACCGACGTCGGAGGTATGACCGATGACGGTTAAGAGGAAGATATGATGGTTAAGGTGGGATGGTAGAAATTCAATAAAATGGGTTTTGAGAACTTTTAAGGTAAGACAGTGGGTGTGAGGGAAAATGGATGGGTTTGCAATGGTGCTGGGGGTACTTTTCGAGGTATTCAAGAATCATGGATATGTGATTAAATGATTATGGGTGATGGAATGGTTGGATTCACATGAAGGTAACAAGGGTGGGATGAAAATGCAAATAGATGTTGATAAACAAAGATGAAACGACTTTGTAATTTGAATATGCATGAAATGATGCGATTAGAGATACACTTACTGGTGTTTGCATATTTGATGGCTGGATGATGGTGATGGTTGATATGTGGAATGGTGCTCGGTTCTGCAGGTTCTTCTAAGAATTCTACCATGGATGTAAATACCTTTGGATCCGTCTTGGTGCTAGCTATGGTTATCTAGATGTGCAAAAGGGCTCTGCCTTGGCTTGCAGTAGATCTCCTTCATTCCATTTTTTCCCATTTTTGTTACGTAGCTTGTATTGGTAGCGACAACGACAAAAATAAGAAGTGATTTTCCCATTTTTGGGTGAAGGTGATTCCCCTCAAACCAGGCATTAATGAGGTGTAATACAGAATCGGTGAGTGGTTTGATAAATGTGTAGTTGGTGAAGATAGGTGGGAAAGGGTATGAGTACTATGGGAAAGGGTGATGGTCAAGTTGGGTAATAGGTAATAGGCTGGGGTCAAAATTGGGTCACAAGTAATGGAAATCAAACACACGCACATATATAGATTGCAATATGGTACCAAGTTGAAGAGCTTGCAAACTCTACATCATCCAAGGTCGATAGGTTAATAAAAACAAGGGTGAAGTGTTCAAGTATCCAAGGTATAAGATGTGGTCTAGAACACAACATAGTTTAGGTGCGGGAATGTTTTAGGTATATTCAGGTACACCAAAGGTTTGGTTGGGATAAATGAAACAACAATAGGAAAGGTATGGTTGTTAGGCTAAAACAACATAGGTAACAATATCACAAGGTAGAGGGAGTACATAAGGTCAATGGTCGCACCAAGTGCGCCAAAGTCGAGTAAATAGGTCATGCAACATGTAAGGCCAAGGTATAAGTAGAATACAAAATCCTAAGATGCAACAAAGGAAATGTAAGGGTAGGTTGAGCTTATAGGTATGGTTCAATAGGTGTTCATAATGATAAAAGGTGTTTGAGCACTAATGGTTGTAGGTAAAAGGAAGCTTAGTAAGGAAAAATAGCTATAAGGGTTGACCGACATCTTTTGGTTATAGGGTGACGGGTGTCGGTCAAGGCAGTTGGGTATATAAAATAAAAGTTATGTATTTGATGAGAATCATTGTTGTGTTTTGACTTTGGAGAAAATGACAGAGCCATTTGACCTTTTGTACTTTTTATGAGATAGAAGGACATGACATTGTACCTAGATGAGGTGGAGAGTACGAGTTGGTGAGAGGAGCTAGGAGACATGTCCAAGAGCTGAGGGGGTCGATTTGATTAGTTGGAGTAGAGGAGTGGATTTGGTGATTTGGGTATGGAAGAGGTGGGAGAGGGTTTGGGTCCTAGATGTTTTACCAGATCTTCCCGAGTCATACTCTCCCACCAAATGTGTGTTGTAACACCTAAACTAAGAGTACTCAAAAATATTTTTCTTCCTCATCAACAATCCTTTTAACCCTATAGTGAACTTAAATCTACTTGATCCAATAATCCAACTTTTCTACATTAAGCTCTCCATTATAAATTTAAAATTAAAATTTAACATCAAGTATTGAGAATGATGGAGAAACACAAGAGAAACAAAAAGGTTTAAAAGGATATGGAGGAGGTTTATGAGGTCCCTCCTCTTTACCTTTGTTCTTACCATTACTTTATTCTTTTGTTTTACCTTCCCTTCTTTGTCTTCATTCTCAATATAGCTCTTCTACCATACTCTTCATTTTCGTGAATATGTGATAGAAAGATGTTTCCTCATGATATCTTCTAGGAGATCCTCTAAGAGAGTCCATTCCTAGACTTGAACTTAAATGTTTTGAGAAAATTTGAGGATTATTTTTGCTAGTGAACCTTCACCTTTCTTCGATTTTGACACGTAAGAATTCAAAATTGTACTTATAAATTCAAAATGTAATATTAAACAAACCTTTACCAGATTCTATGATACCAAAATGATCTAAAAGGTATGTTTAAGTCACCCAATTATCAAAATTATATCTTTTGGATGTTTAGAATTCAATTTTAAATTTCCCATAAACTTAATAAAAGATTAAAATTGACTTGAAAATAGAAATAAAACTATTAAAAATACAAGAAATGAGAGAGAATAATGATAGTAGACAACATAAAAAAGTGTTTACGAGACTTCACCCAAATGGGCTACGTCTCTAAACAAGGTTTAGTTCTCGGATTGATAAATTACGATGCAAAAAACATTAAAATATAATGATATTTTACAACAATAATTTTGTTCTACAACAAATGTCCTTTCTCAATCTTTAAGATATCTTGATCACTTCTCCAGCTTATACTATGACATTGAAAATTCTCAAAAAGGCTCTAATCCCTTATAGAAGGTCATGCACAACCCTCATTACCCCTTCAATTCCCACTAAGATCCTTATATGGAATTATTTATCCCAATGTGCTAGTGGTTGGGCTCATCCTTTTAATCCATCTCACCCCGAGTTTGAGTCTAGTTCATCACTTTGCAAATTTAGTTTTACTTTTTGTGGAAGGTAAGATATCACATTCAAAGTGGGGGTAAATGGGTAAATTTACGTAAATGAATTGGTCATTGGATATGTTCATGTGCTTTGGCCACATTGAAATTTGTTTGTTTTGTTTGCCCTTACAATGTATCTCAACCTTTAATATGGTTAAAAATAGTCACCATCCATGATAGGTTGGATGTGTCACGAGCTATGTGTGATGTTGACTTTCTTTGGTTAAGTTACATAATTGATAACTATATAGCAATTTGGTAAAGATGAGTTATCTAGAAATATGGACAAATTGGTAGATTAGATGGTAAGAAAGTTGACCGAGCGAGTTGGTTGATGAGCTCGGTTCTTAGCTCATTGAGTTGGGCATAAAATGAATTTTGATCAAACTAGTAGTTTAATCCCACATGCATCGCAAAATGGTCTCAGTAATGAGATTTATATACAAAATATCATACAATATGATGTGAAGAAAAGGAAAAACAATGTCCCCTCCCGAAAAAGTATAGGCCCCACCTTCTATCGTGCCCCCATCCATCATACTATGTGGACCCCACGTCTATCATCGAAGACCGGAGGATACAAACCATATTTTTCATGCTAAGACTTCCACTTTTCACCTGTCCCATTAATCAAATTTTCACACTCTCTTCATCCCACCTTAGCTTTGTATAACCCGCACTTTTATTTTTATCATTTGGAATTAATTTTCAGCAGACCGTATCTTCTATGTAAGGAATCCATTTTTCACCATTCATAAGGCGTCAAAATATAACATTGAAATATTCCATATAAAATTAGTTCCATAACTTGTGAAAACCATTTGATTTATTCTAGAGTGGGCATCTGCTTGGATCATTGATCCATTAGTGTAACCATGAGGACATTAAAAATAATTTTTGGGAGAGATGATGGATGGTTTTGACCAACTATATTACAAAACATTTGAGCTACCTATTTGACAAGCTTTCCACACTACCTATTTTAGATATGGGATGGTTTAGGTAACCTCCTGATGTAGATAGGATAATATGGTATGGGCACACAATAAATAATCCTCGGCATGACGAGTCTTCAATCTACACAACAGAAAAATACTAAACACGAAAAATATTAGTAAAATATATGTTGGATTCTTGATAAGAATCAAAACTCGAGAATTGTAAAATTACTTGAGAGGATGTCAACCCACATGATGATAACAAAGAGTGATAATATGATAATAGAAAGGGAATACTGATAACATGATTTGAATAAGTATCTAATAAAATAGTCTAAACTAATATGATGATTAAAAATGAAAATGATAGAAAAGTATAAGAAACAATAGAGGGTCGACGATGACCTGAGAGAAGCATAGACAATGACAATGACCTAAGGGCCAAACAATGTGATATATGCAAAAAAATAAAATGGGCTAAGAAGCTGCAATAGATGATGGCATGCTAACATGATAGATAGGGTGTCACAAGGATAGATTAGATGTACGGTATGTCGATAGGATCGCATGAAGAATGGATAGGATGGGTTAGGGGTAAGGTCTAGAAAAATACCGGATATGGGTTGATGGTGACAGGTCCAATCGGTGAAGACTAGACCAGAGATAAGGTGATAAAAAGTAAGATTGGATATGCTATTGGATCTAGGAATGGCTGAAGTTGACAGGATTTTGAAACAGAGCTCGATAAACACCTATGAGTACCCGCAATAGAACAAGCGCATGCATGAAATAAAAAATTCATGATATTATTCAAAATTAAGATCTCAATGCAAAAGGAAACACCAAGATATCTCAACTGATCAAAAGGATTCACAGATAGCTCATAAGGCACAATGTCACAAGAACACACATAAGATTCAAGATTTTCTAGCCATTTGAGAAGAGGGTAGGGGCGATTAAAAACTAGTGCAAATTCAATGGTAAACCAAGTTAATTGTTAGCGATCGGGGTGAGATGAATGTCATTTGAATGTTAGAGTGATAATGTAGGGTAAAAATAGGATTTCAAATGGTTTACGGGCTATTGTTAGGACTTTGTACACGTGTAAGATCGTTAAATGGATGTAAGGGACTTGAAATAATCTTAGGAAGGGATAAGATGAGTGGGGTGTTAGAAGATAAATGGAATGAGAGGCGGTGAATCATTCCGTATAAAATTTCAAATTAAAATTAAGATATGAAACTAAAAATACTATAATCATTCAACCACAATAACCACTTATTTAACTTTAAGAGTGTGCACACCATAAACCATCATCAAAGTATATAACCATAAAAGCAAGAAAATACCATAAGAACAAAATATGTAAGTGGGAAACCCTCAAGGGAAAGAGATGGTAGAGATTTGGTTCCATAGTGTGAACTTGAGCTATGGGGATATGTACACGACCCATCTTGAGGAGATGAGGTTTGTGGTCTTGATCATGGAGGTAGTGTGTTTTTTTGCATTGCCGGATGCAGAGGGTGGGAGATTCCCATGGAACTGATGGGGTTCAAAGATGACATGATGGAGGATAGGACCCATTTTTCTTGGGCACCAGCATACTTGGTGCAATTATATAGGGAGTTGTGGGCCTACGAGAGGCTTTAGAGGTTCAGTTTGTGCTACACCTTTCTTCTCCACTACTAGGCATACGAGCACATTGTATGTGTGCATCTAGTTGGTATGCCTCAACCGGATGCATTTGAGGTAGGATTTTTCTCGAGTTGGCTATAGGAATTGAGTGCCCATTGTTGGAGAGTGCAGGGATTCTAGGGCTACTCATGATGTGGCATATTATAGGTGGGTGTTGGAGGGATTATCTAGGGTTGACATCATTTGGAGGCCGTATGTTGGCTTCCCTTCATACAGGAAGATGGCGGTGGAGTTGGACGAGTTATAGATACTCGAGGTGGATATAAGGGCGCTGCACTAGAAAGCATGAGATGATACCCATAGATAGGGTCAGATGCAGTTTGGGCTGCCCCAGGATATGCCTCCATTTCCTTAGTACATGAGAGACGATGTGGAGAGGCCTATGCCTCTACCACAACCGACTATGCCAATAGGGTAGGAGGAGAAGATAGTGGACTAGCTGATTGGTGATGATGGAGTTATAAATAGATATAGGTAGTGGTGGGTAATCCAGCTTACAAGTAGTACCACCTAGGCCAAGGTAGCTAGACTTGATAACCTTACAGTTCAGAGGGATACTTTGCAGGGGTAGGTTTCCACCTTACAGGATCATTTTACAAAGTGTTTTACATGGGTAGTTGACAAGGTCCAAGGCATAGGTGGCCACATTACAGGCACATGTGGTGGCTTTACAGACCCAGATTTCCCAAGGATAGGCACCTACATAGGGTGGAGATGGAGACAGGGGGATAGGTGGCCACCTTACAGGCACATGTAGGAGGGTTTCGAGGCCAAATTAGCCACATCACATGCACAAATTGTGACCTTACAGCCCAGTGTCGCAAAGACAGAACCATCATGGACAAGGTCTCATGGTACAGGAAGTAGTGGGATAGGGTCCCATGGTATAGTTACAAGGTTTGAGATTGATGGCGCCACCGTAGATAGCTAGGTTCAAGGATACCCTAAATGAGATGTGGTATTATCAAGACCATTTAACTACCGTGGGGATAGATTTCCCCTCATATCAAAAGTACAAAGCACAACAGCCTCAAGTGAGAGGACTAGATTTCACACACATAGTGCAGAGAGTACAAATAAGAGCCCGAGAGATAGGCTTAGGGTGAGGCGATGAGCTCACGAGGCCTGGTCCATCCATTGGTCAGGAATAGGCTACACCGAGACCCATACAAGGAAAATATATTCTAGTGGGGTGCCACATTGGGGTGGAGGAGGAGATAGATGAGACTGGCATGGACATTAGGTGGGGTGATGATTAGTCACCCTATATGTTCAGATATAGATTTTTGTATATTTTTATTTATACCAACCTGTGTGCCGAAGATAGCGAGGATGTACATGAGAGTTTTTGAGATTTTGATTATTATACCAGCCTGTGTGTCAAAGATTTTATGATTGTAGGCACATGTATTGATTTTTATTTTGTGTACATATGTATGGAAACACATATTCTAATGATTTTTATAGAGATGGTGATATTTATGGTATGATGTTGTGCTTATGTGTGTAATTTCCAGTGTTATTGTTTATGTGATGGAAACTAGGTGGATTAGGCATGATTGAGTGAGGTCACTTAGGCATGGTGGAGTCAAGTCGGTTTAGGCATGATGGAGTCAAGTCATAGGCATGGTTGAGTCATGGTTTATGGTTTTGATTTAAGTTCCAAGTTATTGGTAACATGGGAGACAAATGGTGATGTTTATGCATGTTATGGTTTAAATTTCCAAATATTTGCTATGGTGGAAATATAAAAATGATAAATGAATGATTTGATGATGTGGTATTTTGTTAATTGGTTCTTATTTGGTTTAATTTCCAATTGTTGATATAAAATGGAAACTAACTAAGGTAGAATATGAATAGGAAAATGAAGGGGAAATTGGTTAGGGTAAAGGGTGGCCGAGCTAACCTCTAAGGGCCCCATGCCCTTGGAGTGCTGCCTACATAGCCCCGATGAAAAGGGGCCTCAGGTCGATGTAGTTCTCCCATAAGCTAGGGAATAATATGATGAGGTAGAGGAATGGGTTGGTAGGTTTTTTAGGTATGATGGAGTCTAGGTCATAGGCATGATTGAGTCTTAGGTGATAGGCATGGTTGAGTCTTAGGTGAGAGTGAAAATATTTTAAAATGTAGGTGTTGATGGTCTAGTCTTGTATAGGATAATCAATAAGTAATGAGGAAGGTAAATGGTAAGAGGTGGTAAAAGAGCCACCTAATTGATAAGAACCTTAATGAGTCTATCATACCAAATATTGGATTATGAACGTGAGACCCTAAAAGGCATTGCATAATGGACTATTCTATGGGTGAAGAAAGTCACATGATCACGAAATGTCATGGTTACGGTGAGTCCCTTGAGCAGAGAGAAAATTAGGGTGAAAAGGCAATGAGGTGAAAGTGGGTGGTTTAGCGTAACTTAGTGTACGATGGTATGTTTACCGGCAAGAAACCCATGCTCAAAAATAGGCAATTCCATGACAAAAAGTTATCATTTTCTTCAAAAAAATTGTCTTGGATAGATTGATAGATGTGAGAAGTATCCTTGAGGTCTTCGTGAAGTTGATCGATGTGGGAAGCTTTTGAACATTTTATTATATTTTTGCAATGAATTTATATAGTTGTCCTTCGAGGGAGCATTCTATTTATAGCGAGAGAGATAAGAGATGCCCTTTTGAGGGAGTCATATGTTTGCTTTGGAAGTTTGACTCAAGGAGTTGAATCCCATTTTTTTTTGGACGTTTAAGTCATGGACAAGACTATAGAGGAAGATTAAGTTCTTGTTTAGAAGACAAAACCATAGTACACAAAGATTAACTATGAAAGAGATGGTTTCAAGTGACGAATGACCATGGGATTCCATCTTTGAAAAAGATGAAAAGTATCCATGAGAATCATGTTATGAGTAGAGCCATGATACTCATATTGAAGATAAGGCTGAAAGGTGACGGGTAATCACATGATTCTTGTTTAGTCGTTGATCCTCAAAATGGGTAACATGGAAGGTGAACAACGCTCAAGGGATGAGTGGTCAATAGATAGAAGGTGATATAGGAATTGATTTCAACAATAAAATGGTCAAAGATGTAAGGAATTGAGGGGCTCAGGTTTGGGTTTACCTTTGAGTGAAGAAAAATGATAAGCACATGATCCATAGGCATAAGTAACGATACAAGGTCCAAGACAATTAGGAGAAAATTTGCCTCGTTTACTTTTCTTTTCTTTGGTTAAATGTTGATTTTCCTTTAGAATGAGGTCGCCAACTTGGAAGGTTCATTCATGGACACATTTTTCTTAGGCACGCTTGATATGTTTTTGGTAGATTTGGAGATGGTCAAGAGCATTGAGACGATGTTCATCTAATGCTCAAGTTGTACTAAACAGTCTTGGAGAAAGTCATAATTGTTTACCATGTCTTGTAGTGAGATGAGGAGATATGGAATCTGGGCTTCGAGAGGCAAGACCGTCCCAAAGACTCACCGTAGACCGGAGAAAGGTGTGGCAGTAGTCGAAGTGTGAATACTAGTACGATAAGCCCACAAGGAAAAAGGAATGTGTGTATGCCAATCCTTTCTAGTATCGTCAACTACTTCCCTAAGAATTTTGTTCAAGGTTTTATTGGTTGATTTGACTTGGCCATTTTTTTTTGGGTAATAAGGTGATGAGAAATTGATTTACATGTCAAAATCATTGCAAAAATTTCATAGGTTATTGTTTTTGAACTGCTTTCCATTATCAGTGATGAGGCGGTGAGGAACACTAAAGCAAAAAATGATGTGATGGTTGATAAATTCACATATTTTCTCAGCTTTTGTAGAAATTAGGGGAATGGATTCTACCCATTTAATGTAGTATTCATTAGCAGTTATAATCCATTGATGACATTGTGAAGAATGAGGATTGATCTCTCTAACAAGGTCCAAACCCCATTGATAGAAAGGAAAAAGGTCTCGCAAGTGCGATCCATGTAAGGAATAACTAGGTGTGTGATTAAGATTAACATGATAATCGGAATTTCACACAACGTTTGACATAGTCACAATAAATCCACGCTTATGGTTGTCCAAAGAATAGCCAAGGTGAAGAATGCATTTAGCGATAACTAAACCATTGAATTGGCCTCCACAAATCCCATTATGAACTTCCTTGATGGGGTAAGGAATTTCAGAACTTGTAAGGCATTGTAAGAGAATACCATCGAAGCCGTGTGCTTATAAAGGAGACCACCCATGATGAAATAACGAGAGACACTTTTAAGAAAGACACGTTGTCCATTATGAGTGATATTGAGAGGATGAATGACAAGGGAAAGCTAGTTTGCAAACTACTTATACCAAAGGTCACATGGGTCAAGTGCCACAGCTTATAACGAGAGTTGACCACACGAGATAAATAAGAGGGTGATTGCAACCTTTGTATTGTGACAAAGATTTTGGAGTCAACAGGCAAAGTGGGTATCTGAGAAGCTAGACAAGCCATGGTATCTACAAATTTATTGGTAGAACGTGGGGTGGTTTGAAGTTTGTAACGGTCAAAGGTAGTCAAAAGTATGTCGATGTGACATTTTTACTTTTGGAGTATTTCGTTACAACACTGGTATATACCATTGACTTAGTTTATAAATGTTGGGGTGTGGAGCCTATTTTTGGTCTTCTTGAATCAGTGTTGAAGTGTTGGAGCTCGAATGGTTAAGTTTGGAGACTTCAAGAGCATTCTCAGTAATTTTTTTGATGTTGTTGTGCGATCGATGTGTCGTTCATTGTGACATTGTTATTAACATGCTATTAATTATCGTTAACATTGGGACTATTTTTCCATCCATGGGAAGTTGAAAGATCGCGACTTTCAAAATTCTAGGGTCATCTTTAGGACTTATTAAGAGGATTTTAATCCTATAAATAGAGGTGTTAGGGTATCTTGAAGATATCTTGAGTGTTCAAGAGGTCTTGAGTCTTAATGATCAAGAGGTGATCAAGAGTGATCAAGGTTAAGCAATTAGGTGTCAATTGTGGTTTAGATGTGGTTTAGCATCTTTGGAATTCTATTGTGAGTTCATAACTAAGAGAAGACTGTGAGAGTTGTTTTACTCTTGTTGATAATAAAATCTAAGCAAGTTATTGGTGGATGTAGCCCACATTGGGTGAACCACGTTAAATCTTGTCTTGTCTTCTTTTGTGCATTATTCATTTATGTTGTTATATTTCTGCAAGTATAATTCTACTATATAGTTTCCTACTGCTGTGGTTTGAGGAATTGTTTCGCATATTTTTCTCAGAATTCCCGACAATTGATAGATGAGCTTTGGTAGTTTTTGTGGAAGATGTAAATGGAGGATTACTTATATCGAAAGGACCTCCATGTTCATTTGGCTAGAAAAGCAAAGAAACCTACAGCCATGTCGGATGAGGATTGGGAGTTGCTGGATAGAAAGGAACTCGGGGCAATTCGTTTATGCCTTGCATCTTCGGTTGCTTTTAACATATCACAGGAGAAGACCACGAAAGGTCTCATGAGTGTGATGAGGAAGTTATATGAAAAACCCTCTACCTCTAATAACATATTTTTGATGAAAAAGTTATTTAATATGAAGATGTCTGAGAATGGTTCATTTGCTGATCATTTGAATGAATTTAATATGGTTGTGAGTATGTTAAACTCAATAAAAATTGACTTTGATGATGAGGTCAGGGCTTTGTTGATTTTGTACTCCTTGCTAGATAGTTGGGACAGCTTGGTTATGGTTGTAAGTAATTCAGTCTCTAATAATTCAAAGCTGAAGTTTGAGCATGTAATAGGTGTGATCCTAAGTGAGGAAATGAAAAGGAAGAACACTGGAGATTCTTCTACTTCTGGAAATGCTTTGATGGTGGAGAGCAAAGGGAGACAAAAGAACAGAGGGAAAGGTAATCGTGGAAGTTGAATGATCATGGAAGGTCAAAGTCTAAGAGTAAGTTAGAATGTTTGCATTGTGGGAAGGTTGGTCATGCTAAGAAATATTTTTGGTCTCTTTGGGATAAGAAGAACACGAAGGAGGAAAATAAAGAGGTAAATTTGATAGCAGGTGATGTTTGTCAAGATGGCTTAATTATTTCGTAGATAATAATGTTGAATCTTGGGTGTTAGATTCAGGGGCTTCTTTCCATGCCACCCCACATAGACATTACTTTACTGATTTTGTTCAAGGTGATTTTAGACATGTATATCTTGGTGATGATGAACCATGTAACATAGTAGGGAAAGGTTGTGTTCGGGTGAAAATGTAGAATGGGAACACATGGCTACTTAAGGATGTTAGGCATGTGCCTAAGTTGAGGTGAAACTTGATATCAGTGGGACAACTGGGTAGTGATGGCTGTACGGTCAGTTTTATAGTGGATTCTTGGAAGGTTACTAAGGGATCTCTTGTGGTTGTAAGAGGTAAGAAAAATGGTACTTTGTATTTAACCAGTGGTGCTGATTATTGCAATTTAGTTACTGCAGATGGAGATGTAACTTTGTGGCACCAGAGACTTGGTCATATGAGTCATAAGGGCATGTAGATTATAAAGGACAGTTTCTTGGATTAAAGGAGTTAGATTTGGAATTACGTTAGGACTATGTTTATGGGAAATTTGGGATCTCATCCCGGTAGGGGTGTTTCAACTACGAAAAGAAAGGAATGAAAGAGAGGATGAAGAAAGATCGGGTCGAAGGAGAAAAAGAAATGAATTCCAAAGCGAGAAAGGTCGGAGGGTTTATGTTTTGGGATTGGTAGTAAATGCAGAGCCAAACCTACTTGCATAAACGAATAAAGCAATATTGATGAATAAATGACAAAAAAGTAGAGATAGATTCAACAGAATAAATGCATAGATCTGACATAAGAAAGATCAGATGCCCATAACACACATATTTAGCACAAAGTCTTAATATTTGCATTAATATCTTCTTCTATTACAAAAAGTACAAAGCCTTTTCTTCTCACTTCTATTTTTCATCTAAAAGATATCCACCACTTGAATACAACAAGTATTCAAGTATATATAGAAGGAGAGAAGAAAAGAAGACAAAAGCAAACCAACCACTTAATTACAAAAATATCTTACAATAGATTACAAAGTCATTTGTTGACTTTTGACAACTTTAGTGGATGACATCATCCCATGGTGCAACATGGATGATGTCATCATTTGTGTCAACACACTTTAAATATTTTACAAGGAGAAAGTTGGGAAGAAAGAAACTATTCA
The DNA here is from genome assembly GCA_018340775.1 of Taxus wallichiana var. yunnanensis. Classification (NCBI taxonomy): domain Eukaryota; kingdom Viridiplantae; phylum Streptophyta; class Pinopsida; order Cupressales; family Taxaceae; genus Taxus; species Taxus wallichiana. The sequence goes on from CM031244.1 coordinate 636,339,580, forward strand.
TCATCGTCATCCCATGGTGAAAGGGGTATCTATTTTTTTTCTTTGCTCGGGCGACGAGATGTGGAACTGGGCACGGTACTCCATGAACTTGCTAATCATGGGTTGAAGTTGATCCTGGGAAGGATCCTTGTGTCGATCGCTGATAGCTTCGCAAGTCTCCCACTCGTCTGTGAGCTTTTCTAGGAGTTTTGAATAATCATTCTCTGCCTCTATCAGGTACCCAATGAAGTCACGACAAGCCAACAGGTTATTGATGGATTCGGCGTCGAACGTGACCTCTGGCCCCAACCCCTGTGAAACGATCTCCTTGAAGATCTGAATAGTTTCCTCAACCTTTCTTAAGGTGAAAGAAGAAGTGAGCAAGCCTGGAGACATTCTTAGGACAATCTGTTCCATTTGATGCATTGCATCCAGGGCTTCCTCCTTTACTTTGTCGATCTTCTCCAGGATGAACTCCAGCTGATCCACCCGATAATCCAGAGTAGAAAGGATTTTGTTGAGGGCTCTGGGGTGTCCAAAGACGCCGAACTTGACCAGATCTTTGACTGAACAGTCGAGCATTTTCTGAAAGGTCTCGTGTTGCATCCTGGCATGATCCAGCTCTTCGGAGATGGGTCTGCTATCACACTGAGTTCTCTGTTCATCGATTGATATTACGTATACAAATCGGTGAACTTAGCGATCACTCCCTCGCTTTCCTTGAGGATTTGGCTCCTCCAGGTGGAAACTACCATGCCCTGCTCGCCGATTTTAGCATACTCATTAATCTTATCCTGGCTCAGAGGCTCAGGAGTTTCGGCGGCAGTTGTAGGAGGCCTTGCCCATTTTCTGCAAGGCGTGGAGAAGATATTTATTTTGCTCCTTTAGCAGCCTTTTCTCTTCCTTTGCTTCTGGAGTTTTTGCAAAGGGCGTCAACTATGAGATAGGGCCTCTCCTTGTAGGCTTTCTGAAGATGTCCCCATTGTGACTTGAGTCACTATGTAATCTGTCGAAGACAGATCCTTTTTATCCTTCAAAGGATTGGGGTATGCAATCTCCATTACTCTCTCCCCTGATGCACTCTGAGAGAAGCGGGTTATGGGCTTTTGCTTCTTGGCCCCTTTTGATGGGATTACGGAGAAGTCCATCGGTGTGATGGGAACTTTCCTCTTTTGTTGACTCAGGTGCTGGGAGATCCAGGCTGGACTTATGGGAGAAGGACCAGAAATAGAAAAGGGAGCAGCTGCAGTAGTAGAAGGGAAAAACGTGGAGACACTTGGAGGTGGCATTGAGAGGGAAGCCGAGAAAGTGCTCACGGGAGGAAGAGATACTGCAGGGGAGGTAGACATAGGAATGGAAGGGAGCTGAGAGATGAGGGAAGAAATGGTGGGGGACAGCTCCGCGAGAGAAGAGAAGATGGATGATGAAGAAGGGGGAACAGTAGAAGATGGGGGAGAGGACACGACCAAAGGAATGGTCACTTGGGTCACTCGAGGAGGGGAAGGAGGAGAAGGAGAAGGGACAGAAGGGACCTCAATAGTTATAGTGTGAACATCACGAGTGGATGTGCCTATCGGACATCTTCCTTGCTTCTTCTTCTAAGCTTTCTGGGATTACAACCCGTTCTTGTGAAGCGGAAGGAGGACTTTCAGGAGCTTCCTCTTGGGTGGAGCTTGACTCACCCTCTTTGCCTTTCCCCTTGCCCTTTGGTAGCTGTTTTGCCCAAGGAGGTGCGTTGCCCAACGGAGATGTGGTGAAATCAACTCCGAGGTAAATGAGACCATTCATTACACCAATGCTGCTTGTTCTTCTTGCGAGTTTCCTTGACCCTTTCCTCTATTGTCTGAGGAGCTTTGTTTCTGTCAATCACGGCGAAAGGCCAATCGTCCCCACCCGTGTCAAGATACACTTGATCAACTTCTTGCTCAGTAGTTTGATAGCCTTTTGGGATGATGGCCACACCGTACTGGATGATTTCGGCCAAGGCCAAGCGGGAATGATCCTTCCTCCTGAGCTTGACCTCATGATATATGTCGATATAAATGTCTTCGATCTGAGGGATGTGGATCGGATCGAGTTTGGCCCTAGGGAGACAATTTCTTGGGTCGAAAGTGGGCCTTGCTGGGAAGTTATGCTTTAGATTTAGCAGCTCCAGTTCTGCAAACATATCCTTCGCCTTGTGGTGAGAGAGACAAGTATACCTGCCCACTGTGAGGGGGAAAGGAGTTCCACCCTTCTTTCTCTTGAGACACTTTTCGTGGTAGGTGATAAGTTGTCTTGACAGCTCCAACAGGATCAACTTGGGGCCGGCATATCTCGGCAGTTTGGTTGGTTCCCCAAAGTTAGCTACCCTTAGATAAGTGAAGGTGGGGAATTGAGTGAACAAGGCCCCCATTTCTCTGTGGCTGCGACGATGCTCTTGGTCATACGACCATGAGTCATATTTGGCCTCAAGAAGGCAGATGATGCCGTAGAAGAAGGCATCGTTGATCTTTGTGAACTGGGGATGCTATTTTCCAGCTTCAGTTCTGGATAGTATTCATATATTTTAACTTGGGGCCAAACCCCGCACCGCATTAAAGCTGGATAGTCTCTTTCTGAAGCCGCAGCATAGACTACGTAGGAGTTCATATAGAACCTCCCCATTGTGGTAAGTTGTTGGAGCTGCTCAGATATGGTGTTGCTTATGATCTCCGCCCACTCAAAGCGTTGATCGGCACATTTTTGTTCATCGTTTCTAAGTACCTCAGCATCCACTTGTGAAAGTAATGGGCATCAGGAAGCCCAAATACTCTACTCAGGAACGTGATTGTATCACTGAGTTCCTCTGAAAAGTCACTGCGATGAATGACTTGTGGCCATCGGTCACCACCTTTTTGTTCTTCAGGTATACTTCATTCATCAACTGCATACACTGATCCTCATTGTCATCCCAAGCCTTGATGCAATCTTCCTGGCTTACGGCCACAAAGTGCCGGTGATGAGGAATGCTGAGCATTATTTCAAGTGTCGGGCGGTGAGGGTTGATTATGACCTCGCCCTTCTCATTATGGACACATCTTGTGTCTTTGTTGTAGTGCGAGGCTACCATCATAAACTCATTGTTTACGGCACTAAGCTGGGATCCCTCCAGCAAAATGCAGCCCACTGCCCATCAGTTTGTCCATCCATGGACTTCTTGTGACCCTCGGGTTCTGGCCCAGAAATCCTCCATATCAATGTGACCAAGTTCTGAGTCTCTGATATCTAGGTCACACTCTGCCTGGGATTCGGGCATCCTGACCCTCTGATATTTATACTTCATTTCTTCTTCTGTGAGCTTGGCTTTGCCCTTAGATTTGGTAGGTCTCTTGCTTGATGTTGACATATGTAACTCTGAACTTAGTTGCTGATCTGCAAGAAGAAGAAGTGAAACCCAATGCAAGAAAGTCATATCAGTTGTTTGATCTTCCATTAAAGCGTTGACAGAAGGAAGAGTTAGTGATTTTAAGGCTTCAGGGCGCATGGCGCATGAATCTGCTGCGAGGTTACGAGGGTTAAATAATATGGCACACGAAAAGGGGTGCTGCGAGGATAAATCAGCGAAAGGGCGCATGGCGCATGCATATAGATGCGAGGTTACATTTTTGTTGTTGCAAGCAGAAGTGCGCTGCGCCATATGTATGCATTTTATAAAGGGCTGATATTTTTCATGTTACACGGGTACAGGATGCGCCAAAGGGCATAGGTTTAATGGGTGTAACATCATTTTTTCATGCGCCACGGGGAACTTGGCGCGGCACATGGAAGGTCTGCATAACATGATGTTGTTGTAATAATGGATGCGCTGCGCCTTTTTGATTTTTGCACTTGGCGCATATAAAGTTGGTGTTGCATGGATGCGGGGGTGTGCCGCATGGCGCAAGTTTTAATAATGTTGCACACATGAGTTTGGTGCGCCAAGAGGGCACGCGGAAAAAGCGGTGTTGCAACAAGCGAGGAAGTGCACCTTGAGGGCGCAGCTATTCTTTATGTAACAGGCATGGTATATGCGCCATTGGCGTATTTGTATATCATGTTGCGGGGTGGCGATGCGCGAAAAGAAAAAAATGAGTTATTTTTCAAGCCCTTGATTCTTTCTCTGAGGGGGGTTTACATGCATTTAAGCTTCTTTTGCAAGGTTCCTTGGGTGGTGAAGAAGCTTAAAAAGAGATTTCAAGCAATTTTTTAGGCAAAGTCCCTTTACCAGCAGATCTGGAAAGCAGGGGAAGGAGCATGGGGAGAGAGAAGAAAAAAAGCAAGGGGAGGTTCCATGGTTTCAAGGCTTCAAAATTATTTAATCTAATCCCTTGAAAAAGCAGCCAAAACAAAAACACAAAAACACAAGAGAACAAAGGACCTCTTACGAGGAATATATAATGTGAGAGGTGTGAAACTGGGTCCACGACGTGATTTGATAACGACAGGCGCGGTGCGGCAGTGCGAGAGAAAAAATAATCACGTGATTTTTGTCTGATGAAAATGACAGGGCAGATGCACCTATATATAGGCAAGGTGGTAATAAATGCGCCAACCACTTTTTCAAGTGGCGCGCCAAAACTGCCTGTCGACAATGGAAAGGATGCGCCCTTTGGCGCATCAAAACACCTGCCAACACGAAGTTATGTGCACCTTTGGCGCACCAAAAGTGTTGTCAACACAGAAATATGTGCCCTTGGCACACCAAAATGGTGCAACAAAAGTATTGTTGACATGAAGGTGCATGCACCTTGGCGCATGCAAGAAAGGCACAACATAGTGAGGCACACCAAAAGGTGTGTTGACACTTCAAACCGTGCGCCAAAGGATTTAAAGGGGGCGCATGAACACTTTATGTTGCATAGAGATTATGTGCCCCGACCAAAAAAGGACCAAAAATGGCTAAGTTCGGAAAACTAGATTTCTGGGAAGGGATTTTGCAACGTTCGAATGCAAGAGAGTCACACGACGAGGGACCGAACAAAATTTTGGTAGGGTTATCTATAAAATTTCCCTTGCCAATTTTACGGGATAACAGCTGGCTCTTTCTGGGGACTATCTCTGAGCGAACCTCAGGGGTAGAGAATCCCAGATCTCACGTGCCTATCCATTGGGTAACAGAGTCAAAAACAAGGGAGACCGGAAAGGGAAACACACAACCAACAAAAGCAAACACACGACAAAAACAAACACACAACTGAAGCAAACTATACAAAGAAGAGAGCAAGCTCTACTTCCTGAAGATTTTCAGATGTTGCCCGCTATAGGGAAGCGGGAGCTCAGTTCCATCCAGATATGAGAGATAGAAACTATTCTCTCCATTGAGCTACTTGATCTTGAAAGGCCCTCTCCATAGGGAATCAAACTTTCCATGCATGCCCTTTGGCTCTCTTCGTTTGTCCCACAAAAGGACGAGGTCTCCCACCTAGAAATTTCTTTGCTTAGCTTTTTATCGAACAATCTTTTGACCTGATTCTGATGTTCGGTGATCTTGTCGACCACCCTTACTCTCTTTTCTTTGAGCTCTGCTAGATACATGATCCTCTTTTCAAGGGAATTTTGAAAAGTCTCATCTTCGATTGCCCATGCCAAGCGCAGAGCAGGGAGTTCAGCGGAAATGGGAAGCTCGGCATCGGTGCCATATAACACTTGAAAAGGTGACATACCGAGAGATCTCTTGGGAGTAATGCGGTCTACCCACAAAGCATCGTATAAGGACTTGTGCCACATTCGTTGATTCTCATCCACTAGCTTTCGTATGATGGTTACTAAGTTTTTGTTACTGGATTCTACTTGACCATTTCCCTGAGGGTAATAATCTGAGGCGTGAGCCAAAGTTATTCCATATTCATAGCAAAAAACCAACTTCTCGTGAGAAAAGTTGGAAGCATTATCAGCAACAATCTTGTTTGGAATGCCAAACCTGACAATGATATTTTCTTTGATGAAACTGCAAACAACCTCGGAAGTGGCATGTTTGACAGGTATGGCTTCCACCCACTTGGTGAAGTAATCTGTTGTTGTTAGGACATAACTATGTCTGGCACTCGATTGGGGATTGAGTGCGCCGATAAAATCAATTCCCCATTGCTTGAATGGTTCATCGATGATGACCGGCCTGAGGGGAAAAGCAGCTAACTTGGGCTTGCCGACAAACTGCTGGCAAGGCTCACACTTTGCTACCCAGGTAGCTGTATCTTGGAAAAGCGTCGGCCAATAGTACCTGGCCCGGATGATCTTGTGTGCTTTATCACGGAAGAGGAGAAATGGCCCCCATAGGCTGAATTATGAAAACTTTCAAGTAACTTCACCTGTTGTGGCTTGTCAACACATCGCAAGAAGATGCCATCTATCCACGTTTGTATAAACCGTCATCCCAGATGACATATTTGGCTGCTCTAAGCTTTATAGCGCTTCTCCTTTGCAGTTAGGTGAGCTGGGCATTCACCGTAGGTGAGGAAGAAAGCAATATCGGAATACCACTCATCGTTGGTTGCGACAAATAGGACCATAGGCAGTGAATCGGGTTTCTCCAGTGACTTTGTGCTTCATTGGTGCAATCATCTTTTCCTCAGAAACTTCTGACCCTTGGTTTTCGGCCATAAGTTGACATAAGCCTTTGCCTCTTACCAACTTAGTTGGTTTTATATCTAGATCGTACTCCTGGACCTTTGCAATCCAATTTCCTCATAAGCTTCCTAACTCCTGTTGAGTTAAAATTGACTTGACTGCCGTGTCAGGGACCAGCACTGTATGAGAATTTAAAATGTAATACCTGAAGTTTTTGACTGCTTTGACAATGGCGAAGGCATGCTTTTCCAACTGAGACATTTTTAATTCGTGAGGCTTGAGGGGAGAGCTCATGAACGCAATTGGGGATTCAACATTCTCAGAATTCTTTTGCATCAAGATGGCAGATACAGTATGCTCAGATGCATAGCTATACATGATAAAATCCTTGGAGAAATCGGGACATACCAGGACTGGTGCGTGAGCGACAGAAGCTTTTATTTCTTCGAATGACCTCTTCCCTTCTTCGCTCCATCGGAAAGTTGGTGACCCTTTCATCATGTCTAATATATGATGAGTCTTTTCAGCAAAGTCGGGAACAAAGCGCCTGAGAAAATTCACCTTTCCGAAGAAAGAGTGGACGCGGTCTTGCTTGTAGGCAAAGTAAGGCTCTGAATAGCCTTAACTCTTTCGGTATCTATCTTCGTTCCTTCTTTGCTAACAACATGTCCTAGCAACTTTCCTTCTGTGACTCCAAAAACAGACTTTTTTTGGGTTCGGGAAATCCCATGCTCTCGGCATCTGGCCAATACTTGCTCCAAATGATCACAATGATCATTTCATTGTTTAGAGAACACAGTTAAGTCATCCAGATAAACCACAATGACCTTCCCCATCATACCTTTGAATGCAAGGTCCATGGCCCACTGAAAAGTGGCGCCAGCATTGGTCAGGCCAAAAGGCATCCTGCTGTAGGCAAACGTGCCCCGGGGTAGTGAATGTTGTTTTAAATTGGTCTTCAGGTGAGACTTCAATCGATTGTAGCTTTGAAAAACCATCAAGCATGGACAACATTTACGATCCGATTCTTGCTTGTAGAACTTGATCCATTATAGGAAGTGGGTAGTTGTCCTTTAAGGATGCCTGATTCAGGTTTCGAAAATCTACGCATATGCGTATTTCACCATTTTTCTTGCGCACTGGCACAATGTTTGCCACCCAAGTACTGTGATGGATAGGAAAAATGATTCTCGCATCCACATTTTCTAAATTTCAGCTGGATAGTACCTGAGATCTTAGGGTTATAATGCCTCTACTTCTGGCGAAAGGGTTTGACGTCCTCTTTCAACGGGATGTCATGTTGGACGTCCTTTGGCTTAAAAGACTTTAGATCGGCGTAGGACCATGCCAATACATCCATGTATTTCTTCATGGTTTGACAAACTTCGCTTCTCTTCAGGTGTGCAACATTTTCTGATGTTCACAAACTGCGGATGTTCTACCGAACCTAAATTAACCGGTTCGGTTTCTGGGGAGGAGCCAGTATCATCTCACCTTTTCTTTTTTACAAAATGGTCATGCCTATCGAACAACCACTCTAAAGAAACCAGGCCCTTGAATTTTATTTCCTTTGAGCTGACATATGTCGTCGTTCCCTTCGGATTCATCGTCTTGACCGGTGACTGATTCACGGCACGTAGAAGTGGATCCTTCAAAGTGAAGTTCCTTAAAATTTTCCACCTTTTCTAGAAAAGCAATGAGTTGATTGTCATCGTTGAATACTTGCCAATGCTGAGAATTGTCCAGACACGCTTGGGCGGAAAACCACCTCAATGGTGTATTTGTGCATTTTCAAACACAGGTGAGGAGCATGAGGGATCTTTGAAATGGCCAATGAATCGGCCATGTCATTCTGAGCTCTTGGAATGGATTCTATTGAAAAAGCGTCAAATTCTTCGATGTTGTCCCATACCGCATTGCGGTAATGCCTGAGCCTCTCATTCTTCACTTGATATATCCTTTTAACTTGATTCACGACTAGCTCTGCATCACCTTGTACTTTCAGATTTTTGATCCCTCTTTCCTTTGCGGCTTGCATGCCAAGTAGCAGAGATTCATACTCAGCAGTATTATTTGTGTTGAAAAACTGCAACTTGAAAGAGAGAGGAATAATCTCCCCTTCGGGAGATATTAGCACGGCTCCGGCGCCACATCCACTAGTCGCGCAGCTGCCATCAAACTGCAAAGTCCAGATCTTGTTAAGATCTTCTTCTTGGATGAGAACAACCATTTTGTCAGACTCGGTAGACAAGAAATAGTTCCCCATTCCTGATGATTCGAAAAGAATTTGGGCTTTGGGGTCCTCAGAGTTAGTAACCAAGTACTTCTTTTGTGATTCTGGCTCCAATGTTTGCATTACACCTTTGACGGGGATTCTAGCCTTAGACCAGTCCATATGAATCTCCCCACCAACTTCACTGCAAAAACTTCTTCCCAGCAAAATTCCATAGGCTGCTGGAATGTCGGCAACGAGGATGGTCATCTTTACTCTTTTCTCTGGGAATGCCATGAAATGCGAACTGCGCGTCTTTGATTTGACCAATCAACGGAACCTGCTTGGTTTCCAAGGAATAACATCTGCCAAAAGGCTTGGTAAGGGTGAGGCCCAAAGCATGGGTGACTTTTGCCGGCATGACGTTATCGAAGCTCCAGAATCAATTATGCAGTTACTTAACTTGTGGCCATTGATTAGGAGGGAGAGGTAGAAAGGTTCTATCTTTCCTGATGCAGATGTTGAGGCAACATTTATGCGGGATGCAGGAGGAGTGGAAAGGATTCCTTTTAGGGAGATCTGGGGAGATATGACAGCTTGACTTTGAATATACTTGGTCAACCTTACAAGTTGTTCGGGGTTTGACTGAAGATACTCGGCTTCAGACATTTGGATCTTAGTCTTTTTAGCATGATCTATGATGTCAAACATGGCCAAGGGTTGCATTGGTGAAGGAATGAGTCCTTCACTTCACGATGGTAGGGTAGGATTACTGGTCTTCATGGAAATAGAAGAAGGCTGATTTGGAGGAGAGATGGGGGAAAAGATTTCTTTGTAAAAGACTTAACAGGGGGTTGAGTAGGAAGAGGATTACCTCTTTTAGCAATGGTTGGAGGCGTGTTTGACACGGCCTTCTCTTTCCACACATGGCAGTGACCTCTGCTTCTTTTCCTTGTGAGCGGGTAAAAACAACATATGATTGTCCACTTGCATACCCTTGTGTACCCTCTTCTTCATCAGATTCTTCCTCATCAAATTCCATATACCCGATAGTAGAGTCGCCAGTCGGTTCACCGACATCTTGATCATCTTCACCTTGAGATGAAGGTTCTTCGTAATTTTGTTCCTCTTCTTCGATTTCGGCTAAAGCGTTGACCGGAGGAGCCTCAAGCGCCAACCCATGGAGCAATTGCAGGAAAGCGCGACCTTTGTGGGACATTGTTGGAAATGAAATTCCTCCGTGGGATATCCGGTATGAGGAACTGGGGGAAGCTTGGGCTAACTACTTCTTTAATGCGAGTAAGTCATTCGCCATCTTTTGAAATGCGGATCAGACGAAGTAGCGGGAGAAGGGCCCAAGATTTAGGCTTGGATGATTCCCTTTTTAATTCGCCAGATATTAGCAAATTATCTTCAATTCGGATGGCAGCGGCCTGGGTGAGAATCAAGGTAGCTACTTGTTCTTGCAAGAGTAAGAAACTTACTTTTGAGCTCATAGCGTTCACGAAGAAACACTTCTGATTTTCTGGTGTTGGAAGCATGGCAACAGGGACACGGTTGATTAATGCATTGAACCTGGCGATAAAATCACGCATGGTCTCATTGGCCTCCTTTTTTAGGTGAGTGATCTATGATAACAATGCAAATGCATCTTCTGAAGGCTTGTACTGTCTTCAAAGCATCCCATGAGTGGCCCAATTGTAATAGATCCGGCGGCAAATCTTTGAAACCATTCTGCTGCGGGCCCTTGTAAAGTTTCCAGAAAAAGGTGAACCGACACATCTTCATGGGTCACATCTAGGATACTGCATGACATGATGAATGCAGATATGTGTGAATCCATGCTTTGGTTTCCGCTCCCATCAAATTTGGGAAAATTCTTTCGGTTTCCATGTGGGAGCGCGTGAACAGGATGCGGCAAGGCCAGGGGACCCATAGCATTTCCCCATGGTACCGCCATCTGGACGGGTGGAAAAAGAACACGGGCTGGAAATACAGTTCCACTGAGCAGCAAGGCACTACAAAGGGATGTGGAGGCTCCTTGTGAAAACCGGTTCTTTCGTGGAGGTGAGGCACTTCTGGCTGACCGATCAGCTGAACTTAGTGATGAAAAGCGCGCTGGTGTTATACTGAAGTTGTGCCTTTGAAGCAGATCGAAAGTAGGATCGACTTCTCCACGAGCTCTCTGCTACTGAGTAAATGGTTCACCTGCTAGTGTACCTTCCCGATCTGCAATATGGTGAAGCAGATTTAAAAACTCTTTTTGGTTGTACTTGCTGATTTTCTGATTTTTTTGACAAAAATCAGCAGCATGTACTTTTCTGAATATTTAATTTTATCCTCTTCAAAAACCGATTGCGGTTTAATGACAAAGAACAACGAGGATAAAATGATGGTGAAGCTTAGTAAGCTGATTTTCAGATCTAGAGTTGACTTTTCAAAGAGTTTGAAAATTTTGGTAAACTGTCAAAAACTCAGATCTACGGAAAAATACAGATTTTTATAAAAAGTCAGTGAACTAAAGATCTCCAACTAGGCCAGATCTATGGATCTCAGAAGAAAATTTTCAATTTGGATCACTTTTGCAAAAAAATTTTAGATTTTGAACAAAAGTTAAAATTTGCAAACAGGTAGTGATTTTTCTGATTTTCTTGATTTTTATCATACCACCATCATAGATCTGATAGATCTATTTGATCCCCAGTAGAGTCACCAAAAAATGTTGGTTTGAAAATCATCTCTTGGGCAGATCTATGGATAAACGAGCCAACAGTGTGCAGGGCATAGCCCCTCTTTGAGTCAGCAAAGCGAAACTGGTTTATTGCTATTCTACCGGCAGGAATCTGTGCAAGTCTCACAATATTCTACCTTCGGGGGTTTGGGATCTCATCCCGGTAGGGGTGTTTCAATGCTGAAAAGAAAGGAATGAAAGAGAGGATGAAGAAAGATCGGTCAAAGGAGAAAAGAAATGAATTCCAAAGCGAGAAAGGTCGGAGGGTTTATGTTTTGGGATTGGTAGTAAACAGAGAGCAAACCTACTTGCATAAACGAATAAAAGCAATCTTGATGAATAAATGACAAAAAAGTAGAGATAGATTCAACGAGAATAAATGCATAGATCGACATAAGAAAGATCGGATGCCCATAACACACATATTTAGCACAAAGTCTTAATATTTGCATTAATATCTTCTTACATTACAAAAGTACAAAGCCTTTTCTTCTCACTTCTATTTTTCATCTAAAAGATATCCACTCCTGAATACAACAAGTATTCAAGTATATATAGAAGGAGAGAAAAAAGAAGACAAAAGCAAACCAACCACTTAATTACAAAAATATCTTACAATAGATTACAAAGTCATTTGTTGACTTTTGACAACTTTAGTGGATGACATCATCCCATGGTGCAACATGGATGATGTCATCGTTTGTGTCAACACACTTTAGATATTTACAAGGAGAAAGTTGGGAAGAAGAAACTATTCGTCGTCCCCACGGCTGAAAGGGGTATCCTATTTTTGTTGCTCGGGCGACGAGATGTGGAACTGGGCACGGTACTCCATGAACTTGCTAATCATGGGTTGAAGTTGATCCTGGGAAGGATCCTTGTGTCGATCGCTGATAGCTTCGCAAGTCTCCCGCTCATCATGAGCTTTTCTGGGAGTTTTGAATAATCATTCTCTGCCTCTATCAGGTACCCAATGAAGTCACGACATGCCAACAGGTTATTGATGGATTCGGCGTCGAACGTGACCTCTGGCCCCACCCCATGAAACGATCTCCTTGAAGATCTGAATAGTTTCCTCAACCTTTCTTAAGGTGAAAGAAGAAGTGAGCAAGCCTGGAGACATTCTTAGGACAATCTGTTCCATTTGATGCATTGCATCTAGGGCTTCCTCCTTTACTTTGTCGATCTTCTCTAGGATGAACTCCAGCTGATCCACCCGATAATCCAGAGTAGAAAGGATTTTGTTGAGGGCTCAGGGTGTCCAAAAATGCCGAACTTGACCAGATCTTCGACTGAACAGTCGAGCATTTTCTGAAAGGTCTCATGTTGCATCCTGGCATGATCAAGCTCTTCGGAGATGGGTCCTGCTATCGCTTGGAGTTCTCTGTTCATCCGATTGATATTCTGGTACAAACCGGTGAACTTAGCGATCACTCCCTCACTTTCCTTGAGGATTTGGCTCCTCCAGGTGGAAACTGCCATGCCTCTGCTCACCGATTTTAGCATACTCATTAATCTTATCCTAGGCTCGAGGCTCAGGAGTTTCGGCGGTAGTTGTAGGAGGCGCACTGCCCATTTTCTGCAAGGCGTGGAGAAGATATTTATTTTGCTCCTTTAGCAGCCTTTTCTCTTCCTTTGCTTCTGGAGTTTTTTTGCAAAGGCGTCATTGCGAGATAGGGCCTCTCCTTGCAGGCTTTCTGAAAGATGTCCCCATTGTGACTTGAGTCACTGTGTAATCTGTCGAAGACAGATCCTTTTATCCTTCAAAGGATTGGGGTATGCAATCTCCATTACTCTCTCCCCTGATGCACTCTGAGAGAAGCGGGTTATGGGCTTTTGCTTCTTGGCCCCTTTTGATGGGATTACGGAGAAGTCCATCGGTGCGATGGGAACTTTCCTCTTTTGTTGACTCAAGTGCTGGGAGATCCAGGCTGGACTTATGGGAGAAGGACCAGAAATAGAAAAGGGAGCAGCTGCAGTAGTAGAAGGAAAAACATGTGGAGACACTTGGAGGCGGCATTGAGAGGGAAGCCGAGAAGTGCTCACGGGAGGAAGAGATCTTGCGGGGGAGGTAGACATAGGAATGGAAGGGAGCTGAGAGATGAGGGAAGAAATGGTGGGGGACAGCTCCACGAGAGAAGAGAAGATGGATGATGAAGAAGGGGGAACAGTAGAAGATGGGGGAGAGGACACGACCAAAGGAATGGTCACTTGGGTCACTCGAGGAGGGGAAGGAGGAGAAGGAGAAGGGACAGAAGGGACCTCAATAGTTATAGTTGTGGCAACATCCTGAGTGGATGTGCCTATCGAACATCTTCCACTGCTTCTTCTTCTAAGCTTTCTGGGATTACAACCCGTTCTTGTGAAGCGGAAGGAGGACTTTCAGGAGCTTCCTCTTGGGTGGAGCTTGACTCACCCTCTTTGCCTTTCCCCTTGCCCTTTGGTAGCTGTTTTTCCCGAGGAGGTGCGTTGCCCAACGGAGATGTGGTGAAATCAACTCCGAGGTAAATGAGACCATTCATTCTACACCAATGCTCTGTTCTTCACAGAGTTTCCTTGACCCTTTCCTCTATTGTCTGAGGTGCTTTGTTCTGTCAATCATGGCGAAAGGCCAATCGTCCCCACCCGTGTCAAGATACACTTGATCAACTTCTTGCTCAGTAGTTTGATAGCCTTTTGGGATGATGGCCACACCGTACTGGATGATTTCGGCCAAGGCTAAGCGGAATGATCCTTCCTCCTGAGCTCGACCTCATGATATATGTCGATATAAATGTCTTCGATCTGAGGGATGTGGATCGGATCGAGTTTGGCCCTGGGGAGACAATTTCTTGGGTCGAAAGTGGGCCTTGCTGGGAAGTTATGCTTTAGATTTAGCAGCTCCAGTTCTGCAAACATGTCCTTCACCTTGTGGTGAGAGAGACAAGTATACCTGCCCACTGTGAGGGGGAAAGGAGTTCCACCCTTCTTTCTCTTGAGACACTTTTCATGGTAGGTGATAAGTTGTCTTGACAGCTCCAACAGGATCAACTTGGGGCCGGCATATCTCGGCAGTTTGGTTGGTTCCCCCAAGAAGTTAACTGCCCTTAGATAAGTGAAGGTGGGGAATTGAGTGAACAAGGCCCCCCATTTCTCTGTGGCTGCGACGATGCTCTTGGTCGTACGACCGTGAGTCATATTTGGCCTTAGAAGATAGATGATGCCGTAGAAGAAGGCATCGTTGATCTTTGTGAACTGGGGATGCTATTTTCCAGCTTCAGTTCGGATAGTATTCATATATTTTAACTTGGGGCCAAACCCCGCACCACATTAGAGCTGGATAGTCTCTTTCTGAAGCCATAGCATAGAACTACGTAGGAGTTCATATAGAACCTCCCCGTTGTGGTAAGTTGTTGGAGCTGCTCAGATATGGTGCCGCTTATGATCTCCGCCCACTCAAAGCGTTGATCGGGCACATTTTTGTTCATCGTTTCTAAGTACCTCAGCATCCACTTGTGAAAGTAATGGGCATCAGGAAGCCCAAATACTCTACTCAGGAACGTGATTGTATCACTGAGTTCCTCTGAAAATTCACTGCGATGAATGACTTGTGGCCATCGGGTCACCACCTTTTTGTTCTTCAGGTATACTTCATTCATTAACTGCATACACTGATCCTCATTGTCATCCCAAGCCTTGATGCAATCTTCCTGGCTTACGGCCACAAAGTGCCGGTGATGAGGAATGCCGAGCATTATTTCAAGTGTCGGGTAGTGAGGTTGATTATGACCTCGCCCTTCTCATTATGGACACATCTTGTGTCTTTGTTGTAGCAGCGGGCTACTACCATCATAAACTCATTGTTTACGGCACTAACTGGGATCCCACCAGCAAAATGCAGCCCACTGCCCATCAGTTTGTCCATCCATGGACTTCTTGTGACCCTCTGGGTTCTGGCCCAGAAATCCTCCATATCAATGTGACCAAGTTCTGAGTCTCTGATATCTAGGTCACACTCTGCTTGGGATTCGGGCATCCTGACCCTCTGATATTTATACTTCATTTCTTCTTCTGTGAGCTTGGCTTTGCCCTTAGATTTGGTAGGTCTCTTGCTTGATGTTGACATATGTAACTCTGAACTCAGTTGCTGATCTGCAAGAAGAAGAAGTGAAACCCAATGCAAGAAAGTCATATTAGTTTATTTGATCTTCCATTAAAGTCTTGTGAAAAGAAGAGTTAGTGATTTTAAGGCTTTAGGGTGCATGGCGCATGGATCTTGCGAGGTTACGGGGTTAAATAATATGGCGCACGAGAAAGGGGTGCTTGAGGATAAATCAGCGCGCCAAGGGCGCATGGCGCATGGAATTGCAGTTACATTTTTGTTGTTGTAAGCAGAAGTGCGCCTGCGCCATATGTATGCATTTTATAACGGGCGCTGATATTTTTCATGTTACAGGTAGGATGCGCCAAAGGTGCAGTTTAATGGTGTAACATCATTTTTCATGCGCACGGGGGAACTTGGCGCGGTGCATGGAAGGTCTGCATAACATGATGTTATTGTAATAATGGATGCGCTGCGCTTTTAACAGTTTTACTTGGCGCAAGTTTAGTTGGTGTTGCATGGATGCAGGGTGCGCCAATGGCGCAAGGTTTTGTAATATTGCATGCAAGTTTGGTGTGCCAAGAGGGTGCAGGGAAAGTGGATGTTGCAAGTGAGGAAAGTGCGCCTTGAGGGCGCAGCTGTTTTTTATGCAACAGGCATGGTGGATGCGCCATTGGCGTGACTATTTTTTATGTTGCAAGGGCGGCGGATGCGCCAAAGAAAAAAAAACATAGTTTTTTATCAATTTTTAAACCTCCTCTTTCTCCATGGGGTTTGGATGGTTTAAGCTTCTTTTGCAGGGTTCATTGGATAGAGAAGGGGGGGAAAAAGATCCAAGTGTTTTTGAGGCAAAATCTCTCTCTATCAGCAGATCTGGAAAGAGGAAGGAGAGCAGGGGAGAGATAACCAGGGCAGCAAAACAACAAAGGAGGGTATTTTCAAGGCTTCACAAATCTATTTAATCTAATCCCTTCCACAAACAAGCAGCCAATAATCAACACACAAAACACAAGAGCAAAGGACCACTTACCAGGAATATATAATGTGAGAGGTGTGAAACTGGGTCCACGACGTGATTTGATAACGACAGTGCGCGGCAGTGCGAGTGGGAGGAAAAGAATAATCACGTGATTTTTTCTGATGAAAATGACAGGGTGGATGCGCCTATATATAGGTGAAGTGGTAATAAATGCGCCAACCACTTTTTCAAGTGGCGCGCCAAAACACCTGTTGACAATGGAAAGGATGCGCCCTTTGGCGCACCAAAACACCTGCTAACACGAAGTTAAGTGCACCTTTGGTGCACCAAAAGTGTTGTCGACACAAGAATATGTGCGCCCTTGGCGCACCAAAACGTGGTGCAACAAAAGTATTGTTGACATGAAGGTGCATGCGCCTTGCGCATGCATGCAAGAAAGGCGCAACATAGTGAGGCACACCAAAAGGTGTGTTGACACTTCAACCGTGCGCCAAAGGATTTAAAGGGGGCGCATGAACACTTTATGTTGCATAGAGATTATGTGCGCCCGACCAAAAAAGACCAAAAATGGCTAAGTTCGGAAAACCAGATTTCCCGGGAAGGGATTTTGCAACATTCCGAACGCAAGGAGTCCCTGACGAGGGACCGGAACAAAATTTTGGTAGGGTTAAAGTTGGTGCATACAGATGTATGGGGGCTAGCTAAGGTAAACTCTATTGCTGGTTCATGTTATTACATCACTTTCATTGATGATGCAACTAGAAAAGTTTGGGTATATTGCATTAGAAAGAAATTTGATGTGTTTGAAACTTTCAAAAGATGGAAAGCCTTGGTTGAGAATGAAACAGGTCTCAAGCTGAAATGTCTCAGGTTGGATAATGGAGGGGAATATTGCAGCAATGAATTTATTGATTACTATTCGGTAAATGGGATCCGTAGGCAAAGAATGGTTCCAAATACTCCATAGGAAAATGGAGTGTCAAAGAGAATGAACAGACAATCATGGAGCGTGCTAGGTGCATGAGGTTACAAGCAGAGCTGCCACTCATATTTTGGGCGAATGGTAAACACGACTATTTATTTGAATAATAGAGGACCCTCTATGGCCTTGGATGGAGGTATACTTGAGGAGGCTTGGTCTGGTAAGAAAATTAATTACTCATTTCTTAGAGTATTTGGATGTGAGGTATTTGTTCACATTGATAAAGATGATAGGACCAAGTTAGAGGCTAAGTCTATGAAATGCACCTTTGTTGGATATGGTGAAGATGATTTTGGTTTCCGTGTTTGGAGTCTTAAAGACAAGAAAATATTTTGGTCTAGAGATATTGTCTTTAATGAAAAAATCATGTATAAAGATCAATTACAGGAATAGAAAGAGGAATCAAAGAAAGAATACACAGTGTTAGAGGACATTGCGGAGACAACAAGGTGACCAAGGGCCCGGTTCGGAGTCTAACATGTTACGCATAGCCGCCTTTAGGTACCTACTCATCAAGAACCCCAAACTCTTGAGGTGAGAAGGTCTTCTAGGGTAAGAAGGGAACCTGAATGATTTACTCCATTTGAATTATTTATTGCTCACTGACATAGTGGAGAGCCAGAGTTCTTTAAGGAAGCAGTGCAGGTGGATGTCAGGAAGAAGTGGGAGCAGGCCATGGATGAAGAGCATAGATCTCTTATGGAAAAATAGACTTGGGATCTAGTGGAGCTACTCGAGGCAAGAGAGAATTGTAGAACAAGTGGGTGTATAGAATCAAAGAGGAAGATGGAGGAAGGAAATGATACAAGGTTCAGCTTGGTGGTTAAAGGATTTGCGCAGAATAAAGGTATAGACTTTGATGAAATTTTTCTCCGGTTGTTAAAATGACTTCTATTAGGACTGTTCTTGGTTTAGTTACAGTAAAAGACCTACACTTAGAACAGTTGGATGTGAAGAATGCATTCCTTCATGGTGAGTTGGATGAGGAATTGTACATGCAGCCGCCAGAGGGTTATGAGGTCAAAGGGAAGGAGAGGTTAGTGTGCAAATTGAAGAAGATCTTGTATGGCCTAAAACAAGCTCCACGACAATGGTACATGAAGTTTGATAGTTTTATGTAGGAGCAGAGTTACTCCAAGTGTCACTCAGACCATTGAATGTACATCAAGAAGTTTCTTGATGGTAGTTATATTATTTTGTGCTTGTATGTAGATGATATGCTTATTGCAGGGAAGAACATGCAGGAAATAAAGGTACTCAAGAAGCAACTAGGTGACTCCTTTGCTATGAAGGATTTGGGGGCAACAAAACAAATCCTTGGTATGAGAATAACTTAGAATAGGAAAGAGAGGAAGCTGGTATTATCTCAAGAAGAGTACATAAAGAAGGTCTTGGAGAGGTTTAGTATGCAAGATGCTAAACCGGTTGGTACTCCTTTAGTAGGTCACTTTAAATTATCAAAGGAGAAGAGTCCCAAGACTAAGGAGGATAGAATCCAGATGTCCAAGGTATCATACTCATCAGTAGTTGGTAGCTTGATGTATGCTATGGTATGCACTAGGTATGACATTTCCCATGCAAAGGGGGAAATGTGAGAAGGTTTGCAAGTGATCCGTAAAGAGCACCGACGAGAAGTAAAGTGGATCCTTCGGTATTTGAGAGGGACCATGGGAGTAACATTGTGTTTTGGTGGATCAGACACTACATTACGTGGATATGTAGATTTGGAAATGGCAGGAGATTTGGACAATAGGAGGAGCACGACAGGTTATGTATTTATGGTTGGTGATACAACGGTGAGTTGGATTTCACACGATTCTGAGGTTGTGGCTTTATCAACCACAGAGGCAAGCAAGGAGATGATTTGGGTAAAACATTTGTTTGATGAGTTGGGTCATAAGTAGGAAGTTTGGGAGACTACACAGTGATAGTCAGAGCTTTTATCATTTGGCGAAGAACTCTTCTTTCCACTCTAGGACGAAGCACATTCAACTGAGATATCATTTCATCAGGACAACTTTGGAAGAAGATAAGTTGAAGCTAGAAAAGATTCATACTAGTCAGAATCCTATGGATATGATGACCAAGGTGGTCACAAGGGAGAATTTGAAGTTGTGTTCAACTTTGATTGGCCTTCATGGTTGATAATGAAGGGTTAAGAACTTTTCTCAGTGGAAACAATCTCCAAGTGGGAGATTGTTGGGGTGTGGAGCCTATTTTTGGTCTTCTTGAATCAGTGTTGAAGTGCTAGAGCTCGAATGGTTAAGTTTGGAGACTTCGGAGCATTTTGCGGTTGTGATGTTGTGACGCGTTGTTGTGCGATCGCTATGCCGTTGTCGCGACATTGCTATTAATTGGTCATTAACATCGGATTGTTTTTCCAGCCGTGGGAAGTTGAAATATCATGACTTTCAAACTTCTAGGGTCAGCTTCAGGGCTTCTTAAGATGATATTAATCCTATAAATAGAGGTGTTAGGGTATCTTGAAGATATTTTGAGTGTTCGAGAGGTCTTAAGTCTTAATGATCAAGAGGTGATCAAGAGTGATCAAGGTTAAGTAATTGGGTGTCAATTGTGGTTTAGCATCTTTGGAATTCTGTTGTGAGTTCATAACTAAGAGAAGACTATGAGATTTGTTTTAATCTTGTTGATAATAAAATCTAAGCAAGTTCTTGGTGGACGTAGCCCACATTGGGTGAACCACGTTAAATCTTGCCTTGTCTTCCTTTATGCATTATTCATTTATGTTGTTATATTTCTACAAGTATAATTATGCTATATAGTTTCCTATTGCTTTGGTTTGAGTAATTGTTTTCGCATATTTGTTCTCTAATTCCTAACAACAACTAGTTGGGAATCACCAAAGATATTAATTGATTTAACATCTAGGGAGATGGCAGTTTGAAGGCCCAATACGAGTGCTTTATATTTGGTGATATTATTTGTGCAATCAAAATCTAGTTTGAAAGATAAAGGCATGGGTTCACCACTAAGAGGAATGAGGATAACACCTACACCACCCCCACATTGACATTTGGAACCATCAAATAAGAGGGTCATTTGGTAAGTGGTATCATCCAAAGAGAGGGTAGCAATGGATTCATTGGGGAAATCAAAGTTAGAGGGTTGATTTTTGGAAAGAGGTGCGTCTACTAGTTGGTTAGCGATGGCCTGGCCTTTGATAGAATTTTGATGGATGAATTCAAGGTCAAGGTTAGAAATAAGCAAGAGCCAACATGTAACATGTTGATGTTGGTAGTGTTTGGTGTACATATAATGTAGAGGGTCAGTGTTAGTGATGAAAAATGTTTTGTGGTTGAGTAGGTAATGACGTAGTTTAGTGGCAACAAAAACTAAGGCTAAGAAAAGTTTTTTAGCATGGGTGTACCTAGTTTCATAGTCTAAAAGGGTATGGCTTATGTAATAAACTGCTTTCTCTCTATGTTTCTCATTGTGATGAGCGAGCATGACACCTAAAGAATGATCAGTAGCAGAAATGTATAGGTAAAAGGGTTGGTCATCCTTAGGAGGAATGAGAACTGGTGGTTGAAGAAGGTATTATTTTAAGGCATCAAAAGCTTTGTGGCATTCATCATCCCATTTGAATGAGACGTCCTTCTTGAGGAGATGATGAAATGGTTAACGGCGTCGGAAAAGTCATGAGATAAAATGACGAATAGATTATAACTTACCTTGCAAGCTTTGAAGTTGATAGAGATTATTAGGTGGAGGAATTTTGAGAATAGCCTTCACTTTAGCAGGATCAACTTCTATGCCACACAAATAAATGATGAAACTAAGGATTTTTCCTGAAAGTAATGTAAAGAAACACTTCTCGGGTTGAAGGAGAATGCAATACTTGATGAGACGATCAAAGACGACCTTAAGGACTGTTTGGATTTGGAAAGAAGGTCATCTACATAATCTTCAAATATGCGATGCATGATGTCATGGAAGATATAAGTCATGGCTCATTGATATGTATCACCAAGAAAGGCATGACTTGATAGCGAGAGGTCCCCAAAGAGTGATGAAGGTAGTTTTGTGTTGATCTTCTGGAGCAAGTAGTAATTGATTATAACCCGAGAAATTGTCCATGAGTGATAACATCTCATGACTGGCAGTGAGATCAACTAGTTGGTCAATACCTAGTAGAGGAAAGTTGTCTTTGGGGAAAGTGAGGTTGAGGTCATGGAAATCAGTGTAAATGTAGTGTCCCCATGTCGTTGTTTTGAAAGGGACAATATTAGAAATCCACTAGGGATAGTCAATGGGTAGGATGAAGGAAACCGAGAGAAGGCACTAAATTTCTTCTTTGACCAGAAGAGCAATGCAAGGATGCATTTTCTCGTAGCTTTTTTTTTATGGGTTTGGCATTAGGAATGGTTATGATATTGTGGACCACAATTTTTGGGTCAATACCGGGCATATCGACATAGGATCAAGGAAAATTTTTGTTATGGTTCGAAGGAAATAAGTAAAAGCTTCATGTTCAAAAGCATCTAAATATTGGTCTATCATTAGAATGTGTCACCATTCTAAGTATTAATGTTGATTTTGATAGTCGATTCATTCAACATAGTTTACGTCTCAGAGGGTAACAACCGGTGAATATAAGAATATTCTCGCACCTAGATAGATGAGGATAGAATCATCATCCTAACATTGAATGATGTTAATAGAAGGTGTATCATCATTGATCATGTCATGATACATGAAGGGAAGAGAAGAAGGAACCTCGCCATTACATTGATAGGTCAGAGGTCCCAGGGAAATCATGTTTACAAAAAAGTTAGGAGGAATAGATTTGGGATCTATGGAATCCGTGGGTGAAGATGGTGACATTGGTGAATGGCATGGAGAAGGTTTGTCTTCCTCAAAGAGGTTGACGTAGGCCTTCTTGGAAGGTGGTGTGGAAAAGCCAATGCCACTAGGATCATTATGTTTATGGGTGGTACATGAAATGATAGTATCACAACCTTGTTCATAAAAACCGAAGACAAAGCCTTTCCATGCGCAATAGTGAAGAAAAATGTGGGTAAAGAGTCAGTTACCAAGGGATTGGTGGTCAGATGAAAATGGTCATGTTTGGGATGTAGGTTCGGGTAAATAAGTGGCAGTATCAAGTGCCCCATACATTAGATTAATGCAAAGGTGGGGAGGACAATAAGGGAAAACCTCACCTATGTGGTAGTCATAATGAGGGTGCTAGCATAGGTTTCCATACTCTTACGGAGTGAGGAATGTGTCGATATTGTATAGGTGGTACTCCCCCAAAGTGAGGCATTGAAAAACACCTTCTAAGGGATCGTAGCTTATATGTGGGTAGCGGAGATAGACAATTTATTAGATGATTGGGAAGGAGGGGTATCGGTTGGTTGGAAAGTAGATGGGTCACCCAAAAACTGTACTAGTAGTAAGAATAGAAGGGTTAGACATGGGAGAGGTGGCGGTAGAATTAGTGGATGGATTCGTGGGTGGAGGAGAAGTGGGGATAGTGGCAAATGCCTTGAATGGTACAATTACATCGTTGGGTTGGTACAACATGTTACAAGTTTTGAATGGTGATGAGTCGGCGGGGATGGTATAGTTATGTCCTTCATGTTCAAATTTTACACAACGGTGTAAAGTTGAAGGGACACAACCCATGACACAAATCCAAGGTCTACCGAGTAATAGGTTATACTAGAACTCCCCCTCTAAGACATAAAATAGTTTCAGGGACAGTGTGAGGGCCTACGCAAACATGAAGGATAATGGTACCAAGGGTGGAGGTAATGACGTTGTTGAAGGAGTGCAGCATAATGGGGTTATTATGCATATAATTAGAAGGGATATGAATTTTATTATACACATGGGAGGAGATGATGTTAATGCTAGCACCACCATTGATCATGATGCATCGTATGCATATGTTATCGATATAGATAGAAATGAAAAGGGCGGGATCAGGGTCATTTGACTGGTGAGGTATAATCTCCTCATTAGAGAAGTGAGAGTGGTAAATTGAGGAGTGGGAAGGGGGTAAAAGAAGGATATGATTTGGTAAGTGAGGTCATGTGGTGAGGGGTTATAATGGAGGCCACTAGTGTGGGGTCGTTAGGTAAAAATTTAATGGATTGTAAACCCATGACAAGGGCTTGTCTATGAGATTCAAAAGTTTTGACGAGATCATACAAAGACATCTTTAGAGGAGACTGATGTAATTGTTTTATCATTGTGTGATGGGTGACCCCATTAGAGATAGGGTACATAGGTCCTCGAATGGTGATTTTAGGCATGGGTGCAGATGGTATATTAGGCACGGGGTTGGTTGATGGGATAGTTTCTTTTTCTTTTCCTTTGTCTTTCTGAGCGCGGGTGACAACTTGAACCATGTTAACCTGAGGGGAGGTGGTAAATGGAGAAGGTGTAGGATGAGTAGTGTAATGACATGATGGGAAAAAACCTAATGGTGGGGAAAATCCTTGTGAAGTGAGTTGTGCACACCGACATTTAGGTGGTGATTTGGATGACCCTCTAATATAAACCATATTGATCTCAATTTTTTGAGATGGATAGAATGGTTGTGGGGGTGGAGATATTGGTCGCTGAATTGGTAAAGGATGATGATGTGTGGTGACAAGTGAAGGTGGAACATTGTCATCATCATCAAAATTTTGTTCAGGAGGAAAAATTTGGAGAAGAACGGTCTTTAGAGCCTTACAATTTTCTACATCATGTCCCGGACACACGATGATAGGCACAAATCTTTGTTTCATCAAACCCTTTTGGTTTGCATTTGAGAGGATCGTAATGTCTAAGTGACAGTAATGTGATGATATAAGTCTCTAAGATATTAGTTAAAATGTTGGTGTAGGACCCCACTAACGGATCACAATGGGAAGTGAGTGTGGGTTTGGGTAAAGGTGTGGATGATCGTGAGGGAAGAGGCTTTATAGGAGGGGGAATGGGTTGGTCCATTGGTTTGGTAAGTAGAGTGGTCTTAGGTTTTGATGGAATCTTTTTGGGTAAAGGCATGGTAGAAGAGCTAACACTGGAAGGTTTTGTCGGTTTGACTACCTTATTGGAGGGTAGTGGATTCTTATCTTTGGGTTACACCTTCTTGGGTAAAGGTGTCATGAGAGTACAAGATGTAGAAGGGAAAGCAGATGGTGGAAGAGGATGGGTTACCCATGGGGACAACTGAGTTGTGGTGGAGGTGGTTGGTAGAGGTTGGGTAGATGACATGGGTTGAAGTTGTATAGAAAAGTTGGGGTTATAGTAACTAGTGGAGGTATAGTTGGTAAGAAGTGCACGGGTGAGGGCGAGGGTGTTTGGTTTTTGGGTGAATGAGGTGTAATGAAGGTTTTGATGCAAAGTAGTAGGTTTTTAGATTTTGACTGGCCTTGGGTAGGAGACTATTTGATCAGGGTTGATGGATGAGGCCCTAGGATGGATAGAAAGGGGAAGGTGACAAAGGTGTGGTAGGCGAGACCGGTGTATGCGGCCTAGAAGGTTGGGTTTTCTTTTTAGGTGGAGGGATAATGTTGGTGTGGGTTTGAGATGATGCTGCTAAGTCCAATTTGATAAGTGGGTGAGTAAGGCTTGATGTCAGCATGACACCCAAGGTAGTGATGGGTCTAACTACGGGTGAGGAGAGAGGTGTGGGTAGGATTTTAGGTTTGGGAATGAATTTAGTTATGGGTAGAGGTTTAGATGTAGGTAGGGATGATGAAGAAGAAGCCATTTCAATAGGCATGGTCAATGTCGATCTGGTTTCTAAAAATACCCTTGAGTAGATCGTGGAAGTATCTTTAGGCAACATTTTCATTTGGGTCAAAAAGGGGAGTCGAAGACGTCCCTAGAGCATGGAGTTATCAACGTAATCCAAGCAATCAACCAGCCATGAAAATGGGACTACTGAAGAAGAGGATGGAGTTGGTTTGGTGGAAATCCTTGTAAAATATGTCTATAAGATAGGGAATTGGCTAGCCTCAAACTTTGTGGGTAAAAGAGTCAAGATCATATCAATGGGGTCCTGGGATGCTGAGGGAGAACTACCCCCAATAGGTAGTGGCATGTCTGATGAGTCTCCCATGGGTAGGAGAGATAATAGGTGGGGTGAGGTAGACTTCTCCCTTGGTGGAGGAGAAGGCGATGATGATTCTCCTATGGATGGGAGAATTAACAGTGTTGACTATTCGGTAGTTTGTAAAGTAGACAGTGAAATGGCATCTGTAGAAAGTGTGGGTTCCTCTATGAGAGTGGGGGAGATGAGGGGGAATCCTTTGTGGGGTGAAGGAGTAGAAGAGGTATGCTCCTTTGTGGGTAGGGGAGCTCGTGCTAGAATTTCCTCAATAGACAAAATAGGTGGGATTTGAGGAATGGTTGGTATGATATCAAAAACTGCATGGACTTTATGGACATTGTTGTTTCTGGATGAAGGTTCACTATTTTTACTAGATGACGGTTTATGATTAGGGAAAGAATTTTTAAAGATGTAAAATTTTTTATTTTCTAGTGCATTTGGGTTGTTCGCAAAAAGGTCTCCATTATCTATCATCTCTTGGACAATGTTCTTGAAAGTTATGCAGTTACCATCATTATGGCCTTTGACATGATGATAATTACAATAGTCATGTTATTTATACCATGCAAGCATAGGATGGGAAGGATCGAAACCCGTAGGAGTTTTTATGGGAGGAAATCTAATGGCTCAAAATTTAAGAAGCTTTTCCAAGACCGAAGAATAGGGCTCTCCAATTGAAGTGTACTTACGCTCTTCCCATCGGAGCTAAAAGGCTTGAACAAGGGAAAGATTGGAAGAAGGTTGGGCTTGATTAGAAGGATGAAATGGTCTTGCCTTGAGGACTACCACATTGGCAGATCCTTTGGCCTTTGAATATTTATTTTGAGGTTTTGAAGATAAAGAAGAATCGTTTGATTTGAACAGGGTGTTCTTATTCGTAATTGATTTTCTTTTCTTCAATGAAACGAATTTCCAGTTTCTATACCATGGTGAATGCTTCGTCAAAGGTTCAGAAGTTTTGTACCTACGAGTTGGTGAGATGTGTTTGGCACAAGATCTAGTGAACAAATCAATAATTTCATCCTTAGGTAGTTGGAACGTTAATTGGTTAATAAGACTTCGCCAACAGGCAACGAAATCAGCGATAGATTCATCTTCATATTGTCAGATTGAATAGAGATCGTTCATGGTGACTTTCTTGATAACATTGATTGAAAAATGATCTAAGAAAGATTTGGCTACTTCATTCAAGGAATAAATGTAGTGTCGATGTAGTCCACTATACCAATCCAATGCTGGTCCTATTAAGGACATTGGGAAGGTTTGTAGGAGCAAAGTGTCATCGTGGGAAATTAGGTAGCACCCATGTTTGAATGACCGCAAGTGTTGCTATGGGTTTTCTTTACTTGTTGAAGTGATTGAATTTAGGAATTTTCTAATGCACATGGTAGGGATAGATAGGATCGTTACATATTTCATAATAAGTTAAAGAAGTACGAGAGCTGGAAATAGATACTTCCGGTCTGCATCTTTTCCATCATAATCTTAATGAGGTCATTGGTAGTTTGTGATGAATGGGTGCCCCCTTCAAAAAAGGGGTTGATACTTGAATGTATGAGGTGGGTGGTATGCTAGTGTATGGTGGTGC
Source organism: Taxus wallichiana var. yunnanensis (assembly GCA_018340775.1). Classification (NCBI taxonomy): domain Eukaryota; kingdom Viridiplantae; phylum Streptophyta; class Pinopsida; order Cupressales; family Taxaceae; genus Taxus; species Taxus wallichiana. The sequence goes on from CM031244.1 coordinate 636,366,770, forward strand.
TGAGTATGAGAACTACGCAGGAGGAATAGATGTAGGCAGCACATAGCCAGAATAAGTGATAGATGAGGTCGAGGGTTGTTAGTAGTATGTGTAAGTGGGTGGGGTAGTCGTAACAACTCTAGTGGTGATTAGGGGTAAGGACTATGGGATAGAAAGGATGAGGTTCTAGAAAGGGGTGTAAGTTGCTAACACTAGAGGTGGTTGTGATGTAATAGGTATATGTGAGGTAGTGTGTGCAGATGGGGATATAGTTAAAGTGGTTGTCGGAGGAACCACCGACATTGTAGGTGTGATAGATGGCATAGATGTTGTAGTTACAATGGATATGGGACCTAGCTAAGACACCCAAGGTGGTAAAGTGGATGATTGTAGCGCTGAGCTGGTGCTAGCTGATACAGAGGTGGGGGCGAGAGTAGGAGGGATAGATATGGGCATGCCATATATTAACTGTCTTGAGGAGTCCTGGTGGATGATGTTATAATTTGAGGATTCTATTAAATATAGATTTAATCAACTTACATATTACATAATGTTATAATAAATATTTAAATTAAGATTACATCATAACATAAGTAAATAATGAAATACTTACATGAAATAAATAACACATGTGACACAATATTTATAGTGGAAAAGCCCAATAGGATAAAAACCACTTTAAAAATAACCTTTTACTTTAGAGGAATTATTTTACATCTAGTAAGATCACCTCCTCCTTTAAAACCGTATTTACTGAGGGTAAAATCAAATCACTTGATTTGCACACCTTTGATATATTTCCTAAATATATCAAATGAGGACCTAAAGTCCTTTTTATATAAGGTGATCAGGTATGTCTCCCGACCCACCTTTTCAACCTAAAATGGTTGACACATGCACCTAGGTTTATAGTATTTAATATTAGAAATATAATCATTTCATGATATTAAATATTAACCTAAAGTATATACCTAGGTTAGCATATTTAATAATAGAAATATAAATATTTCATATTATTAAATATTAACCTATATATTAGTGGGACCCATATTTATTAAGGGTTGGAAAACAAGGCCTTATTACTATCAAATCACGACATTGGTCCTGTGGACCCACTTCTGTCATCGTGTGAGATCGCTCAATTTTTTTTTTTGGTATGCGAGCCATCGAGGAGTTTGATAAGCTTATCTCGCTTGGTCGAGCTAAAACAGTGTCAAATCGGGAATAAAGAGACGAGTCATCAAAGGAGTTCGTGCCTTGTCCTAACTCGGTCATAACTCAGATCACAAGCCTTAGACGAGTTCATGAGTAGGAAATGTAAGTTCGGTTGTCCAACTTTGGCTTGTCATAAAAGAGTCTCGATAGGAGCGGAGGATGTTTCGATGGTTGGCTCATTGAGGCAGAGAAATGATGAGCTCGACTCAGTTTTAATTCAACATGGAGAGATTGATGCTTCCTTGTTGGAATATGAATTCAGCTTTAATGACTCGACGGAGACAATAAATTGCCCTCAAGATTTGGTCGAGCTTCTTCCATGGAAGAGAGTTTCCAAAATGAAAAGGCGAGACAACTCAACTAAAACTTTATCTCGCTCTTCTACTACAAAGCAAGATTTTACAACAATCGATCATGACCGTCGGTCGCATGCAACTGCAACATCGTGATCAACACCAACGGCCCTTGGGATCACCCTACGGCAGCAATGCCGCAATCGACTCTCTCTGAGGCCACTCATTTTCTGAGATAAGTTTACTTCTCTACCCTGTAGCTGCTGCATATAGCCAATTACTTCCTCACGGCACTTTCCTAGGAGAATTTCAGTTCTACGCTTAAAGCAAAGCCGAGCATTCATGCACAGCATGTCATGTTGCAGATAGTAGAAGCCTCCTGCTTGAGCAAGTAAGTTGTCCAATGTTGTTATCTGATCAGCATCGAATGCATCCTCAAATTCGGGATTTTCCTTCAAGTTATTTTTATGAAAATCGATTAAGTGACAGTGAGAGTGTTACCGGGAGACCTGATGAAAATTATTACAAAGATTCTCTATCGAGACCTTACTGGTTTTATGGTGTAACTCATGGAAGTGAATCTCATAGAGGTGGAACTGTTTCATATCAGAATATTCATGAGGCACAATTTGCTTTGCAATTATATGAGCATCTTCAACGAGTCACTAAGTTGTCAGGCATAAACATTTCTGTCGGAATTATCACACCTTACAAGCTACAGCTGAAATGTTTGCACTGAGAGTTTAATGTTATCCTCAAATCTTAAAACTCAAGAAAAATTCAGGAAAAAATCGGCCAATCCAAAATGAAATATGGCAAGTCAAAGAAACCTTACGCAAATCCTGACGTGGGAAATAAGGCAAGCAATGCTAAGCAGAAATTTGATGATGGCGGACCAGGCTATTAATCCCACGCTGAGGCTGTTCACTGCGCATTGGAAAAATTGGATCAGATTGCCAAGTGGAAATGTAACCGGTAAACCATGACCAAACTTCCGTGAATGGGAGAAAGCAGATCAAACTACCAAGTGAAGACAATATGATGGCTATCCATCATGAAAACCCCAGAGATTGGAGGATCCGAGTCTTTGTGTGGGTCAGTCACTGGAGGTTAATAAGATAGTTGTGAATTGGAGTGGGTCATGGAGAAAACAACGTGACGTGATACCGATTTCAGCAAGGAGGCTACGGTCCGCTCATCTCATTATGAAGATATTTGTCAAATGATATTGAGTAATAATGGTGAGTCGGGGTCATTGTGGTTTGAATGCGTGGGAAAAGGAGAACATTTTAGAATCTAGCCTGAAGAATCACTCTCAAGGTTCACCACCACGTGAGGAAAGAAAGTGGCTTCGTATCTCAGCCAACCAAGGTGATGCGTTAATGGCTCGGTCGTGGCTCATGTGTGGAGTGTTTGACAAGAAAGAAATGCTGAAAACTCGTCCAGATCGGTACGCGAGACAAACTCCCACGCACAAGCAACAAGCATGTTGCACTCCGATAGCAAAGATCAAGCCTTTCTTTTGAGTGCTTCCAACAAGCAGGTTGTCCAACTGTGTTGTTATCTCTTCAGTATCGAATGCATCTTCAAATTCGTAGGCTTATCCTTATTTTGAACTCAAGATAACATCAGCAGAAACAAATATTCACCGCCGTACGATGGATTGAGTCACGCTATTCAAGGCTTCATAAAATTTTCCCAAGTCAGGAGATGAAGGTTTATTACGGTGCAGAATGAAATGATTCGTATTGCTCAGCATTTCTTTTCCTAGAAACGAATTAAATGTGAAGGTCAGCTCTGAAAATACCCGGTCGGCCATTTTGCATGCTACATCCTTGTTACTTGTAAATGGTCTCTTTGAGAAACTCTGAGGGCAGAAGCAATATTTATACCCTTCCATTATGTACGTCCAATCAGACAATAAAAATATTCTTTTACCAGGTTCAGAGAAACTTGTTTTTAACAATGGACGATTATACTGTAGTTTCAAGCTGATTTTATCTAGCTTATTTCTATTAGCTTTTATCCATGACTAAGGAAGAATTCATATGGTTGTTACCTGTACATTTTTCCAAGGTCCTTTTGGTTGCCCCAGTTGTTCAATGTATTTTTTTAAGGGCTTATTTTATGTGTTTCAATTTGTAACATAAAGGATCTTTTTAGTTTCTGAAAATGAGTATATTATGTAGCTCACAACTACCTATGCCATACTAAGATCCCAATAGTGGCAGTATAATTGTTGGTTGGAGCCTAGATTGCAGAGTGCACCCAAAATACCGAAGGGATTTTTGTCCAAAAATCAATCTTAAGGGTGTCTATCGACATGTTATGGTCATGAGCCCGGTCATCATCATGGCATCATTAGGTCTTTATGATAATGGCATTTTCTCATCGTTTGAAGGTACAAATTGTGCTTATTATGGCAAATCCAAAACATTCTTACTACAAGTGTTATATGATAAGGAAGAACCGTGAGCATTGTGGTAAAACCATTCTTTTTAGAAATATTGGGTTAAGCTTGGTATTCAAGTGAGTTTGAGCCTGTGAAAGGTAAGATCATTTGCTATGGATGAAGAGCTCAAAGTGACTTCGCAGGAGCTCATGGAGATGTTTCATGAAGTTTGAACGTGGGAATGCATAAATGGCCTCGAATTAGTTAATAGAGGAAAATGATAAGAATCGAGTTTGATAGCTCACCATTCGAAGGACTCAATGCAAAAGAGCCCGATTACCAAAGCAAGGAAAGAGATAGTGTGGGGTTCAAAATCGATTGCAACACCGAGTTAGAGGATTCGAAGCTCACCGAGTTGAGATTTGTGCAGACTCTATCCACATGGACCCCCCTCCTCTTCAAGTCAAACGGGTCAACGGGGGGGTCCCAACATTATGTTAATTAAATTAATATTTTTATTTAAATATTTTAATAATAATATTTATTATTATTATTTAAATATTCTTTTAAATATTCTTTTAATTAATTGAGAAGACTAGGTCATCAGGCAATTAATGACCCATGATGGAACCTTCTCAAGTGGTTCAACTAACTGCAATAAATACATCATGGGCCTTCATTTTAGGAATGTAATTATGACCATTTCCTCTTCTTTCTCACATATTCTTCTATAAATGTAAGTTGAAGCTCATTTCAAAGGGTTCCAAAGTTCTGCATAAGTTGGACAGCTTAGATATCTCAGCAAGTGTATACTTTTCAAGAATCCTCTCTTCTCGCAAGTTGTTCTTGTGTGTTGAGAGAACTTTCAAGCCTCCTCTTCAAGACTGTAATGGCAACTATTGCCTCTTCTGAATGTATGATGCATTGTGCATGTTATTGAAGCAATAAAAGTGTGTGTTTTGTGACTAATCTCGGTCCTTTCATCCTTCTGTGCTTCTTTGTGCCTTTCTCATACTTGCAGTACACCGTGCAAGTTTAAGTTCTATCACAGTTCTTGAGTTCTGCTTATCGAGTGGTGAAGTATTGCATGCAGTTTGAGTTTGGTGTCTATTCACCCTTCTTGAGTTCATCCTTCTTCACTGGGAAACTGGTATATTTCTCGGTCTGATAAAGTTTAACAAAGGGAACGCGTGTCTCTTAGTTTGTGGTATCCTGTACCCTCTCTAAGTTACAGTAGGTGAAGTTGACCTGTGGTGCACACACCCTCTTCAAATTAACCCTTCCTGAATCTGAAGACACCCTTTATTTGGTGCATCACCATCCCTAGTATAGTTTCATTTCTGTAAATCTCTTTCCCTAAAACCCCATGAAAATGTTAGCATAGGACTAGATAATCATTTTTGTTACACTAGGAGTAGTACAACACTTAGTTTAGGAAGAGGAAGCCGGCCTTCTCCGAGGTTCACCTCGAGCCCAAGTCCCACAGCTTGAGAGGTGATCCCATGTGTCCCAATCACACCGAACGTCCTATTCACATCCTGGCCATTCGAGGGGTGCAGTGATTTGGCGACAACAGTTTTTGGCACGCCCGGTGGGACATCACAGAAGTTAGAGTTCCATCTTTCAGAGGTGTCTCATTATCAAACAGGAAATCTTAAGCCACCGTGTGACCACACACACAGCTTTTTAGCATTTAGCACGCCCGTGGGACAGAGTTGGTACTTCTCTTCTCACTTACACAAGTCAAAGTACTGCGACTCTATATCTCTCGGATTCCAAATCTCAAAGGCAAGAACTTATGCGAAGAATTCAGACAAGAGCTTCTTCAAAGAAAGGAAAGTATCAAAGATATCAAACTTTCCTTGTCTCCTCCAAAGAGAAGCGTAAGAGAGCATTTCCACATCCCCAGCTTGCAGATTTACCTAGTAGGGGTCATTCAACTCCTCCTTACGGAAGATTTCTCCACCCAGAACAATCAACCTTTCGTTGCTATGGCGAGGAACCAAGTTTTTCCCCCTTTCAATGCAAGCAGTCCTCTTCTGTTGGCTCAACGTGACCCTATACCTCTTGTGGCACTCAAAAGTTTACCCTTCTACACGGGAAACTCACGTTACTCCAAAGGGAGCATATCTTTGATGTAGCCAAAGATCTCAGGCAAGACATAATATCACCGAAGACAACGTTGCAGTTAGACTTCTTGCTACCTCTTTTAAGGGAAAAGCGCTTCAATGGTTTCGCGGGTTAGGTGTTGGCACTATAACCACTTGGGACGAGTTGGGAGAAAAGCTATGTAAACAATTTGAAGACAAAAGTGATCACCTATCACTTTTGGAACAACTTACTACCATAAAGAGAGCTTCCCAAGAATACATGAGTGATTTCAACTTCCGATTCCACAAGACTTGGAATAGGATTCCGGCACTCGTAAAGCCTTCTGCACATAATGCATTCTTGTACTATTTGTGAGCCTTGAATAGCGATGTAGCAGTTATGATCCAGTCCATGGGAGGGACTACACTTCCTGATGCTTACGAAGTTGCCATAAGTGTAGAGAATTCTTTGATTCAGGCTAGAAAGATAGCTCCACGACCACCAATGCCCTTTTCTCCAGATCTTACGAATCATCAGCCTATCATTGCTCCTATTCCAATAGACTCCAAGCAACCATCTCAATCTTCCCCTACCTCTTCAAATGACCTATTTGAAGTCAAGTCACTACTGCAAAATTTTAGAAATGAGCTCGTTGCACTCAAAAGGCAACAATTTCAATACAATCATCCGTATCAGCCACAAAATCAGCAAGATTGCCAACTAACCGCTCTCCTTTTCAAGGGAACAATCAGCCTCAAAATCAAACTACAAGTCAAGTTGTAAATGTCAGGCCTTTGAACTTTCGGAACCCTCTTACAGCTAGCTCATCTAGAGCTATAGTACTTGTTCAAAATAATCTAGTTCAAGACTACGAATGGTGCTATCCTTGCTCTCAACCTCACAATCAAAATCTTTGTCCCAATGGGGTTCTTAGCCATGCCCTTATGGTTCAAAGTGTATCTCGCCTTCGAGTTAACAAACAATTCATCTACGTAAGAAGAAGCAAGAATCAACCGCAGTGCACTCAAGAATCCGCTTTGCTAAACTGGCAAGAAGAAGATTTTTGCGGATTAAATATAGATTCTTCATCAGTGGCAACAAACACTCGTTCCAAAAAGAGAGCAATGGAGCCTCAACCTCTCGAAGCTGATCTAGCATCCACTTCTCAACCTGGGTTTCAAATGGCAGTTGATAAAAATGCGGGAAAGAAATCACTAGAAACACCGGCTAGCCACACCACAGGGAAAGATGGTTCTCCAGGCATCACGGTACCCAACAAACATTTTCCAAAGGAGGACCCCAATGCCCAAAAAAATTTCATCAAAGTTGGAGCAATTCCCTTCAGCATAGTAGAACAAATGAAGAAGACCAATCTGAGTGTTACCATGTGGGACGCACTCTCGATCCCTTCCCAAAGAAACCTGTTGTGAGAAGCTCAAACAGTTTTAGTACAACCAATGCGATCACCAAGCCATGGAGTGACAAATGCTACAAATTTGTGTCAACCGAAGGAAAATCATTCCTACGGCAAACAAACCACCGCCATTCTACATTTCCCGATCATCATGACCACCGTACATAATTGCATGATCGATTCTGTGCCGTAGTTCCGCACATGCCGAAACAAATTACAGATGTACTAGGCATACAATATGCGCCAGTTACAAGAGGGGTTGTTTAGCTGGATGGCACAACTATTAAGACTATTGGGGTTATCAAAGGACTTCAACTTACCATTCATGCATGCCCAAGTTTGTCATTCACCCAAGACATATCGGTCATCGATCTCCCTCCTCTTTTTCCATCTGCCTATCACGGGATTTCACTGCCAAGATGGGTGGTTACCTATCAGCCGATTGGTCGCATATGATTCTCAGGACTCGATACGGAACCAAAGTAACTATAAGGGCAGAACCAATCTGCCATAATCATGTAGAACCCTACACTGCTAGTCCCATAAATGGAAATTACACCATCGGCGATCCCGAAGAGGAAGATGCCGATCATGAACCAACCACCCTTGTTGAAGAAGTTCCTGATACTTTGCTAGATGAAGTAAGTAGAGATCATCAATACGATCCCTACGCTGATGTATTGGTAGAAGAAGAAGCTGGTTTGCTGGTCTTGGAAGAAACAGGATTAGGTACTTACTGTATCCATGAAGAAGATACGATCATACCACAACTTGTCAAAACACCAAGTGATTCTAAAGGATTGTGGCAATTGTTCTTCGATGGCTCAAGAAGTAAGAATGGATCCGGTGCTGGTGTTATGTTAATTTCTCCAGAGGGAGATAAGTACTTCTCATCTTTCCGGTTGCAGTTCAGTTGCACTAACAATGTTGCTGAATACGAGGCTCTTGTGCAAGGAATTCAGCTAGCCCAAAGGAAGGGAATCAAGGCCCTGACTATTTTTGGAGATAGTGAGTTAGTTGTTCATCAAGTTTCGGCACGTAGTGCATCCAAAAATGATCTTTTAAGATCATATAAGAATCGAGTCTGGGACCTGATTGAAGATTTTGAAGCTTTTGGAATCCATGCAATCCCTAGAAATCAAAATCAAGATGCAGATAGGCTTGCTACAATTGGTTCACAATACAACATACCAATTGATATCATGAAAGAAGGGCAGCAATTTGTTAAAATGGTGGTTCGACCAGCAGTCCCTGATAATGTGAGTAGTTGGCAAGTGTTTGATAGTGACAAACAAATTGTCCTCTTCCTACAAGAAGAGGCGGAGTTTGCTACAAAGAATCAAGATAAGTTGTAGGAGTCATATGGTGAGCAAATTATCCAATTGAAAAGCAACAAGTTACCAAAAGGTTTAGTCACTTTGGAATCCATTTTCAATTCAGATGACCAAGCCACAAGACAAAGCCCTAACATGGTGGTCAGAGAAGAATATTTTGAGGAAGTTGAAGTATCAAATGAAAAATTTCTTAAGATCGGAAAAGTGTGTACTTCTGAAGAGAAAGAAGCTTTCATCAAACTTTTCAAGAGTATCATGACATATTTGCATGGAGCTATAAAGATCTACGTGGTTTTGATCCAGGTCTAGCACAACATACCATCAAACTGGATCCTAATGCTAAGCCAGTTCGTCAAAAACAGAGACCAATTAATCCCAAAATTGAGCCACTAATGAGAAAGGAGCTAACCAAGCTCATCGAGGCCTGTATAATTTTTCCCATCAAGCATTCCTCATGGGTAGCCAATTTGGTGCCCGTGAGGAAGAAGAACGGAGAGATCCGGTTATGCGTAGATTTCAGGGATTTGAATCGTGCATCATTAAAAGACCATTATCCTCTTCCATCGATGGAGCAGATCCTTCAAACGGTGGCAGGAGCTCAAAGATTTTCTTTGCTCGATGGATATTCAGGTTACAATCAAATCCTAGTCCAAGAATCCGACCAATTCAAAACGGCTTTCACTACCAAGTGGGGCACGTATGCCTACAATAAAATGCCATTCGGATTGTCCAATGCCGGGGCTACTTTCCAAAGAGCCATGGACATGGCATTTAAGGGACTAATCAACGATATTATTTTAGTTTACCTTGATGATATAACTGTATACTCTAAGCATGCAGAAGATCACATCACGCATCTAAGGAAAGTTTTCCAAAGGTGTAGGGAATTTGGGGTTTCACTTAACCCCAAGAAATGTATTTTCACAGTGCACGAGGGAAAATTGTTGGGGCATGTGGTTTCAGCAGAAGGATTATCAATCGATCCAGCCAGGATTCATTCAATTATGTCCTTATCTCTCCCAAGTCACAAGAAGGGCCTCCAGAGTTTTCTGGGAACCATAAATTTCGTGTGGAGATTCATCCCTCAATTCGCACATTGGCTAAACCACTGACAACCATGCTAAAGAAAAACATGCCATTCTCATGGACAAAGGAAGGACGAGAAAGCTTTGAAGCCATCAAAACAGCCATTTCTCAAGCTCCCACGCTTGTGAACCCCAGGTTTGACAAAGATTTTATCCTTTATGCTTTTGCAGGTCAAGAGAGCATTTCAGGGATCCTCACCCAACAAAACAACAACCTGATGGAGCAACCAATCGCTTTCTTCAGTCAATCCCTCAAAGACTACGAGTTCAAATACTCATTCATTGAAAAGCAAGTCTTTGCGGTTATTCGAGCTTTGAAGAAATTCAAGCACATGTTGTCCAACAACAAGATTCATCTGATGGTGTCTCATCCAGGTGTCAAGGAGTTTTTGCTGAACAAAGAAATGAACGAAAAGCGTGCTGGATGGATCACGAAGGTAATGGAGTATGACGTGCACATCAAAGTCACTAAACTTGTCAGAGGTAAGGGTTTATGTCAGCAACTTGCAATGCAGACATGGAATCAAAAAGTAATGAGGACGTGACACTCCTAAATACTGATGAGAATGTTGATCAAGCTGACTGGTTATCCAAAATGAAGAGTTTCCTCTTCTCAGGAGCATATCCCAGCAAACATGGATAAAAACCAAAGGAAAACTTTCCATCTTCAATCTATCCCATATGTTTGGTAGATAGCATTCTCTTTCGAAAAGATTTGAACGGCGTCCTCCTTCGGTGCATAGACCGTAATGTGTCAAGTAAGATACTAGAAGAATTTCATAATGGCCTATCTGGAGGACATTATTCTGCACGAACAACAGCTACCAAGATCATGCGAGCAGCTACTATTGGCTGGATTTATTCAAGGATGCCCATCTTTGGGTAAGGAAATGTAAGGAATGTGCCTTTTTCACAGGTAAGTAGAAGCTGGCAGCTCTTCCATTGCATCCAATTCAAGTGGATCAACCCTTTGTTCAATGGGGGTTGGACTTCATCGAATGATTAATCCTCCATCCAGTGATGGACATAAGTGGGTCCTTACCGCAACAGACTATTTTACTCGATGGACAGAGGCGGTAGCATTAAAAGAGAGCAATGAAAAGGCAGTTCTAGATTTTTTGGAGGGTATAATGATGAGGTTCGGTGTTCCGTTTACAATCATTTCAGACAATGCGCTGGCTTTTCTTGGTATGAAATTGAGTGAATGGGCTGTTAAAAATGGGGTATACCTCAAAACTTCATCCAATTACTATCCTCAAGGAAACGGATTGGCTGAGTCTAGCAACAAAAACCTCATAAGGATTATTAAGCGCACAATGGAGACTAACAAGAGGACTTGGCATACACAGCTTAAGACCGCCTTATGGGCAGATCGGATCACACCTAAAAGGGCCATCGAAATTCTCCTTTCGTTCTTGTATATGGAAGAGAGGCAAAACTCCCACTCTCATTGGAGTTACCTTCTTTGGAGTTAGCTCATCAACTTGAAGTTATAGAGAGTGATCCTCTGACAATAAGGTTTGTTGAACTCATGGAGTTAGAGGAAGTACGAGACAAGGCTATGAAAACTTTGGAGCAAGCATCGTGCCTCAAGTTAAGAAATCTTTTGACAAGAAGGCGTCCGACAGGCATTTTCAAGAGGGAGATTTAGTTCTCAAATGGGATGAAGACAGGGCCAAACCAGGAAAGCATGCCAAGTTTGACGCTCTCTGGAGTGGGCCATATCATCACAAGTTGCAAAGAGGCAAATTCATTTCATCTATCTAGGCTCAATGGAGAAGAACTGCCCATTCATGTGAATGGGATACATCTCAAAGCTTGTTTTTGAGAAGCATTCCACCCCTTGTACAGTTAAATTAGGTGTTTTCCTCCAAGTGCTTATGCACATTGTTGTGTGTTGTTGTTTTACTTTCCTTGTTGTTGTGTTTTGTGTTGTTTCTACACATTGTTTCATCATTGGAAGGTGTCAAGGAGAAGAAGGTTCAAGGTTTCCATAAGAGTTTCAAAATTTTCTTCATTCAAAATTTTGCAGTGTTCCATGGATGTCAAGCATTCAACAGATTCAGTATACTTCATTCTTAGCATTCTAGGGAGGTCCAGGATATCAACAATGCTCAAGGGGATTTCAGGATGTGTCAAAGAAAATCATACTACTTTCAGGATTCCAACATAGACTCCATGCCCAATGGATGACTTAAGGCTACTAGAATCATGCTTAGTAGGCAATCATCCCCGAGAGGTCGCCAAAAATGTTATCCAATTTTACGCACATGGAAAAATTGGAAAACAGGGCCTTATTACTATCAAATCACGACATTGGTCCCAGGGACCCACTTCTGGTCATCAGGTGAGATCGCTCAATTTTTTTGGTATGCGAGCCATCGAGGAGTTCGATAAGCTTATCTCGCTCGGTCGAGCTAAAACAGTGTCAAATCGGGAATAAAGAGACGAGTCATCAAAGGAGTTCGTGCCTTGTCCTAACTCGGTCATAACTCAGATCACAAGCCTTAGACGAGTTCATGAGTAGGAAATGTAAGTTCGGTTGTCCAACTTTGGCTTGTCATAAAAGAGTCTCGATAGGAGCGGAGGATGTTTCGATGGTTGGCTCATTGAGGCAGAGAAATGATGAGCTCGACTCGGTTTAATTCAACATGGAGAGATTGATGCTTCCTTGTTGGAATATGAATTCAGTTTTAATGACTCGACGGAGACAATAGCTGCCTCAAGATTTGGTCGAGCTTCTTCCATGGAAGAGAGTTTCCAAAATGAAAAGGCGAGACAACTCAACTAAAAATTTATCTCATTCTTCTACTACAGCGGCAAGATTTTACAACAACTGATCATGACTATGGTCGCATGCAACTAGAACATCAGGATCAACACCAACGGTTCCTTGGGATCACCCTGTGGGCAGAAGTGTCGCAATCGACTCTCTCTGGAGGCCACTCATTTTCTGAGATAAGTTTACTTCTCTACCCTGTAGCTGCTGCGTATATAGCCAATTACTTCCTCACGGCACTTTCCTAGGAGAATTTCAGTTCTACGCTCAAAGCGGCCGAGCATTCGATGCACAGGCATGTTGCAGTATAGTAGAAGCCTGTTTGAGCAAGTAAGTTGTCCAATGTTGTTATCTGATCAGCATCGAATGCATCCTCAAATTCGGATTTTCCTTCAAGTTATTTTTATGAAAATCGATTAAGTGACAGTGAGAGTGTTACCGGGAGACCTGATGAAAATTATTACAAAGATTCTCTATCGAGACCTTACTGGTTTTACGGTGTAACTCATGGAAGTGAATCTCATAGAGGTGGAACTGTTTCATATCAGAATATTCATGAGGCACAATTTTCTTTGCAATTATATGAGCATCTTCAACGAGTCACTAAGTTGTCAGGCATAAACGTTTCTCATCAAAATATCACACCTTACAAGCTACAACTGAAATGTTTGCACTGAGAGTTTAATGTTATCCTCAAATCTGTTGAAGGAAAACTCGGCAGGAGGAAAATCGTGGGAAATATGGCAAGCCAAAGAAGAAATCCCAGACGTGGGAAATAAGGCAAGCAATGCCAAGCAGAAATTTGATGATGGCGGCAAGGCTATTAATCCCGCTACCGAAATTCATTCACTGCGTTGGAAAAATTGGATCAGATTGCCAAGTGGAAATGTAACCGTGGTAAACCATGACCAAACTTCCGTGAATGGGAGAAAGCGGATCAAACTGCCAAGTGAAGACAATATGATGGCTATCCGTCATGAAAACCCCATGCAGATTGGAGGATCCGAGTCTTTGTGCGGGTCGCCAGGAGGTTAATAAGACAGTTGTGAATTGGAGTGGGTCATGGAGAAAACAACGCGACGTGATACCGATTTCAGCGGAGGCTACAGGCCGCTCATCTCATTATGAAGATATTTTTCAAATGATATCGAGTAATGGTGAGATGGGAATCCAACATCATGCTTCTTGCTGCGAATGCGAAATGCGTGGGAAAAGGAGAACATTTCGAATCTAGCACTTTAAGAATCACTGGTTCACCACGGTGAGGAAAGAAAGTGGCTTCGTATCTCAAACCACCAAGGCGATGCATTAATGGCTCGAATCGTGGCTCATGCTCATGTGAGTGTTCTTGAGAAAGCAATCAATGAAAACTTCGTGTCAAGCTCGGTAGCATGAGACAAACTCCCATGCACATACGCAGCTAATGCAAAAAAGTTTGCTCGAATAGAGAAGCCTTTCTTTTGACGCTTGCAATACGAAAAAGGTGTGACAACCGTCTCAAACTTCTTGCAAGATCGAATGCATCTTCAAATTCGGCAGGCTTATCCTTATTTTGAACTCCTGAAACAAATATTCACCACCGTATACGATGATTGATCGAGTCACACTATTCAAGGCTTCATAAAATTTTCCTTCCGAATCAGAGATGAAGGTTTATTACTGCATGAAACGATTCATATTTCAAAGATTTCTTTCTCCTAGAAACGAATTAAATGTGAAGGTCAACTCAAAAATACCCGGTCTACCATTTTGCATGCATCCTTGTTACTTGTAAATGGTCTCTTTGAGAAACTCGTGGCGTAGAGGGCAATATTTATACCCTTCCATTATGTACGTCCAATCGCATAATAAAATATTCTTTTACCATGTTCAGAGAAACTTTGTTTTAACAATGGATGATTATACATAATTTAATTTCAAGCTGATTTTATCTAGCTTATTTCTATTAGCTTTTATCCACGACTAAGGAAGAATTCATATGGTTGTTACTCGATATTTTTCCAAGGTCCTTTTGGTTGCCCCAGCTTGTTCAATGTATTTTTTCAAGGGCTTATTTTATGTGTTTATAAAATCAGAATAACATAAAGGATCTTTTTAGTTTCTATGAAAATGAGTATATTGTGTAGCTCATACTACCTATGCCATACTAAGATCCCAATAGTGGCATAATTGTTGGTTGGAGCCTAGATTGCGAGTGCACTACCAAAATACCAAGGGCTCTTTGACCCAAAATCAATCTTAAGGGTGTCTATCGACATGTTATGGGCATGAACCTGGGTCATCATCATGGTAGCATTAGGTCTTTATTGATAATGGCATTTTCTCATCGTTTGGAAGGTACAAATTGTGCTTATTATGGCAAATCCAAAACATTCTTACTACAAGTGTTATATGATAAGGAAGAACCGTGAGCATTGTGGTAAAACCATTCTTTTTAGAAATATTGGGTTAAGCTCGGTATTCAAGTGAGTTTGAGCCCAGGAAAGGTAAGATCGTTTGCTGGATGAAGAGCTCGGTGACTTCGCAGGAGCTCATGGTGATGTTTCATGAAGTTTGAATGAGGAATGCATAAATGGCCTCGAGTTAACAGAGGAAAATGATAAGAATCGAGTTTGATAGCTCACCATTCGAAGGACTCAATGCAAAAGAGCCGATTACCAAAGCAAGGAAAGAGATAGTGTGGGGTTCAAAATCGATTGCAACACCGAGTTAGAGGATTCGAAGCTCACCGAGTTGAGATTTGTGCAGACTCTATCCACATGGACCCCCCTCCTCTTCAAGTCAAACGGGTCAACGGGGGGGTCCCAACATTATGTTAATTAAATTAATATTTTTATTTAAATATTTTAATAATAATATTTATTATTATTATTTAAATATTCTTTTAATTAATTGAGAAGACTAGGTCATCAGAAATTAATGACCCATGATGGAACCTTCTCAGGTGGTTCAACTAACTGCAATAAATACATCATGGGCCTTCATTTTAGGAATGTAATTATGACCATTTCCTCTTCTTTCTCACATATTCTTCTATAAATGTAAGTTGGAAGCTCATTTCAAAGGGTTCCAACAGTTCTGCATAAGTTGGATAGTTAGATATCTCAGGCAAGTGTATACTTTTCAAGAATCCTCTCTCTTTTGCAAGTTGTTCTTGTGTGTTGAGAGAACTTTCAAGCCTCCTCTTCAAGACTGTAATGGCAACTATTGCCTCTTCTGAATGTATGATGCATTGTGCATGTTATTGAAGCAATAAAAGTGTGTGTTTTGTGACTAATCTCAGTCCTTTCATCCTTCTCGTGCTTCTTTGTGCCTTTCTCATACTTGCAGTACACCAGTGCAAGTTTAAGTTCTACTGTAGGTTCTCGGAGTTCTGTGCTTATCGAGTTGTGAAGTATTACATGCAGTTGAGTTTTGGTGTTTCTTCACCCTTCTTGAGTTCATCCTTCTTCACTGGGAAACTGGTATATTTCTCAGTCTGATAAATTTTAACAAAGGGAACGCGTGTCTCTTAGTTTGTGGTATCCTGTACCCTCTCTAAGTTGCAGTAGGTGAAGTTGACCTGTGGTGCACACACCCTCTTCAAATTAACCCTTCCTGAATCTGAAGACACCCTTTATGTGGTGCATCACCATCCCTAGTATAGTTTCATTTCTGTAAATCTCTTTCCCTAAAACCCCATGAAAATGTTAGCATAGGACTAGATAATCATTTTTGTTACACTAGGAGTAGTACAACACTTAGTTTAGGAAGAGGAAGCCGGCCTTCTCTAGAGGTTCACCTTGAGCTGAAGTCCCATAGCTTGAGAGGTGATCCCATGTGTCCCAATCATACACCGAATGTCCTATTCACATCCCGCCATTCGGAGGGTGCAAAGATTCTCACGTGTTCTCATAAAAGGTTATTGAACCCAAGCATATAAAATCCTTTTACAACCAATGACCTACTTAAAAATATGCTTGTTCTAGATGTTTACCGGTAACCTCAATAGCACTAAATAGTTTATCAAGACTGCCTGTAAGATCTTTGTACACTTCTTTCTAATAACAGAGCCGAGGAGGTATACATGCCTGAAAGTATTTTTACACTTCCCTGAAGGTATTTTTTTACACTTTCCGAAGGTCTTTACAAATGCCCGAAGGTATTTTTACAAAAACTAAGGTCTATTAGGAGGTGACATTATCATGCACACCCCCTCAATGGAAACTATGACAATCTAAGCTTATCACGAAAGTGACAAAAATTTGCAGCACTCAGGGAATTTGTGAAGGTGTCACCAACCTGCTCTTCAATCAACATGAACTTGATATTTATGTCATCACTAACACCTTCTCATGGGTGAAGTGTATGTATCTCAATGTGCTTCATCCTCTGATGTTGAACCAAATTCTTAATCAAGAGTAATACAACTTTGGCCACCACATAAAAGAGGAATACTTCCTTTAACTTATATGTGTGTCTCTACCAACACATGTTGTAGCCACGTGACTTCTTTAATTATTCCATTGTACTTATCTTTCTTAGTAGAAGAAATGGATACCTTTGTTGATTGCATTTATTGTTCCAAGTAATATTTCCTACACCAAAAACTTGAACACATATTCAATATATTTTATAACACAACATCAATATGGTTAGAATCAAAAAATCCATATAAGATAACGTTTTCATTCTTAGTATAATGTAACCCATAATTGATTGTTCCTTTAATATATCTAAAAATCCTTTTACAAGATTTCAATGATCTCTAAAAAGGTTCTTGCATAAACTTTGAAGTAATTAAATCAGTATAGGAAATATCTAATCTAGTTATAGATAGATAAATCGAACTATCAACTAACATCGTATATAAAATAGGATCAAATTTTTTTCATATGTAGATTTATCGTCAATATTTATTCCAACTTCCATTGAAGTAGAAAATTTTTCAATATAATGGTTGCATATTGTGTTTTGAAAAATAAAAATAGAATGAAATACAGTCATACAAAGAACATGATGTGAGAGAATTAACTCATTCATTTCAAAGTACTACAATTTCTCTTTAATCCTATGAATTAAATCATAATTATCACTAGTCATAAGAAAATCATCAACATATATACATATAATGATAATATGTGAGCCTTATTTCTTAATGAATATATCATTGTTAGAAAAATAATTAACAAAACCTAACAGTTTAAAGAAGGAAACAATTTTCACATACCAAGCTCTAAGAACTTATTTTAAACCATACAAGGATTTCTCAACTTACAAATATAGTTTTCTTTACCAGTTTCTTAAAATCCTTTAGATTGAAACATGTAAAGTTCTTCTTTT
The DNA here is from genome assembly GCA_018340775.1 of Taxus wallichiana var. yunnanensis. Classification (NCBI taxonomy): domain Eukaryota; kingdom Viridiplantae; phylum Streptophyta; class Pinopsida; order Cupressales; family Taxaceae; genus Taxus; species Taxus wallichiana. The sequence goes on from CM031244.1 coordinate 636,384,674, forward strand.
AAATCGTAATTCAAAAAAATGTTTTTCTAATCCATTTAGTAGATTTCCCACCCAAATTGAGTAGCAATTGCAAATAGGGCCCTAACAATACTCTTTTTAGCTACAGGGGAAAATGTCTCAACATAATCAATACTAGGTTTATGATTGAAACCTCTAAAGAACAAGTCTAACTTTATGTTTGTTAATACTACCATCAACATTATACTTTACTTTTTATATCCACCTAGACCCTATAATACTTCACGGTTCAGGTTCATACAAGGTAATTAATGCATGGTACATATGATGACTTCTGGTCATTTTCCTAAGGTTAATAGGATTTGAACTTTCTAATAAAGATTGAGACGAATTTAATTTCTTATATAGGAATATAAGATTTTTAGAAAAATCTATAATATCAAAACATCATTATGACCATTACTAAATCGAATCAAAACCATCATTTAGAAGCATTTAATGAAGTAACTTCAAGAGAAGAACACAACACACATGTAAACCTTTCACTATATTATATCTATACATTTCATATAAGCTTCAATAATTAATATGTCCTAACCTTTCATGTCATAGTTTCAAACTATTTAAACTCGAGATATAAAACAAGATGCGAGAAGAGAAATCATAAAAATATACGTATAATTTCTTTGAATTCTTTCAGCTATTATACTCTCATTACTATCCTTAATATACCAAGTATCATTTATGCATGGATTTTAGTTTTGTCCATACGTCTTGAGGATGTTCAATATTACCAATGTGTAGAAGGTATCATCGTTCACATTGTAAAAATCATAGAAAGAGCCTCCTGCATTCATTGTAAGAATGCATTCATGTTATCTACAGTTTTTTGATGACTGGTGGGAGAAACCTCAGATCTAGAAACAATCGTCTAGAGTTTCCTCGCCATAAATTCTATTTTGACCCAAATGTTGTAGTTGGTTTCATTCAGGATCTGGGTTTTGTCAAGATAAAAATAGTTAGACGCCATTGTTTACCTAAACACTGTAAACACACCCCATTATAATATACAATGTACCATAGAGTTAGATACATATTTACCGATAATAAAAACAACACTTTTAATAGAATTAGATCTAAATTTTATAGATCTAAAGAAATTATTTGATCATAACTAATTATGTCATTAAAATGCATACTAATTAACCTCCCATGATCAAAATAATAACCCGCAATATAAAGGGCTCTGCATTATACCCCAGATTTATATACAAAATATTTCCAACCATATAGAAGGGAATAATAGACCCCTAAGAATGCATAACATCATCAAATTTTTGAAAAAAATAAATTTAGAAATAATGGCTTATTTTTTAGTCTATCATGACGGTTATTTGACCGTTAATTTTAATAGTTTCCTAGAACCTATGAGCTTAAATTTGACGCCTAAATGACAAATCATATTGTCTTATGTTTGGTCTACCGTGACGCTTATTTGACTATTAAATTTAATGAAGCTAAAATTGTTGTGTATTTCTAGAATGTGAAATTCTAGAATTTTTTCTTCTGATATAATATTAGGGAGGTTATATTTTAATACATTATAACAACCTATTATAATTTATAATGTAAAAATATATACACTTTAAAAAAAAGCATATAGTTTATAGAATGTAAATAAAAATAACATATAGTTCATAAAAATTATAAAGTAATATTGTTTTTATATAAAAAAAGCACATAACCCTTATTAAAGGGGTTTAAGGACTTAGACCAGCTTAAAAGAATTTACCGGGTCCAAGTAGATTTATGAGAGTATAGATTAACCCGCATATTTTATAGAGGAAGTAATTTTACCCTACCAATGAAATAAATTAAAATCCATGTTTTCATGAACCTTGTCTCCTCCCTTCATTTACTCTTAATTTTACTCTGCACACATTTTGAAACTATGTAAATATTACAAAATATTTAATATAATTCCTCAAGAATTTTTTTTTAAAAACTTTTATGTGGCTATAACTACCAATATTTTAATAAATATTTACCACACTTCATGTGGGCCACTAATAAACTAGCCCCCTTTTTTTAATTCTTCATTTATACTTGAGAATTCCACATTTATACATGAGATATTATCTCATTTTATTCTCCACTCTCACTCTTATATAAAAGAAAACCTTTAAATATATTTATTTATATAGTTTTTATAAACTATGAGATATGAATGAATGGGGTTGCCCTCTTACATGGATAATATAAATGGTTAGGGACACATGTTAGATTTTATTTAATAAGTATTACATTTAAAAAGTAATTCCTTCATGGCCAAGCAATAAACACAGGCCCCCTAACTAAAAAAATAAGCACTTAGGTTTTTTTAAAAACAAAACATATATAAACCAAATCTAATAAAAAATATATTTTAAGCGGTCTAAACTAACCATATATATAAAATATGATTGAAACTTAGGTTTGTTTCTTTTATATATATGTCTAGATTTATAAGTTAAGTTTAAATATGATTTAAACTTAGACTTAGAATATGCCCTGACTCTTCCCTCAATCCTGTGTAATTTTAATATGGTTTAAGGATTTTAATATATAGTTTTTTTCTAAAACTATATAAATTTTAATATGATGTTTATATAAATTATTAAATAAACCTTATTCTATATTATATATATTTTTATTTAAAAACAATAATATAGTTTTCAAATTTTATAGGATATAGTTATAGATTAACTATAAACTATAGTTTTTCAAATCGAATCCATTTAGAGGAGACCAAAGAATAGGGGTATGAATTTACCTTCTGAAATATTTAACCTACGAGACATTTGAAATTATAAAAAACATGAAAATTATTTCATATAGTAATAAATTTTTCCTAGTCGTATGTGATTTCCATGCAGTAAATAATTGAAGCCCCTTTCACTTGTGCATACAAAAATTTCCAAACAAACATTAATTCCATATAATTTATAAAATATAAATGAAAGTAATAATCATATCATATTACCTCTTTCCCCAAAATTAGAGATTTACAATTGAAAAACCCTAAAATTTTTACTGAGAATTTAATTACACAAATGTAGTGCTAAAATAAATTTGGAAAAAGAAGGGGCCCGATACTTTTAAAAACTTCCGGGTTAGTTGAAAAACTCTACAAATTAAATAAATAAAATACAAAACATTTTATCTTAATTTATTTAATTTACCTCGCTCTAATACCATGTTAGAATTTGAGGATTCTAATAAATACGGATTTAATCAACTTACATATTACATAATGTTACAACAGATATTTAAATAAAGATTACATCATAACATAAGTAAATAAATAAGTATTTACATGAAATAAATAAAACAGGTGACACAATATTTATAGTGGAAAACCCCAATATGGTAAAAACCACCGTGAAATCTGTAGAATGAAGAAATTTTTCTTTTTGTGAATTAAAGTTGAATGAGACACCAACCCAAAAGTCTAAATATGGTAAAAAAATGAGTCCTGACACACTCAGAAACAATCGGAATACACCAACTATGATTATGGAGTGTGAAAGGAAATAAAATGGAGAATATGACCTCACACCTCAAAATACAAGTCAAGAACAAAGCTAAGAAAAAAACGTAATCCTACAAGTGAATTTAGAACAAATTTTTTGGTTGGGAAGGCTTCTTATGAAGAAGGAAATTCTAAAGGTGAGGTTTCAGGTTATGTTTTGTGGGGTGGACCTTTCTCTAATGGGTGATCTGGACAAAGATAACCAATTGGGTGCCGAATGTCAATCCTTTTATGTTGTGATCATTGAAAACTTCTTTTGGGTGGGATGTTGTTTAAGAAGATGTATATATTCCAATTTGTGTAGTTTGGCAAAGAGAGAAAAAGAATGTGCTTTCTACGATTTAGTTGTGTCAACCATCAACTGGTCATGACTTCTAGCGTATAGGTTTCCCTCAATTTTAATGTTAAACCCAAATCAAATGTGATATTTGATGTAGCAAGTGATGAACAGGAAGAGGGATGCTCTTTCACTAATGCAATACTAATGAAAGAAAGAAGTATTATTTTTATAGCACCAAAAATGTGATTGATTTTAGATAATAGAAAGAGGGGAAGATTCCAGAGAAGAAAATTAATGTGGAAGCTTTTCAAAAGGGAAACAAACACACAAATTTCACCTAGGAATGAATAAAATGTAAAATAACCCCGATGGGTCCCACTGGGTGTGCAAAAATATTTCACCATTTTATTTATGGATTTGATGAAACAGATAAGGTGATGGGCCAAGGAGGAATACCTGTTGTGATGGTCGGTTTAAAGGTTGTGCGCGCGTTCTGACTTCTTGATCCAATGCTGACTACGAGAGCTTCCTTTTGGCTAGGAGGAACTACCTGAAATACAAAACAAGACCACAAAAGAGAGTTAAACAATATATGTCAGTGGGTTGCCTAGCATGTGCTAGATCTAGGAAGTGTGGTACTTCCTTGGTGGCAGTCAACCCATTGTTTAATATAACTTAATGTAAGAAATATCGTAAATAAATAATGTCCTACTATAGTTGATATGATTTAGGTATCTCATCTAAATACAATAAGAAAATCTAATATAACTATGTGCAATGGAAAGTGGCAAAAGCTATGGAATGAGGCTAAAGAACCTCAAAGCTTTGTTAACTCATCCATGCACCATAGGATTAGAGATAAACAAGAGAAACTAACATGCAAGCATTATAACTTTGACAAAAACATAAAAAACTAATATGTATACTACTCTCTACTCTATTAAAGCTTAATGAAAGTGAACCTAGTTAGATTCTAAGCAATCAAATTGTGTGTTGTTTACTCCATGAGAGTGAATGAATCTCACTAAATGGCTACATGGCCAAGTTTAGCTATTTCATTACTAACCTAACATGGGTGCAAGATGAAGCTATTTTAATGGTGGATGACCCAAGATCAAATGCCTTATTAGCTTGGCTAATGCAAATGAGCTCTTAAGATTTCTTAGGCTTGTTTTGGCTTTAGCTTATGTAAAGTTGTAGTTTAAATGGGTAGGCTTAGCCTTGTATTTATAGCTTTCCAAGTTGGGATAATTTAGAATTTGGGTGCATGTGGGACTAAAGCTCAAAAATCACTTTTATATTAAATTAGGATAAACATGTTTTAGGCTTAGTTAAGCTAGGATTAGGCTAGTTAAACTTGATTAGTAAGTGATTAGAGACTCATTGAGAGTTAGGAGGGGTCTGGATAACCAATTGTGATAGACAGATAGCCTACGAAGCTAATAGAAGTGGTCTAGAGAGAACTAAAGAGGTTTTGAATAGTTGAAAGGAGGATTGTTTAGCTAATAAGAGATATTAACCAAATAAGTTAAATATGGGAAGAATATGACCGAGAAGGTGTTGTAAATGGGCATTCGAGAGTGGAACGAAGAAGGGTTGATTAACGAAGTGTCATCAATTAGTTGAATTGGATGAAATGCTAAGTGTAAGCATATTTTAGTTGTCTACATTTACCCCTCTTTAGGGTGACGTAAGTGATGTCACATCAAAGAAAGTAGACAAGCATAAATAAGTAGAAAATATTGAAAGGATAGAAGAAAAATGAGAATAATGAAGGATTCCCCTCGATTGCGATGGGGTGATAGAAGAACTCGATCGATGATCGAAAAGATAACAAAAGATAATAGAAGAAATGATAATTTGAAGAAGAAGAAAATAAAGGGGATATAGAAGAAAAGGAGTATGAGAAAGGGGGAATGAGCTAACATCCATCTAATGCCTTTTAAATAACTTTATTTTTTATCATATTTCTAGAGATCTTCATCATCGGTCCTTATTAAAAAGAATGAACAAAAGTGTAGTATGACATGAAAATCCATATACGAACAAATATCCATTTATAAAAATACCAACTCCATGCAACATACAAAATGCAATGCAATACTAGAAATTAAAATATGCATAACTCCATGTAACATATATAATGCAATACAATACGAGAAAGTAATCAAGATAACCTAACAAAGAAACATAATGTAATGTTTTTGTTATCAAGCTTCAATTCCAACCTATTCGAATTAACGACAAGGGTTAATGATGGTGCCCCAAGCAAGGATACATGCGAAAGGAAAAATGGAGGACACTTCGGTCCGATGAAAAATAATGTGCACTACAAAACAATACAGCAAACTAGTTGGGCCCCAGTACGAGGCAAGTAAGCAACCTAACTTTTGTTGATGGAGGTAGATTAAGATGATCCACGAGTCACACACATGAATAGGTGAGAACCAAAGAGTGAAATTTTGTAGGATGATTTTCCATTTTTAGAAGTTTTCTTAAACATATTTGAATGTTTTGATTTTTCTAACATATTTGAATGTTTTTGTTATTTTTCTAACATATTTGAATGTTTTGATTTTTCTAACATATTTGAATGTTTTGATCATTTTTGAAAGTTTTCTGAAACTATTTACAGGAAGATGAGGAAGTGTGGATGTCCCTAGCGATAGATAGGATGTACAAGGGCATAAGGCCATGTGCGTATGGGAGAGGTGAAGATGGAAAAATTCCCCAACAATTAAGTGGGAGTATTCAAAGGAGAAACCTTTTCATAGGTAGAAGCGGGACCCAAGGCCATTATGGATAGGTTCAACATGATGGTGAACATAAACTAATGAAGTCTTTGGAAGAAGAAAAGATGCCCCCAACATAAGTTGGCCTGAAAGCACATGATAGAAAGGAAGGAGAAGATTTAATTTGTGAAAGGGGAAAAAGGTGTCCAAAAACATGGCCAAAAGGTAATCTTATACACATGGATGTTTTGAATGAAGTAGAAGAATGATGTGAATGATATAAATGTAGCTTAGAATCCTCGTGAAGAAGAAGTGATTAGCCAAAGGCACAAATCATGAGACGAGATATGGACTAGAGTAAGAGTCTAAACAAGGTCTAAAAAATAGACTTGGTAACAAACTAATCGTATTCACTCATTGAGATCCAATGTGTGCACGTGGAATTTGAAACCTCTTGAAGGGAAGATTTAATAGACAACAAGTGAATACACCCTAACCAATGTGTAGGGATGATTGATTGTGAAGAGCAATTTTATGAGTGGATGGTGAAATTATAGCCGTAAATTGCTTCGCTGCCATCCAAGTGTTCATAGCCCTGACGGAGATGTACTTGATTCTAATCACAGCATTGCTCTACTCTTCGCTAGTCGACGTCCATAGCCCTGGTAGAGTTTATTGGAAATACCCCAAGAGAGATTAATATATCAATTTACTTTTTCTTTGTAGCTTTTATGTTTTTATTTGATTTATTTTATTTCTTTTGATTTCTAAAAACTTATTTCAGCTCTCTTGTTTGACAAGGGCTTAAGAACCACAAATGACTTGATGGAAAGAGGTGGAAGTGATTGTGATGATGACATTAGCTAGTGTCCACAAATATGTCCAAAAATTCTTCGCAACAAGTTTATTAGATATTGAATGTGATAGGATCTCTAAGAGGTCAGTCATTCTTTAATTTACCAAGGTGATGAAAGACTAGGGTCAAATAGATACCATAGAGATAAATGTCACAAAATGCGTGTGAATAAGCTAACCAAAACATCACCAAAGGGATGAAAATGGTAGGGAGACTTGTAGAAAAATAGCAAGGGAAGAAAGAAACATCCATGTGTACACAATACCTGATTGCAATGTTTGATCTTTGTACCTTTGATTTTTGTTGTGTTTTCTCAATGTTTTTGGTATTTTTGAATTATTTTTGATTTTTTGATTTTTGACAGTTTTAAGAGGTTGGGACTAACAAAGTCACTCTATGTGGTAAGATCCAACAATAATGTTTGTGACTTCCTTGATAAGGGAGACTAGGTGTGTTTGTTTATCAAGAGTCATGTTTTCCCGATCTCAATGATCGTGGTGAGTTCACACTCAACAAAGGACTGCGATTTATCCTAAAACATGGATTTTGTATGTGGGAGCTTGAGTTCCCTATCCAGATGTTTATGCATTTTGCACCATACTTGATGGTTACGTTGATGTGCATTCTTGAATCACGCTTGATTTATAACTTTGAGATTATTCAAGTTATTGGGGGATTTTGAGCTCTTGGAAGTTTTGACTTGGTCTTGATAAAGAAACTGTTTGGGTTTCTTATAAGCTGACTTGTGACTTTTTTGACCTCGAGAAGGAGAATAAAGTGAACATTTATGATTGATGATAGGAATGAGAGAAATGATGGTGGGCTTTCCCTGGTCATTGGTAGAAGGATGATGTGATTGATGAAAAGGATACGGTCCAAGGATTGAAGAAGATGGGCTACTGGGAGGTGAGCCATAGATAGAAGATGAAGGGCTACTAGGATGTGGCCCAAGAATAGAAGAAGAAGGGCTACTAGGATGTGACCCATAGATGTAAGATGATGGACTACTAGGATGTGACCCAAGAATAGAAGATGATGGACTACCCGGGGGTGATCTATACATAGAAGATAAGGGGGCTAGTTGGACGTGCCCCAAGAATAGAAGATAGTGGACTACTCAAAATGTCCCACAAATAGTAGAGGGAGGGCTACTAGAAGGTGACCCACACCTAGACGAAGATGAAGGGCTACTTGGCGTTGACCCCATAAGAGATTGTGATTGAGGAATTATGATAGACAAAGAGTGATTAGGTGATGAGAAGATAGGCCATGGATCAATGTAAGACCTAGGAGTTTCCTCACTTAATGAAGAATGTGAAGATGGAAGAATAAGAGGAGGATCAAGTTGCATGATTTGAGGCTCTTCCTTTGTTTCTTGATAAAAGGAATCAACATTTTTCTCAAAATATGTGGGTGCATCGAAGTCTAAACAGAATCATTTCTCGTAATCTTCTAAAGGAATATCTTTATGTGCCCCTATAAATGCCCGATTGTTTCTTCATTCTCGAGAGAGGTCAATTAGTATGAGTTGTTGATCGACCACCAGGATTGATTGGAAGAAAGAGGTTCACTTGGTGTGGAAGACTTAGAAGATGTTTGATGATGATTAATAGAAGAAGATGACGTGAGAGATGAAGAAGATGTGTAGCTAGATGTCTCAGGAGTAGAAGAAGGTGGTGTGGACCTACCTATACGATGGTATATTGTCTGTAAACTAGTAGGATTAAGTCCAAAGTCTATAGATTGTGACACATGGGTTGATTCAGACATTTGACTCGAAGGACTTTGAGTCACACGAATCTTCAAAGAAGGAAGATTTATTGGGGGTGATTGATGAAGAAGGTCCTGCGAAGAAGGGGAGGACCATGATTCAAGAATCGCATCGATGAATAATAACAAGGGTCCTGTAAAGAAAGAGAGGACCGCGATTCAAGAATTGTATTAGATGTTTTCTTGGAGGGATTTAGAGTCGCACGTATCTTTAAAGGAAGAATACGTCATTGAGGTGACTGATAAAAGGGGTCCTGTGAAGAAAGGGAGGACCGCAACGTAGGAGTCACATTAAATGTATGATGAAGAGGTTCCTACGAAGATAAGAAGGACCATGACATAGAGTCATATTAGATAACTTAGGAGTCAAATTAGATGAATCGAATAGTAGTCTAGATCTAAATCCTTAGAAGAGTTAGAGGAAATATTTGGATTGAAATCCTCGGAAGAAGAGGAAATGTTTGGATTAGAATTAGAAGAAAAGTGGGGAAATCAAATAATAATTTGGATCGACATGTCCAAATCATACCACCGACTATAAGATGAAGGTGGGGAATGAGTTACCTCGTATGGGATCTCTGGCACGAATAACCAAACAAGGTTTAGTTGTAATGGGAATCTTTTGATTTGAATTACTAAACCTAGATTCTATATTTTTGTAAGTATGGGGAACCTGCGTGATAAGTCGACCATTTTGGTGTTGTTTTAAGAAAAAATGTCTAGATCTAGATAGTGTGATGGAACTCCTTCAAAGGGAAGGAAGTGACATGTCGATTTTGGTAGCATAAGGACAACTAGCTAGACATTTTGTAAGTATTGATATGCATGCATGATTTTCTGAAGAAGGTCTAAGGAAAATAGACATCGTGATGATGCAATATCGATGAGATAAAAAGGGATTGTCCTAGAAAATAAGTTTTATGAATGAATAATCATAAGGAAAAATCATGCAAGTGTGAAACACAAAGCCAATCAACAAGGAAATACACCATATGAAAATGCGTGTGCAAAGTTTGATGCAAAGGTGATCAACACAATGTAAATATTTACATCAAGCTCAAAATGAACAAGGCGTAAATATTAACAAAGGGTAGATGTGACTCCCAATCAAAGGATACCATGACAAGTTCAACAACCAACAAGACCTAAATGTTAAAGGGTGGGGTTTACAAATGTAAGCCAAGTAACCACACCAATTGGACACGTCTATCAAGCTTCGTGGAGAAGTGAGATATTAGTGTCAAAGTGGTATCGAAATGACACAAAAAAAGTAAGTGACACCTTTCAAGATTTAGGAAAATGTTTGAAATCAAAATAAGTCAAAGTATACTAAGGATGTGTTAAAACATGGGTAGCATAATGCCACAATGCAGAAACTTAGATCATGTTTACGAGAAACATGACATAAGTATCTTAATTATGTCAAGACAATGCAAACGAGGTAACATGTCAAAGGGAGATAAAATGATGAATCAATCCTAACTATGATGATGATCTGACGTGGGTATCAAGATCACAAAGGCTACCAATGATATAAATACGCCTCCGCACACTTTAGACATTTAACTTACCCAGCTGCAAACATGGATGGGTGTAAATGGAAAAAAAAGTGGTAGAAGCAATCGATTGGTAACACAAAGGTAGTCACCCTTCCTTTGATCAAAAAAGTTTCAAAAGAAGGTGAAGGAGGCAGATCAAAATGGGGGTGAAAAATGTTGGCTTTACTTTGGCAGAGTTTTGCCTTACCTTAAGGTAAGTGAAAAACTAGGCCAGAGTAATGTGTCACACGTTTCATGATGAAAATTATGGCTCACAACTCAACACAGTTTTTAGAATGGTCAAAGTCTGCTCCTGGCCAAAGTATATTTTCCTAGGTGGTTCTCTCATCCTAGGTGCTACAAAGATTATCCACGAGTGGGATGATTTACCCAAAAAGTCACACTGACTAGTTTGGGAGTATCTCAACTTTTCCCCCTTCAAGCATAGTGGGCATCAGATGCATCTAATTGTGTACTTAAAAGGGTCGCGTAGGGACAACTTGTAACTCTATCTCACAAAGGAATTACTAGTCAGATAGGTAGTGTGGAGCACTTCCCGTTTCATCCACAAGGTTCCCTCTTGCATGGACTACTTTGGGGTTCTTGGAACCACCCCCATTATTGTAGCTTAAGGCGTTATGCCAAAGGGGTTATGTTCCAGTTGAGTAGAGAGGGACGTACCCTTTTTTGAAACCTGTAATACAGTGTTTTGAATATGTTGTTTGTTTTATCTTTTTTAATTAGATGTGGTTTTCTCGAACACCATTTGGCAACCTGTATAACAATTATATTAGTAGTTTTATGAATTTTGTTTTGATTCCTCCGTTCTTTGGAAAGCAATGGCATTTTGGTCCTGTATGACGATTTTTAGTAGTTTTCCATTAAAAGAGAAGGCATCATTTCGATTCTCCAGCTCCTCAAGGACGCAAGAGAAGAGCATACGTGATCGTGTTTAAAAATCTAAAAATATATCAAAATGGAAAAAACAATTTTAATTCAACTATGCCAAGTCTAGCCAATTTCCACTCAAATATTCTTAACAACCTCAAAGCATCAAAAGGACTTAAGAATCATTTCTGATTCCCAAGATCACCTAAAAGGTGCGAGGGAAGAGCATACATGACTTTAATCTCATGATTAAACATGCAATGTTTATTAACCTTTTAAACAAGTCAAATCACCATCAAACATGTAAAAACACCCTACAAAATAGAAGTTAGATTCAAAATAAAACTTGCAAGGTGTTAGAACATCAAAGACCAAATTTTCCAAAGCATTTAGACATGTTAGAAATGAGTAGTTTAATAAAAATGAAAACCTTAAATTTTTGGTAACTTAAAACCCAAAATTTATGTTTCCATTGTTTATTTCACTTCAATACCTTTCCAACGCAACAAAAATGGAGTCGTTTCGAGTTTGGGAGCAAAAGTTATGGCCTCCGGAAGATTGCTAATGATGTCTGCACCACTGTTAGTGTACCTGCGCCCCTTTTTTGGTGCCTGCGTGGCCCTGTCAAGAAAATGGTAGTCAGAGTTGTACCTATGCACACAGAATGGTATGTGCAATCCCTTTCCTGTAGGTGGCTAAAAAACATGAGATTTTTCAAAAATAATCTCAAAAATATCAAATTTTATCAATTTGGTTCAATTTTGGCAACACTTTACCTCCTTTGATCTTGCAAAGAGCACAAAAATAAGACAAACCTAGCTTAACTAATTAGGAAACCTGATTTTAGCCATTTATACAAGAAAGGTTAGTGAAATAAAAAAATTGAAACTAATCTAAAAAATTTGAAAAATTAATCTAGAAAACTTGAAACTAATCTAGAAAGATTGAAACTAAAACAAAAATCTTCAAAGTGACTCCATTAATGGAGGATGGAAAAAGTGTCCCACGGACGTGCCAAATGTGTGCATTAGAAAGTTACACAAGCTATGGAATGAGGCTAAAGAACCTCAAAGCTTTGCTAACTCATCCATTGACCATAGGATTAGAGCTAAACAAGAGAAACTAACATGCAAGCATTATAAATTTGACAAAAACATCAAAAACTAACATGTATACTACTCTCTACTCTATGAAATCTTAATGAAAGTGAACCTAGTTAGATTCTAACCAATCAAATTATGTGTTTTTACTCCATGAGGGTGAATGAATCTCACTAAATGGCTACATGGCCAAGTTTAGCTATTTCATTACTAACCTAACATGGGTGCAAGATGAAGCTATTTTAATGGTGGATGACCCAAGATCAAATGCCTTATTAGCTTGGTTAATGCAAATGAGCTCTTACGCTTTCTTAGGCTTGTTTTGGCTTTAGCTTATGTAAAGTTGTAGTTTGAATGGGTAGGTTTAGCCTTGTATTTATAGTTTTCCAGTTGGGAGAATTTGAAATTTGGGTGCATGTGGGACTAAATCTAAAAAGCACTTTTAGATTAGATTAGGATAAACATGTTTTAGGCTTAGTTAAGCTAGGATTAGGCTAGTTAAACTTGATTAGCAAGTGATTAGAGACTCATTAAGAGTTGGGAGGGGTCTGGATAACTAATTGTGACGAGACAAATAGCCTACGGCCAATAGAAGTGGTCTAGAGAGAACTAAAGAGGTTCTGAATGGTTGAAAGGAGGAATGTTTAGCTAATAAGAGAGATATTAGCCAAATAAGTTGAATATGGGAAGAATATGACCGAGAAGGTGTCGTAAATGGGCATCCGAGAGTGGAGCGAAGAAGGGTTGGTTAACGAAGTGTTGTCAATTAGTTGAATTGGATGAAATGCTAAGTGTAAGCATATTTTAGGTGTCTATAATAACAACCTAGGTTATGATCAGATTTGGAAGTAAGGTAGATGGTCAAGGTGCTAGAATAGGTCTGAGCGATTTTGGGTAACTTGGGTTTCTTGGATGTAGGTTTTTAAATTTATGTTATTGGTAAGATTACCAGATACAGAGATACCAACGTCGGTGAGGTATGACCGATGACGGTTAAGAGGGAACCGATGATGGTTAAGGTGGGATGGTAGAAATTTAATAAATTGGGTTTTGAGAACTTTTTGAGGTAAGATAGTGGGTGTGAGGGAAAATGGCTAGGTTTGTAATGGTGTTGGGGGTACTTAGAGGTATTCAGGGAATCAAGTATATGTGATTAAATGATTGTGGGTGATGGAATGGTTGGATTCATAGGAAGGTAACAAGGGTGGGATGAAAAATTATTTGAAATAGATGCTAATAAACAAATATGAAACGACTTTGCAATATGAATATACATGAAATGATGCAGGTTAGAGATACACTTACTGGTGTTTATAGATTTGATGGCTGGATGATGGTGATGGTTGATCTGTGGAATGGTGCTCAGTGTTACGGAAGTGCTTCCCAAAATGCTACCATGGATGCAAATACCTTGAATCTGTCTTGGTGCTAGCTATGACTATCTAGATGTGTGAAAGGGCTCTAGTTTTTGCTTGCATTCAGATCTCCTTTGTTCCAAAACTCAAGAATGTGGCAACCTCTCCCAAAAAAGGTTACCAAAATGAATATATGGTAACGACGATGGTTTGGTGTGACCGGCATCGATTTAGGGTTGACCAACGTCACTTAAGGCAAGAAATCCTAGGTTTACTAAAAATGACAGATCTTGGCAATCTTTTTGGCAAGGTTTGTCTACTCTTCCGGATCAAAAAGAATTTTGCGCTTAGATAATCAGGAATTTGGTTAGAGGAAGAATATGCATGTGATTTTATGGTTGAAATAAGTCTTAGTTAGTTATGGTGAGTAAATATTGAGTCATAGTAAAAGGGGAACATGCTAAAAATAGGTTTGTGATGAGGTGTCTAGGTGAGGTGGAAATTAGTTTTAATTAAGGTAATTAAACAATGAATGAAGTGAGGATGAGTATTAATTTAATTACAAATAATTAAACTAATGTTATTATGGGGTAAAAGGGTCATGGTTAGGTGAATATGTTTAAGTTGGCTATTTGAAAAGGGACCAAGGGGAGTGTGAGACAATTTTGGTGTCGACATTTTCCCCTTTTGTTGCATATCTTGTATCGTAAAGCAGCAATGAAAAAAATAATAAGTGATTTCCACATGTGTGGGTGAAGGTGATCCCCCTCAAAATAGGCACTAATGAGGCATAATACAAACTCGATGAGTGGTTTGATAAATGTGTAGCTGGTGAAGATAGGTGGGAAAGGCTATGAGTACTATGGGAAAAGGTCATGGTCAAGTCAGGTAATAGGTAATAGGCTAGGGTCAAAATCGGGTCACGGGTAATGGAAATCAAACACACACACACACACACACACACGTATAGATTGCAATACAATACCAGTTGAAGAGATCCCAAACTCGACATTATCCGAAGTCAATAGGTTAATCCAAACAAGTGTGAAGAGTTCGGGTATCCAAGGTATAAGATATGGTCCGGAACACAACATAGGTTAGATGTAGGAATGTTTTAGGTATGTTTCGGTACACCAAAGGTTTGTTCATGATAAATGACACAACAATAGGAAAGGTATGCTTTTTAGGCTAAAACAACATAAGTAACAAAGATCACAAGGTATAACGAGTACATAAGGTCAACGGTCACACCAAGTAGGCCATAGTCAGTAAATAGGTCATGGCACAAGTAAGGAAGATGTATAGATAAAATAATCAATCCCAAGATGCAACGAAGGAAATGTAGGGGTAGGTTGAGCTTGTAGGTATGATTCAATAGGTGTTTGTAATGATAAAAGGTGTTTAAGCACCAATGGGTGTAGGTAAAAGGAATCTTAGCAAGGGAAAATAGATATAAGGGTTAACCAATGCTAGTTATGGGGTGATTGACTTTGGTTGTCTAGGGCACAAATATAACTGACATCGTTCAAGTCAGGTTGGGTTTATAAAAATAAAAATTTCGTATTTTACGGAATCATTGGTGTGTTGTGACTTTGGAGAAAATGACAGATCCATTTGACCTTTTGTAATTTTTCGAGAGAGAAGGCCAAGGCATTGTACTCAGCTGAGGTGAATAGTACAATTTGGTGAGAGGAGCTAGGGAGATGGGTCCACAATCTCAGGGGGATTTATTTGATTGGTTGGAGTAGAGGAGTGGATTTGGTTATTTGGGCATGACAGAGGTGGGAGAGGGTTCGGTCCTAGATGTTTTATCGATATTTCGAGTCTTACTCTCCCACCGAATGAGTGTTTTACCACCCAAACTAAGAGTACTCAACAATATTTTTTCTTCCTCATCAACAATACTTTCAGCCCTATAGTGAACTTAAATCTACTTGATCCAATAATCTAGCTTTCCTACATTAAGCTCTCCATTAAAAATTGAAAATAAAAATTTAACATCAAGTTTTAAGAATGATGGAGCAACACAAGAAAAACTAAAATGTTTAAAAGGATATGGAGGAGGTTTAGGAGGTCCCTCCTCTTTACCTTTGTTCTTACCATTACTTTCTTCTTTTGTTTTATCTTCCTTATTTGTCTTCATTCTAAATATAGCTATTCCACTATACTCTTCATTTTCATGAATGTGTGATAGAAATCCATTTCCTCATGATATCTTCTAGGAGATCCTCTAAGAGAGTACATTCCTAAACTTGAACTTGTATGTTTTGAGCAGATTTGAGGATTATATTCTTCTAGTTAACCTTCACCTTTCTTCAATTTTGACCTAGTAAGAATTCAAAATTGTAGTTAAAAATTCAAAATATAATATTCTACAAACCGTAACCATCTTCTATGATACCAAAATGATCTAAAAGGTATGTTTAAGTCACCCAATTATCAAAATTATATCTTTTGGATGTTTAGAATTCAATTCTCAATTTACCATAAACTTAATAAAAGATTAAAATTGACTTGAAAATAGAAATAAAAATATTAAAAATATGATAAATGAGAGAGAATAATGACATTAAACAACATAAAAAAGTGTTAATGGACTTCACCCAAATGGGCTACATCTCTAAAATAGGTTTAGTTCTCGAATTGATAAATTACGATGCAAAAACATTAAAATATAATGATATTTTATAACAATATTTTTATTCTACAACAAATGTCCTTTCTCAGGTCTTTAGGAGATCTTGATTACTTCTCTAGTTACACTACCAGATTGAAAATGCTCAAAAAGGCTCTAATCCCTTATACAAGCTCATGCACAACCCTCATTACCCCTTCAATACCCACTGATATCCTTATATCATATTATTTATCCCAATGTACTAGTGGTTGGGCTCATCCTTTTAATCCATCTCACCCCGAGTTCGAGTCGGTCCATCGCTTTGCAAATTTAGTTTTAATTTTTGTATGCGGTAGGTTCTCACATTTGGTGGGGGTAAATGGGTAAATTTTTGTAAATGGATTGGTCATTGGATATGTTTATTTGCTTGTGCGGCCACATTGAATTTGTTTGTTTTTTTATCCCTTACAATGTATCTTAACCCGTAAGATGGTTAGAAATACTCACCTTCCATGATAGGTTGGATGTGTCATGAGCTATGTGTGATGTTGACTTCACTTGTTAAGTTGGATAACGATAACTATATAGAAATTTGGTAAAGATGAGTTATCTAGAAATGTGGAAAAGTTGGTAGATTAGATGGTAAGAAATTTGGTGAGCGAGTTGGTTGATGAGCTTAGTTCTAGCTCGCTGAATTTGGTATTAAATGAACTTTGATAAAACTAGTATTTTAATCCCACATGCATTGTAAAATGGTCTCTAATGAGATTTATAAACAAAATATCATACAATATGATGTGAAGAAAAGGCACAAGTTTCCCCTCCACGAAAAAGAATGGACCCCACCATTTGTTGGGCCCCCATCCATCATACTATGTGGACCCCACATCGATCATCGAAGAATGAAAGATATAAACCATATTTTTCGTGCTCGGAATTCCACTTTTCATTGTCCCATTCATCCACAGTTCACACTCTCTTCATCCCACCTTAGCTTTGTATAACTGCACTTTTTTTTCATTTGGAATTAATTTTCGAGTAGACCGTATCTTTTGCATAAGGCATCCATTTTACCCCATTCATAAGGTGTCAAAAATATATCATCGAGATCTTCCATATAAAATTAGTTTCATAACTTGTGAAAACCATTTGATTTATTCTAGAGTGGGCATCCTCTTGGATAAGCTGAACCATTGTGTAACCATGAGGATATTAAAAATAATTTCTAGGATAGATGATGGATGGTTTTGACCAACTATATTGAAAAACATTTGAGGTACCTATTTGACAAGATTTCCATGGTACTTGTTTTAGATTCGTGAAAAACAACGAGAAACAAGGAAACTTTCAAATATGGGAGGGTTTAGGTAACCTCCTAATATAGATAGAATGATATGGTATGAGCACACAATAAATAATACTTTGCATGACGAGTCTTCAACCTACACAACAAAAAAAGACTAAAGAAGAAAAAATATTAGTAAAATATATGGTGGGCTTCCCGACAAGAATCAACTCTGAGAAGCATAAAATTCCTTGAGAGGATGTCAACCCACGTGATGATAATAAAGAGTGATAATATGATAATAGAAAGGGAATACTCGAGAACAAGATCTGAAAAAGTATGTAATAAAATATTCTAAACTGATATGATGATTAAAGATGAAAATGATAGAAAAGTATAAGCAAACATAGAGGGTTGATGACAACCTAAGAGCAAAGCATAGAACAATCAACGGCGACCTAAGGCTGAACTATGCGATATATGCAAAACAAAAAAAAATGGATGGAGAAGCTACAACAGATGATGAGATGCTAACATGATAGATAGGGTGTCACAAGGATGGTGTAGATGCAAGGTATGTCAAATAGGATCACATGCAAAATGGATAGGATGGGTTAGAGGTAAGGTCTAGAAAAATACAAGCTATGGATTAATGGTGACATGGTCCAATTGGCAACAACCAGACTAGATATAGGATGCTAGAAATTAATATGGGATAGGTTTTGGATCTAGGAATGGCTAAAGTTGACAAGAGGTGAAACAGAGCTCGATAAACACCCGTGAGTTCTGCGAGAATAGAACAAGTGCATGCATGAAACAAAACTCCATGATATTATTCAAATTTAAGATCTCAATGTAAAAGGAAACACAAAATATCTCAAATGATCAAAAGGATTCACAGATAGCTAAGAAGGCACAACGTTGCAATAAAACACAAAAGATTCAAGTTTTTTAGCCGTTTGAGAAGAGGGGTAGGGGTGATTAAAGAACCCAATCCAGATTCGATGGTAAACCGAGTTAATCATCAACGGCTGGGGTGAGATGACTATAATTTGAATTTTAGAGTTATAATGAAGGGAACAAATAGGATTTCAAATGGCTATTGTTAGGACTGTGCGCGTGTAATAGGGTTAAATAGATGTAAGAGAGTGGAAATAATCTTAGGAAGGGATAAGATGAGTGGGGTGTTAGAAGATAAATGTAATGAGAGGGAGGTCTATCATTCCTTATAAAATTTCAAATTAAAATTCATATGTGAAACTCAAAATACCATAATCATTCAAACACAATAACCACTTATTTAACTTTAAGAGTGTGCACACCATAAACCATCATCAAAGCATATAACCATGAAAGCAAGGAAACACCATAAGAACACAAGATATAAGTGGGAAACCCTCAAAGGGAAGAAAAATAACCAAAACACTATCTTATATTTGATATGTATATTAATTTAGTGAGGCACCAACCCCGAGGAGAACCAACCCCTAGTTTAGTAGAGCACAAACACTACAAAGAGCACCAAACCCTAATATTGTGAAACACCAACTCCACAATGAGGCTGAAATATTCCTAGATGATCAAGAACCCACTAAACCACCTTATTATGTGTATATATATAATTTTTTTCTACCACAACTAATGGATATCCAATATTTAGCTTGCATTTATTCACTCAAATCCTAGGTGATCAATCTTCACAAAAAGTTCTTCAATCACTCTAAAAATCATCAAACCCTTGTTCTCATGTTCTATAATTTTTCTCAACCTTAAACAAACTTGAATCATCCTCAATTCATGCTCCAACACCTGTAAATAACATCCACCTAGGTCGCTCCACCTTACACACACTTCACTAGTTCACAAAAGCACCAAAAACATGCTTTTTATATGCTTCTCCACCTTTCTAACCTCAAGAGGTCATTCCCCTTGATTAATTCAAACCAAAAACCTATATAAAATTCATAAATTTGAATTACAACAGTTACATTTGACCCATATAGGTTGGCCTAGCTAAAACCCCCATTACATATGCAAAAAATGGCTCAAAACCCCATGGGCACATTCTTAAAAATGGCCTTACATCAAAAATACACTTTTTCATGACCCAAAAACCTTTAAATATGAGTAATACATCATAAACATTCATGTATGGTTGCACATTTAATCAAACAATCATATTATTTTATTTATTGGGCCCATTTCCCTTTGAAACTTAAAAACAATTGTTTCTGCACCACGAAACTTCATCCGATCAAAAAATAACTTTTAATCAACCAAAAAAATTCATGTGACCACTCAAAATAAATTTAATAACCAGTAAAACACTTATGATCAAGTTATAATTCATGAAACATCCTTCACTTCAAACCATAACTACTTTTCCTTCACTATATCAACCTTCCAAAAACATTATTTCCAAAGGTTATCTCATAAAATAATTCATACAAACATTAAATAAATATAAAATTATTATTTAAATTCTAAATTCATCCATATTCACATTTCAGGTGATAGGAAGCATCATCCAATCCATATAATGCTTCAAATAACACCAAACTTGCACCAAAACAGATCCTATTGTGAACTACCAAAAACAATCTTACTGAAATAATGACCTATAAAACTTGCAAAATAACCTCATAATGAGGAAATAAATATATCACTATAAATATCTCTGAATATAATTTCCAACACAACTTGAATCACCTTAAAATTCCACCTGTAGCTCAAGTTCTGGCCAAAACACTGGACCCTGCTATTTGAGACCCCAAAACTGCACTTTGACTAATCAACCTATTTGGACCTCAAAACATCATGAAACTACATGAAAATGTCTCAAAAACTCAATGGAAATCGATAAAAACTCTCAATAATTATGTACCATCAAATTTACATGTTACTCCTTAGGACCATCTTATCTTGAAACCTTCTTTTTAAGAAAATTCTTTTTTTTTTAGGTGGGGCCCACATATCATCATGACCTCAACCATACATTTATAGAAACCCTGAGGAGTAATATAAAACATAAAATCATCACTTTTGATGAATCAATTAAAACTTGGTCACAACACTTCACTTTCTGTCAAGTGCTCATAGCTAGGGTCCAATTAGGGTTTTAAACCTCTTTACCTTCTTAACATTCGTTGATAAAATCGCAACAATAAAACAACCTGATTATTTTTTTGAAATATTATAAACTCACCTTATAATTATCCCTAAAAGAAACAAGGTTGCATGTAAAGCACACTGTTCACAATGAACATATGAAGTTGCACTTTGAGCTGGAAATGCACTAGATTTTGACCCTGTCTTACAAAATTAGTCATAACTAGCAAAATACACATCGTGGGCACCTAAAAGTTTATTGAGAGCATCATCACTCATCTCTATAACATCTTAAATCATCATAATGTGAAATCCATGGCTCAATCTATCCATTCACTAAGACTTACCTATGTGTTGGTGAGAAAACTTTTCGGTGACAAATTGGTGGATTTCTTGCCTACACTATGGGAGTCTAAGTCCCTCTACTTAACCGGTACAACTGTCGTATATGCATGCACGAGTGAAAGAGAGTTCTCTCTGGGTGGACTTTTAGCCAAGGATCCAACAAGGGAACTCCACTGACCCTGTGACAAAGCTAGCAATATCTTTCTAGGGAATACTTTGTCTATAAAGAGGGAAAGGGGAGTGAGAAATGAGGTAGGAGAACTAATGTTGCAGGTAGAAAATCACATTTTTCCAAACACTAGTTAGAAATTTCAACACATGCATTTATGAGAAGAAACAATTTTGTAAATAACAATAAGACCAAATAGAATTTATTGATCTTAAAGTATCAAGAAACCTCTTACTGAAAGAAATCTAGAAACTCCTTGTATTGATTGCTTAAACAAAAGTTGTACATAGTGTGGGAAAGGAGGAAAACTAGTGAGGGGGGAAGTGGACAAAAATGGTTATCTCCTTTGTCCTCTCAAAGTAAAATACACTCTTGAGCTTACAAAATCAATCACCAACCATTTGAAATGGGAATGGATTTACAATTTATAGAATGAGATATGACTCTTTGTCTACCTTACTGCAATGCCTTTTCATATGTCCTCAGACAACTTAAAAATTTTCAACTTTATAGGAAACTTTTAAGTCCCTTTATAACACAAAGGTGACTTATTACATTAGGAACATTAATACATATGAAAGTGTAATCCCAAAAAAAAATTAGAACATTGAGAAGAGAGAGAAAGTTTGGGGAAGAGGAGAGAGAAAGAGAGAGAAGAAGAAGAGGAGATGTCATTCCTGATGAAGTCTATTGATCCTTGTTGATGGAAAGCTCCAAATGTAGTGAAACTCTAAATCTTCAAACTCCTTACACATTGAGAAACTCCTTCAAATTAGCTCATGAATGCTCACCAAGTTGAATGAACTAAGATGGATCTTGAATGCCCTATGAAAAATGCCTATGATGATCCCAAACAATGATGTCCCCCTAAATGATTATCCTTATATGTCCCATTGTGCCAAAACTGCTCTTTGAGTGTAACTTACTATTTTTAGTAAGTACACATGGGGCAACTTACTATTTTTAGTAAGTGTCATAGTTAGCTTTTCCCAACCTCAACTAGCTATGGTAGCTTGAATTATTTCTTCTTACTATGCTCCTCTCACCTTTTAGACCAACTGGATATTTATAACAGGGGCTTGTGGAACCACTTACTATTTTTAGTAAGTGTGAATTATGAGCCGAGATGACCTTTTTGATGAATTTTCCTACAATACTCCTTCTGTGTTCACCACCTTCTTTGTAACCTCTTCAAATGGTGGCTTACCTAAAGTAACAAACCCTTATGTAGGAAGGCATTCTATTTTTAGTAAGTGCACCGTGGATGTCAGATTGCAACAAAATGGGTCTTGAAATTCTAGGTTTTATTCTGGGGTTCTACGCTCCGAATTTTGAGTAATTCCTTCATCTGAACAAGTGGGAAAATGATATTTTCATCAGTGGGAGTAGAATAATGAAAAAAACACAGCCCTCCATATCCCTAAAAATAAGGATTTCATGGCACGAAAACTATTTTACGTGAAACTAGATTTTTCAATGATCATTCCCTCCAATTTTCATGCGATTTCACTCTGTTGAATCCTGAAAAGAAAAGAGGTAGCTCACTGCCTTTTTCACACATATTATTCATGTGATAGGGAATAACTATGATAAAAAATCAGTCCTCCATATCCCTAAAAATAGGGAATTCATCGCATAAAAACTAGTTCATGCGAAAGTAGATTTTTCAACGATCATTCCCTCCAATTTTTGCATGATTTTGCCCACTAGAACCCTGTGAAGTGGAGAGGTAGCTTGCTGATTTTTTCCACTACTGTGTCATGCTGGCCATTAATGGAGCTTGAAATTTTAAGGTCTTGTTTCTATCTCCGTTCGAAATGAAATCAAGTCCATTGAGATAGGTTTTGCTTCTTTTCTCACCGGTGAATTTCTCTTTGATCCGGTTGTCGATTTAATGGGAAATTGAGTTTTGTTCTTCATGGAGCCGGAAGTGATTTTATTTTTCTATGATCATTCCTTTCTACGAATGTGAGGTTTTAATATGAGTTTTTAATGGCCTATAAGAGAGAAGAACTCAACATTATATGGTTGACACTAAGGAGAGGACACATAGAAGATTCATGTGCGGGAACAAGGTGCATTTGAAGGCGCAGAAGGATAGGGAAGGAAACACGTGCCAGGACAAGATGATTTGGGACTTAGCCATTTTCATGGATACAAGATATTTTTGGAGATAGCGTGTGGAGCACACAATGGGATGAAGACTTGTGCGACATGAAAATGTTATTTTGGGATGAGTATCTACTAAGCGCCATGCATGAGTTTGGGATAATAATAGGATTACTACTACCAGTTAATTGTAGGAGATCTATTATTAGCGCACTTGCATGTGTGCATATTATTGTAAAGGCACATGGCTATTTTCAGCATGCGACCTATTTTGGGAAGTGCATAGGTAGTGAAGGGAAATTCCCCACCCCTATAAGTATGTATTAGTCTATGTAGTTAGAGAGAGAGAGAGACACTGTGTATGAGTTATTGTAGAGTTATGTTGTTGGATCTGTGCACATAAACTTATGGTAATGTTATATGATGTAAGAAGCTTCTATGTTTTACAGTGTTTAATATAATGGAGTATATTGGATGGATAAAGGTGTTAACATGACTGTAATTAGTTCTTGTATGATCAATCTTGTCATAGTTATTGTTTAATTCATGATTCCTTAAGATCTAGATCTGGTTATGCACTATTGAATGGTTATGTTTAATTTATTTATGGTTTAATATGCATTATATCTTCATCATGCTAACATCTTGCACAAAAAATCTAAAGAGGGGCTTGGTACCTTTGTGCACTTTGGGTGAGTGCTCAGCTCAGGATGGTGATGTGCCAATGCGCCTGGGTTGTTCATGGTAGATTCTAGGTTGCATCATTGGTTCCATTGTCGGGACCTCTTTTTCAGTTATTTTCAGGATGGTTCATGATGAAGACATACTTGATTGACCTAGAAAGTGTTGAGGAGTGGATAAAATATCTAGAAGAAGAGTACACATGGAGGTTCAACATTGGATCTGAGTTTGACACACGCGTGGGTGGAACAAAATCTATATGATATTTTTATGAGAGCTTCTTTGTTATCTTCCCGAGTAGAACTATACGAGTGGCTGGTTGCTTATGCATCTAAAAGGAATTGGAGGTATCACACACTTTTGTCTGGATGTAGGAAGAATTTTAGGCCCTTATGATGCTTGATCTGATTTGGACACATGCGTTGTGGATACTTGGTTCCATGGTGTTTTGAATAACTATATTCTGGAGTACTCAATTTCCACTTATTCTTTCCGGAGGTAGCTGAGTTCCAATTTTTACGTTATCCCAGGGGAACTTACTTATAAGGCATTCCACTAGTGATCAAGATCTTGATGGTGACCCTGAACTTGGAAGAAAAACCGATGGCTAGCTAAACCCCACCATGCGTGGGGGAGGAGTAGGTTTGGTGAAAGATGGTGGACCTAGTGGTAGAAAGGAGAGAGAAGAAAGGTGGCTTAAGTATAATGAGGCATGAGAAAGGAGATGGAGAAGTAGCGGATATTGTAGAGTGGATGGCATTGAGGAGAGAGATGGCTCGTGAAGGATTTGGAGCTCACGTAGAAGGCATGGAGCTAGAGCATATAAACTCCCCATTTGGGAAAGCATGATAGGAACCCTCCTCGGCCTCACAAGGGAGTGTGCCAATAGAGATGACTTGGGACACAAGCACATCTAAATCTACCTAGAAACCTAGCCCTTGCTTGGTTTTCCAGTATCTAGTACATCCAATAGTCAACAAGCTAATTTGGGCAGTAGGGAAGTAGGAGTAAGTCACATAACAAGTACATCCATGGTAGGGAAAATGTCTTCATTTTTGTTTTTGGAGGTACCTTTTTAGGTGCATCATCAACACAAAATTTGAGCATGCAAAATTTTGGACTCACTTCTAGGAGTAGTACCACCACATAGACTATAGGAGTTCAGTTTAGTACTACTATTGGGACACATGGAAGTACATCTTCTGGTCCACTTCCAGCTACAGTGGAGGATCAGGGGGTATAGGTGGCTCTAGTTTTGGTGGATCTGGTGGTTCTGAGGTAGAGGTAACACAGGAGGTTCTAGATCGGTGGGTAGGGTCCACACCAACCCCCAAATATTTACATGGAGATGTCTCTTCATCTTCCAGAGTATAGGGGCATAGAAGATGTTGTTGAACACATGTGCACATGTGTGAGATACTATGGTGTGCAAAAAGGGATCATGACTTTCTGAGCACAAGGCAAGTCAATTTGTAACTACATTATAGGGACACACACATAGTTGGTATAGGAAGTTTGACCTGATCAAACTTGTGTAGATTATGCAACATTAAAATATGCTTTCCTTAAAGAGTTCTATATCCCTAAATTTGAGTAGAAGAGTATAAGCACACTCAAGGATATTAAGCAGGGCACTATTGAGAGTGTCTGAGAGTATGATGCCCATTTCAAAACACTTTTGTCTAAGATTTCTTATGATATTCATGCAAGCCAACATGCATAATGGTTCATTGGAGGTCAATCACACCTTTTAGAAGGGCACTTGTCACATAAGACATACATTGATCCATGTGAAAAGCACTTGAAGAAAATTTGTGTGCTTGAGGTAGTTGGAAGTATAGACACTGGAGTCAGCCCATTCTTGGAAGCACATATTACAGCTATGGAAAAGCAGTTGGAGAAACTATCAAAAAATTCAACACATGAGATGTGCACTGGGATTTGGTGTACAAACTGTGAAGTGGAAGGGCACACCAAGGATAGTTTTCCCCATAGGTCAGTGCATTCATTATTGCTAGACTTGTGAGATATGTCATCTGAACCATGATGCAATCACTTCCCATTATTACAAACATGTGATAAGGAAGAATGTATCTTTCTATTGTAAAATTTTCTAGTCCATGACTCATGATACAGAAGACTGTAGGTTGATTGGTCAAATCCATGATGTATAGATATTGGTGTGTGACAGATAGGAGTATCAGATAACTCTAAGGGTAAAGGTGAGCACCATGATCAGGATCACAATCAAGTGCACTATATGATCGAATGAGGGGCACTATGAAGGAGGACATGGTAGAGGTCGAGGATACCATGGTGGATTTGGGGGTCGAGGCCATGGTGGTGGATGAGGTGAGTTTCCTCATGGAACGTGCTTTACATGTGGATCTCCTAACCACTACAGGTGTGAATGTCCTCAAAATATTACTTGTTCTTTTTGTGGGAAGAGTCATAGCTATGAGGAATGCCCAGACCTATATGAGCATCTTAAAAGCAACATAAATAGGAAAATAAGGGTGTACATGGATGGTTAGAATACAACGTGCTGTGGAAAATCAGTGGATGCCAAAGTTGGCACCGAAACTTGAGGTATTACCTGTGAAGATTACTACATGCATGCTGAAGTTGTGCGCTAGAGAAGTGTTACAACAAAAGCCTACCATCACTAAGGAGGATGTTTTACATGCAAGGTATCTGGATCCTGTGCACCAGAAGGAGGTTTATCAAGAGACCATGGAGGTACTCAGAAATATTCAGGTGAAATATAGTGTTTAAAGGAGCAATCATGGAAGATGGAACAAAAGAAGGTAGCAAAGATGATCCAGTCGGATATTGATGACTTGAAGGAGGTATGCAAAATGTTGCACTAGGAGAATATCATTCCATTACTAGGGAATTGGCTAAAGGGAAACACTCCATGTGTAGGTATTGAGAATGGATGTCAGATCCTGCATGCAAAATATTCCCCTCATAGCTTAGATTATGACAAGGAGATCACTCTTGAATGTTGTTGTGGATGGATGGATCTTGAGTAATATATTGATTGACACAAGGCGGAGGTAAATGTGCTTACTTTAGATGCATGGGTATAGATGGGGAGACCTCCATTACAGCCATCTTCTAATGTATTGTTTATGGCTAATCAACTAAGGCCACTCCCATCGAGTTTTAAAATATGCATCCATTACTATACAAGGGGCCAAGTTCACTTGGGGACTTTGAGGTTTTAGCACTTGCAAAAGTAGACAATTCCCATATCTACTTGGGCACCCTTGGTGCTATGCAAATAATGTTGATCTATGGTTCAACAAGGGATATATAAGTTTTGAGAACAAGGAGGAAAGAGTTATTATCCCTTTAATAGGATGGGAAATCATGCACCTTATGTTGAGCCTTTGAGTGAGGAAGATCTGAACAGGATTTATGTACATGCCATTCGGGACCCAAAAGTACTTGAGCCATCTAAGGAAGGAATCCTTCAGTGGGAAGATGCACAATCTATTAGTGATACCACAAGTATTGCTTGTGATAATTGGGCTCATGGAACTTATGAGATGGTTGGGCATGAAGTAAGGAGCACATTTTCACGGAGAAGAAAACCTCGTTGTATTAGGAGGATAGGTAACAACTTTGTACCTCGGTACACTGAGAAGGAGACCCTATGGTATTCCTACACACCATGGAGGAATAATGGACAAACCAAGTTGAAAGAAGAAATATGTTAGCATATACCCTATGTGGGACAACAACATGTTGGTGGGTGGTTCACAGGGATAATCTTGTAGAATGGAATGAAGTCAGATTTCTCTAACAACTTCAATTTTTTAGGAGTAATGCACCTACTCAAATCTACACATATCATGGTAATCAACCTATTGATAAACACCACATTTAGTAGTGTGAGAGGCTCTGGATAGAGGGGGAAGCTTTACCACCTTTTCTATGGGTGCACAAAACTTTATTCCACTTTACAAGGCTACACACACACTTGGTATGTATATGCGAGCTACATAGAGAGACTGGAAATTGGCAGGATTTGATTATAGGAATGGTCCAGAATTTTGACTACTTCTCTACTAAACCTCTAGTGGAAGAGGCATTAAGGGTTATAAAGCACTTAACTATGGGAGACAGTGCAAAGGTGGAAGAACTCATTCAGAGTTATTTGGTGAGAATAGACTCAGAGCACACTTTGATGAAGAAGAGATAGATGCCACACTACTTAAGCACACTTGCTTTGAGAAAGAAAAAGGAAATATGGTCTACATAGTGGATGATGAGGAAGTAGAAGATCTGGATATAGATCATTCAATGGGTATGTACATGAGGTGTTAGATAGTGTGGATAAAAATGTGCATGCCTATCATGAACCCATGAAGACAAAAAAAGTGAATATTGGCACGGATGTTGAACCTAAGGAGGCAATAATTGGGGATTATTGGTTGACTCTGAAGTGGAAAAAATCATTGAGTTACTACATGATTTTTAGGACTTATTTCCTAGGGGATACCATGAATTAAAAGGAGTGCATGAATCATTAGGAGAGATGAAGATTAAGCTTAAGGAAGGTGCACGCCCGGTCAGGAAAAGACCCTACAGAATGAACCCTAACATGCGTGTAAAAGTTAAGGAAGAAATTGACAAGATGTTGAAATCTGGCATCATCAAGCCCCTAGAAGAATCAGAGTGGGTTAGCCCCATGGTCATCAATATAAAGAAATATGGTCGGATTAGGATTTGTGTGGATTACGGGAATTAATGCTGCATGTGTGATTGATCCCTTTCCTACACCTTTCATAGAGGAGATATTAGAAGGCGTTGTAGGGGCACAAAATCTATTCTTTTACAGATGGATTCTCTGGGTATCATCAGGTTAGGATTACACAGGAGGATCAAGAAATGAATTTCACCACTGAATGGGGAATTTTTGCATATATTGTGATGCCCTTTGGTTTGAAAAAATGTGCCTGTTGTATTTTCACACATAGTTGTTCAAGCATTCCAGGATTTTATTCACAACTTCTTACAGGTTTACTTGGATGATTGGATGGTGTATGGACTTGTTAAGGATCATTGTGACAATTTGTGCTTAATGTTTGAAAGATGTAGATAATTAAGCATCTCTTTAAACATCAAGAAGTGCATGTTTGCTACACCTTTTGGCACTTTGTTAGGGCACATCATCTGTAAGGAAGGTTTGTTAGTGGATCCAACTAAGGTTGTAGTTATTGTAGGCCTGGAAGAGCCTACCAGTTAGAGTGAGGTGCATGGATTCTTGGGTCACACAAGGTATTATAGAAAATTTTATCAAAGGATATGCTAAGATTTCCACACCCTTGGAAGAGTTACTAAAGGAAAAGGGACATTCTATTGGGGAGAACCATAGCAGTGCACATTTGAGGCATTGAAGGAGAGACTTACTACAACACCTATTCTATGTTTTCCTCATGGAACCAACCATTTCATGTACATGTGGATGCCTCTAGGCATGACCATTGGCATGGTGTTAGCTCATCTTAGAGAAGGAATTATAGATCATCCTATCTATTTTTCTAGTAGAAAGTTGACTCTGCAGTAGAGTAGAATTATACAACTACTAAGTGAAAGCCTTGTCAATGATCTATGCACTACATAAATTCAGACAATACCTTCTACTAGCAACACCATTTATATTTTATACCGATCACATGGCATTGAAATACTTGGTAAACAAGCCCATTTTATAGGGGCATATGTCGATGGGTGCTCTTATTCCAAGAATTTGATTTCACAGTTGTGGTAAAACCAGGTAAAAGTAATTCTGGCCTAGACCATTTATCAAGAATTCAGTCGGGGAGGACATGCACAGACAATTGAAGATACAATGTCAGATGCACAATTATACAGGTTATAATGTGCACCTTTAGAATTGGAGGATATTGTTATCTTTTTACGTACATGTATGGTGCCAGAAGGAATGAAATCCTTAGAGAAGAAACAACTTGCAATTCATGCGAACCTTTTATGTTGATCAATGGTGACCTATACAAGTTAGGTTGAGATGAAGTATTATGTCAGTGTGTACTAGAGCATGAGCACATGATATCATGGAAGAGGCTCATGGTGGTATTGTAGGTGGGCACTATGTAGGTGATGCCACTACACGCAAGATTCTACTCATTGGATTATGGTGGGAGACCCTCTACAAAGATTGTAAAGCATATTGTAAGGCATGTGATCACTGTCATGCCTTGGTAAACCTAGGAAAAGAGATGAAATGCCTTTAAGACCTATTCCTAGTGCAGAGCCATTTGAGAAATGGGCTATAGAATTTGTGGGTCCTATTTCACCAACCACACATAGAAATGGATCACACTACATCATCACTTACATAATTATCTTACAAGGTGGGAAGAAGCAACACCTACCAAGGATTGTACAACAGCTACAACAGCTAGGTTCTTATGGGAAAATGTTCTTACAAGGTATGGATGCCCACTAAGCTTGACAAGTGATAGGGGTACACA
Organism: Taxus wallichiana var. yunnanensis; assembly: GCA_018340775.1. Classification (NCBI taxonomy): domain Eukaryota; kingdom Viridiplantae; phylum Streptophyta; class Pinopsida; order Cupressales; family Taxaceae; genus Taxus; species Taxus wallichiana. Next base: position 636,415,542 of record CM031244.1, read on the forward strand.
TTTTTGAATGAGACAATCAGGATACTATTGGATGAATTTATGATTATGCACCATAAGACTACACCCTATCATCCTCAGAAAATGGGACTATTGAGGCCTTCAACAAGATTTTGAGCCTAGACATTGACAAAAATTTGTGATGTTGGAAGGAAATATTGGGATGATAAAGTTTCTATCCATGCTTTGGGCATATAGAACAACATATAAGAGGTTGAACAAGGCCACACCCTTTCAGTTGGTGTTTGGCACAAAAGTAATTCTTCCTATGGAATTCATGTTACCTTCTTTGCGTATTGCATGCATGTTGGAGGTCTAGCCGATGAGAAAGCATTAGAAGAAAGAATTGATAAATTGATATAATTGGATGAGAGGCACGCCATAGCATGTTGGAGTTAGAAGTAGGAAAAGGCTAGGCAGAAGGCATGGCATGACAGGCACATCAGGGACAAAAATCTTGAGATTGGATAGATGGTGCTTCTTTATGATTCTAAGTTTCTATGCCATCCAGGAAAGCTTAAAGTGCATTGGTTGGGACCATATGTTATCACTCATATACTTGAATCAGGTGCTTTCTAGTTAGAGACGCTTGATGGAATACGGTTACCTAGTTACTTCAACGGAGTAGGTTAAAGCCTACTATAAATAAGTCTTCTTGGTGTTTGTAATAAGGTAGTGTTTCCATTTAGAATAGGTTTTCATTTATGTATTTCCTTAATGTATTTCCTTCTTCATCGCTATGCTTTGTCAATTTAGTTTGGTGTTTTGTGTAATAAGCACATTTTGTGCATTGGAAGCTAATTACCATCTGAAGTATTTTTATGCGCAGAGAGGCACATACCATTGGTGTGGGGTGGTTATTCACAACTGGGTACACATGAGAACAAAATTATTATAGGTGCTAGTTAAGTGTGGAAAGGAGTTGTTAGAAAGGAGATTGCTTCTAAAAGATGACCATAGATGAGATAAATGAGGGAATAATATAACGCAAGGTAAGCAGTGGCCATGGAAACTACTAGGGGAAGGTGCAATGGTGAGGTACTCGGGTGCATGGAAGCATGCTTGAAGAGAAGTTATGTAGCCAGAAGGTAGGAAGGTGCACTAGAAGGTTATAGTTGGGGTGTGAAGATGTACCACGGAGATTGTGAAAATGGTCAATTAATGAGAGGATTATTGGTAGGTGAAGGAGCAATAAATGCACTAAATTTTTGAAAATATATATAAGGACGTGATGCGGGTTCATTTTTACCTTTGTGATCACAAGTATTTGAGTGAGCTAAGTGTGATCGAGCTGAGTGAATCATGTTGAGGTGTGGAGCATTGTGAAACCAGACATGGAGAGAAAACTATTGTGTGGAAGAGGCTTACGTCCCCATTGGTGAAGGGTTTGAGTGAAGCAAAAGCATTGAGAAGGAGCTAGGGCATGCGGTTTCAAGCTAGGGCACATATATTTGAGCTAGGGTTTGAGTTTACTCATTACAGATGACAAAAAGGTGGGATTTTTATGATGGCACCAAAGAAAGCACCTACAGCAGGCATGAAAGGAAAGAAGAAGGTAGAAGTTGAAGTTGAAATTTCTCTCGAGAGAAATTTTTTAGAGATGTAGTACCTGGAAGGAGTAATAGTCGGACAAGAGTGGGATTCCCACATCCACAGATGTAAAATAAGTGACTACAACCACTATACCACTAAAAATAAGGGAGAGTTGGATGCTTTGTTGAATAAGAAGACCAAAAAGTGCACATGGTGGAGGATATGCCAGTGTATGATGATGATCTGGGAAAAATTACTTAAGCAGGTAGGAGTTTATCAGTTGTATGAGCTCCCATATTTTGGAAAATATGAACCCTTATACCAATGGCTTATGAGCCGAGTCCATGAGGACTTATTTTATTTCATCGGATGAAGGGTTAGGATCACAATGGCCCTAGTTTTGAACACTAACAGGATTGAAGGGCACAAGGGTAGACCTTGTTAGTGATCTGAATGATAAAGCAATGGTTATAGAAATAAGAAAGGAGTTGGGGTATACCAAGGGTCCGCATGGAATGGACATAGATAAAATGAAGAAGTTTCCTATGGTGCGAAGCAAACTGCATCTTCTCACCAAGTTGAATGACCAAGAGAGATGGTCACAGGTAAACACCATGTGGCTTCATATTGCAAAGAAAATGTCTCGGGAGTAGTATACAACTTAGCAGGCTATATTGTAGAAACCATTATTGAGGAAGCACACACAAGAGAAAAGATAAGTTTTGGTGCTATCCTAATTTCTCTTGTATTTTTAGAAATTGGAGTGCCCGATGGGCCAAAGAAAAGATCTGGGAGTACCCTTTGAAAATAAGTCCCTCATGGAGAGGTTTGAAAAATATTTATGTGAAGGATCAATGAGTGGGCCATTTAAGAAGAGGGAAAAATGTGGTATGACCGACTTTGTGGTTTGAGGAGGAGTGGCACATTCCCAAAGGAGCTACCTTCAGTAGTAGGTAAGGCAAGTATAGTTCATGGTATACCAACACTTTTGCATCACGTGATTTTCCATGAGGGATGGGACATGGAGCCCATGGTGAAAACTTCCCTATGCCTTCACAGTGCACTACTTCCAAGCCTCAGTTCATAGATTTACTGATGCACACCATCTTGAAATTCAATGCAAACAAGGTAGATTGTGACTACCACACCCTCAAGAAGACATATGTGTATCTAGGTTGGACTTCCTACATTGAGAGGCTCATTTTAAACATCATAAGTATGAAGCCAGTAAGCTTGGCTATTGGGGATAATGGATCCACACTTGTATATATTTCAGCTTAAGCCTAGGCTGGAGAATAAAAGTATGTGGAGAATGAGTTCATGCTCCCAGGGCCACCTAAGGGAAAACATACAATGGAGAATGTGCTAGCTCCAAAGCCTACAATGACTATAGAGGTAGATGAGGAGGAAGAAGAACACGAAGATAGTGGAGGCTTGGATCATAGAGGCTGGAGGCAGCCCATAGATAGAGTGGAGACTGAGCATGCATGGATACTCCACCTCAGGCACAAGAAGGAGATGAGGACTTGGACATGGAAGCAGTCCATGAAGAGTGCCACTTTAAGAGGGTATTCGAAGAACAAGGACCCAAGGCATGGGAACTCCACATCATAAGAAGATCACCATGAATCTCCCCTTAGAAAGAGGCAACTGAGAAGAAGAGGAGAAAGCTAAAGCTGAATGAGGAGGCGAAGGAGTTTGAGAGAGAGAGCATGCCTAGGACCCCAGTGCATCCAAAAAGATGTGGAGGAGCCCAGATGAGGACATGAAGGATGAAGAGGAAGGGGTGAAGGAGGCAGAAGAATGAGCATGAGAACCTCACGCACATGATACTACTCAAGATGTCGAAGGGCCAACTCCAAACCTTGGCGCTCAGGTTCCTAAGGGGCCAAGAATAAAGAGAACAAGTGGAGAATACATTGTGTTGAGTATGGGGCTATGTTGAGGACACAAGAAAAATCATCCATGCCCATTTTCAAAGCATAGTGGACCTGAAGGAGTTATATGGGTGGGAGTGATGGACCCAGACATGGCCACTACACGCACAAGGAAATAACTATCCTAGTCCATGCAGACTCACATGGATGAGCCAAATTTTGATGTATGTGAGGAGTCTTGTGTATCAAGAAGAGTGAAGAAGGCACCTCAAAGTAGCACATGACTATAAAGCCCACTCTCATGTCTAATGATGAGCAGGTGAGAAATGCCTTGGTTAAGGTATCTATAGAGGTGGCATGAGGAATATCAATAAGGCTGCCACTATTAGAGTACTACTTGAAGATAACAAGGAAAAAAATATAGAAATAACACGTCTAAAAGGAGAGAAGGATCTAGAGCAGAAAAAGAATGAGGCCTTCATCAACATGGCAGAAGAAATTGGTGACTATGTCTTAAAAGAAAGACCACATTTGGAGTCTAAGGTACCTGAGAAGTTTCCTTCAGCTATGCATTATGTGCACACATTAGTTGATTTGGTGCTTGAAGATGGACCGATTTGAATGCCAACACCAAAGGATCCTAATAGGAAGCAGAGAGAGAGGGCCTCCGTGGTTAGGAAGATTTCATCTTACAAGGCATTACTCCATACTTTATAGGATGAGCTGAAGAAAGAAGATCAAGCTCTGAACATATGTGTAGCACACTAAGAAGGTGATCAGGATCAGGACTATGATAGAAGATAATGAAGTTCTAAAGGCAATGAAGGATGAGACTTTAGGGCACGTAGAAATATTGGCATTAGTAAAAAAAAGTGTGAAGCCCTTACAACAACACAAAACCCACATAAGGAGAGGCTAGATGAGATTGGAAATCTCATAGCACAAAAGATGGATCTTCTAGAGGGAAGGATGTCTACTATGGCCAATGTTGTCCTAGTACTATAAAATGAAAAGGAGAGATTACCCAGGATGAGTTGGAAGCCATAGCCACAGATGTTCTAGAGAAGACAAGAATATGTTGGATGATTGGAAAACATTGGAGGCTGAGATTAAAATAGAATATCCAAAGTTGATCCTCCCAGTTGAAGTGGAGGGTGCTGCAAAATAGAAGTCTATTCTTTGTACAATGATTCTTTACATTCTTTCCATTCTTATTCTTTATTGTTTGGGACAATCAGGAGAAACCCCATTTCGGGATGAAAATGTACATTAGTGTGGGGTAATGTTGAGTAGACAGAGTATGACACTAAGGAGAGGACACAAAAATATTCATGCATGTGGGAACAAGGCATTTGAAGGTGTGGAAGGATAGGGAAGGAAACATGCTCTAGGACAAGATGATTTGGGACTTAGCCATTTTTATGGTTATGGGCTATTTTTTGAGATAGCATGTGGAGCACACAACGGATGAAGACTTTCACTCCACACAAATTTATTTTGGGGATGAGTGTCTACTAAGTGCCATGCATGAGTTCGGGATAATAATAGGATTACTACTTACCAGTTAACTGTAGGAGATCTATTATTAGCGCACTTGCATGTGTGCATATTATTGTAAAGGCGCATGGCTATTTTCAGCATGTGACCTATTTTGGGAAGTGCATAGGTGGTGAAGGGAAAGTCCCCACCCCTATAAGTATGTATTAGTTTGTGTAGTTAGAGAGAGACACCGAGACACTTTGTGTATGAGTTATTGTGAATTTATGCTGCCAGATCTGATCCTCCTATAAACTTATGGTAATGTTATATGATGTAAGATCTTCTATGTTTTACAATGTTTAATATAATGGAGTATATTGGATGGATAAGGTGTTAACATGACTGTAATTGGTTCTTGTATGATCAATCTTGTCATAGTTATTGTTTAATTCATGATTCCTTAAGATCTAGACATTATTGAAGGGTCATGTTTATTTATGGATTTGAATGCATTATATCTTCATCACAATAACATCCCGCACAAGAAAATCTAAAGAGGGCCTCGGTACCTTTAAGCGCTTTGGGTGAGCTCTCAACTCAGCCGGGTGATGTGTCAAAGATGCCCGGTTGTTTGTGGTAGATACTAGGACGCATCACTCACCTCAAAGGGATGTGAGGGACATCAAATTCCACAGTGAGAAAGGTGTTGACACGTGGCGGAGATCTGATGACAGGGAATGAAAGCTAAAAAATCAGCTTTAAAGCACTAAGGGGGTTAGAAGTTGGTCATATGGGTGACTAGAAGTCTTCCTTAGGGGCTAGGCACATTTTTCCATCTTTGATTTACCTAACCTATGAGAAACATAAGGAACATCAAATTCCATGGTGCTCTTGGTGATGACACGTTATAGCGATCGATCGACAGGTTGAGGCTTTGAGCTCCCGCAAGTACCTAGGGGCTGAGGATCCAGAGGTATTCTGGGGCTAGAAGCATTTTTCATGGTTGATTTCTTTGACCTTTATGGACATGAGGGAAAACAAATCCCGCCAGTGGTCTTGAAGCGACACGTGTCCTCCCAAAATTTTACTAACTCCCAAACTCGCTCCAAGAGGACAACTTGAAATGACGATAACTTGAGCTCCCGATGGAATTTTTTGATGAAATTTTATATGATCCATACTTTAAATGTAATTTTAATCCAATGGTTGGAGTATCAAGTCTTGATTCTTCAATTTGGTCATTGAAAAATGAAGTTTTTTATTTAGTACTCCACTTGTGCATGAGAAAAATTGCTTTCGGACTCCAATAAGCAAAAGTGTTGTGAAACACATAATTTAACCATATTTTAGGGATTTCAATTAAATTTCTAATGATGTTTTGTTTTTCTCTTAATTGCATCCGGAGCTCCCAGAATCACCTTTGGAAGCTTAACATTTGTTTTGGCTTATGCACTACCTAGGCCTGTGAAACCTGATTTTGATCAAATTGCTCCAAACTCCTTAAATCTTTCTTGAATATTAAAAAATCAATTCCATGATGTTTTTATGCCTTCAATTCACCTGCATGTTTGTTTTAGATCCTCCATTCAGCTCCAAGGGGTTTCTCCAGTTCTTGGAAGGCTAGTGATAACCCTTCCTATCACTGCCCACAAATTGCATTTTTTTAAGAACTCCTAAAATAACCTAGGGGGTTGATTTAAATTTCCTAAATCACTTAGGTGAATCAATTAACACCAATTGGGATGTTACTGGACTGACTGGGTAGGCCTTGGGTGCCTTGGAAATATAAAACATGAAAATTTTGCTACAGGGGTATCATTGTCATGCTTGAAATTATAAATTTCCCTGTTGCACATTTGCATGACAAAAGCTAGCTCTAGCTTGGGTGAATAAAATGGACTAAACACAATGAAGTCATGACATGGAGAATCTAGAATCTCAACTTTAGACCATATGATCTGTTGACTTGTGTCTTATCCATTGGGCCCTGCAAAGTCATGTACAACTTACGAAAAGAGAGAGAGAGTGAAGAAGGAAACAAACACACACAACAAAAAGAAAAAAATGAAATAGAAAGGAAAACACACCTAGTAATAACCTATGGTATAAGGTGGGGGACAACCCACTTTCACTGAAGCATTTTTATTCCTCAAAAGTTACCCCTAAAGAGGCAACACTTGAATGATGATGTTTTGTGAAGCCATTGAATGGTTCTAGAAAGTAGCCTCCTCTCCTCAGCTACTTATGAAATCTAGGTGCTTTCACATTTGTATGTACACTTTTTAGGAGTGAGCCTACATGAGCTTCTTGATGCTCAATCCTTCTCTTAGAAATTCCATTACCTTCATGTTCTTTGAAACTAGTTTCATAGTTCCATTTGCCTTTTGTATTTATCCACATAGCCCATTCTTCATTGAGCATCTCATCGCTGCCCTGAAGCTGATTTTCATTCAAATTTCTTGAATATTCTAAGTTACTTTCTTTCCCAGGTCTATACTCACTGATATCTTCTCCATGAGAAACCTTAGATTCATCCTTTATCTCTACTCCACTATGAGGTGTTTGAGTACTGATGGGAGGACCAAAAGTAACCTCATACTTGTCTTGTATGGCCATGGCACGAGTTAAGAGATCAAGAATCATCTCAAGGTCTTCAGAACTTCCACTGCATCCAATAGTTCTTGCACAAAGATCTCCTTTGTCACTTCCTAGCAGCTCATCTTTGTATTCCTTTGAAGGATATTTATTTTACAGCTCAAGGAAACTATCTGGAGGGATTAATTCATGGGTAAGTGCAGCAAGTTGGGGGACAATTAAGTGGACATCAAATCCTGAATTTTACATCAAAAACAACAAAACATCAAATTTAGTCTTTCGCGGACTTGAACCATGTCGAAAAGTAAAAAATATGTCATAAAAATGGTACCATCATGTAGGGGAGATTGTTAGCTTTGTAGAAATATTGATTTTAAAGTGAATAGAATAGGATAAATATCATTTTATAATTTTTTACTAATAGTAGGTCTTTAAGACACTTTTTCCCATGAATGTTTATGTTTATGTTTAAGACTACAAATTTTGTTTCACTTGTCAGAATTTGATAAAACTTATACCATCCCAATCGTGGTGAAATTATATACATGTTCAAAAAAATTATTTGATTTCAATATTTTTTAAAGAAGTTATGGTGGGCAAACGGAAAGTGCTCTATTTTCTTTATGTTTTCAGACAACTTTCACGAAAAAAATCATAAAAAATAAACTATTGCTCAAAAAATATAAAATAAAATCTATCACAAGATAGATAGTGGCATCTAACTTCTCACCAAAGGAAAAAAATATATATCAAATTTTGATCATCCAAATTGTGGGCAAACAGACTACAATCTTATAGGAGGTTTTTTTAAATACCAAGTCATTGAATTTTGAGTGTTTAATATAGCTAACCTTGTCCATTTTTAAAAAAATCAGTAGTTTAGAAACTAGATTCCAGATTCTACAATTCATATTGATATAAGTTTTTCTAATTTTGAGTGTATGCATTGCTAATAATCCCTACAAGTTGATATTATGTTGTTATTTGCAATATGACGTCCACTTATGACCCCTTTTTTGTCCCCAACTTACTTGCACTTACCCTCATCATCTTGGGAATCAATGCATTCTATCACTCCTTTGTCTAGAGGAGATTTAGCTTTAAAGGCCTAAAAATCTTTAATTCAATTTCTTCATCATGGAAATATTCTTCCTCTTTGAATGGAAAATAAAAAACCTCGATTTCATCATTGCATCCATCAACCATTATATCGGGAGGGGCATCATTTTTTTCCTTTTTCTTTATTTCAACATGGCCAATCTTCACATTGGTTAAGGCTTTAAAATTAGAATCACGCTTGTCTTGAAGATTCATGGCTTTCATCAGTAGTTCAAGACTAAGCTTAGGGTCATTTGTTTCTTCTGCGGTGGTTCTTTCCCACTATTCAAGGGGTCATTACAGACTGGATTGGTATTTTCCTGGGTGACATGATTAAGGGAGTCCTCATCTTCAAATGGGAATGATAATATCTCTTCATCATGGATAAGTACATAAGATTATTTTTCTATTTGAAAATCACCAAGAATAATTTCCTCTTCTTCATGGTTTGTCGTCGCTGAAATTCGAGAGAAGCCCTTTTGTAACTCAAATATCCTTAATGCTTCTTCAAGGTCCATGTCTCTCCAGAAGGCATGTTTGGCCCTATCAAGATGGGAATATCCTCTTCCTCCTTAGTTGTCACAAAGTAATTCATTTGCCTACTATCTTGATACAAGATATTGGTTTCTAGGCTTCTAGAATTTCATACTGTGCATCTCATCTTCTTCTTTGGAAGAAATTTCTACATGTCTCCCTTCACTAGTATGGTTGCAGAAGACCAATTCATCTTAATTTTACCCCCCAACTGTTGATAGAAACCCCTACTTAACAACATCCCAAATGAATCTGGAATGCCTACTACCAAAATCATCGCCGAAACTTTCTTGTCTGGAAATATGGTGAGAGCTACATGTGCATCTTTGACCTTCCCTACAAATGGGACTTATTTTGACCAGAAAGAGTAATAAGATTCTTTAGATGGAGACATGGTGAGTTTGAGAGCCTTAGTGACATTCAAAGTCATCACGTTGTCTAAGGCACCAATATCTATCATGCAATTGTTCAAGACATATTCTTCAATAGGAAGGAGACGTAGAAAGGATCGACCTTGTCAGTCTTGGATGCGCTTAAGGAAAGCATGTTCTATGAGGGAAGTGAAAGTGGGTTTGGTAGTACTCTATAGAATTTTGTGTTACAACTTTAGGTGTTAAATTACCACTCCGATGTATCAAACGAATCTCTCAAATTATTTAGGGTGAGTCCGCAAATATTCAATTTCAGTAATCTGCACTTTGGATTTGTTCACGTATTCTATGAAGTCAAAAGGAGTAGATGTGGGTGAGGGTGATGAAGGGATTGCTTTTGGATTTAGGATAGGTTTGGAAGCGGAGTAGATTTTTGGGGAACAGAAGAGGATCTTGAAAGGTACACTAGGAGATTTCAAAGTACTAGATTTTATAGGAGAAGATTTAGATTTAGAATTAGAAGAGGCATCAAAATACTTACTTGGAATTGCTGGAGACTTCTTATTTTCTACAGAATCAGGCTTCAAAAATGTAGAATCCATGGAGGGTGGGAGCGGATATCCTTGACTGATTATTTTGTTTCGTGGAGTCGCCACAAGAGGATCTTCAGTATTTTTTTAATAGTGGAGGAAGAGCCCCCTTTCTCAGACTGAGAATGAGTGAATATTACACATGAGAAGCTAGGTGTATATTCTTCATCATCTTCATTGCCTCCAGAATATTCACAGAATCTGATTTGTGTATCATTTTAAAACTCATCACTTTCCAGAAATCACCACCTTCCCTTTTTTATTCAAGATCCTCTTCATTTTCCTTATTCCTACAACGTGCATTGTGAGTGGGGCCTCCAAGGCAATATTTTGGGGTGCTCCCGTAATTTGATTTCATGTTGCTTATTTGATATGAAATTTGTTCAAATATTTCCCTCCTCAATGATGCCATTTCATTTTCCATTTTCTACAAAAAGGATTGGTTCTTTCATCTCCAAGACATTGAGCTTTATCCTTTGAGGGATTCTTGATCTTTCCAGAGAGGATGAGATCATCATCAATTTCAATTTCCAATCGTTGTGCTTCTGCACTATCCCTTAATTGAACTCTTCGTAGGGAACATCCTACCTCAGGTGATTGAGAATTAGTAAAGAATCTCTTGACGTTGTTTTCTGATGGTGAATCTTCCTCTGGTATCTTATGGAGCAACTAGTCAAAATGAGTCATGAAGTATCTCATAGTTTCATTTTCTCCTTTATTTTTTTGTGCCAATTGAACAAGGAGGTCTTGATAGTCCTCAATAAATTTGAATCTTTCCTTGAACTTCCTTTTGATCTCATTCCAAAAAGTGATGGATCGGGTAGGTAGGAGGCAGAACCATTCCACTGATTTTTCTTAGAGAGACTCCATGAATAATATTACAACAATATCTTCATGTTGGACACCAAGATCCCACAAGATGTGGTGAAGGCCGATATGTGCTCTTCAGGGAGTTGTGTGCCACCACATTTGAAATTTAGAAAGTTCTTATGGGAAGTTGTTGTTAGATCATGAAGAGGGGGTCCAAGAGCAAATTGGGCCTATATTTCTTCCCCACGGAAAATGCTTTGAGGTATTTCTCCTTCATCTTTCATTTTTTCATTTCTACTTCTTCTTGACTCTTGCTTTTAAAAATTCTTCTTCAAATTCTAGCACTAAAAAAAAATCTGCAATAGGAATATGAAAAGACACTATGGAATACGAAAGGTCACTTGCAAGAAATTGATAGTGTAGCCTTTAGCAATGGATTTTCATAAAAAAAAAAATTTATTAAATTTTTGGACCTTGTGATCATAGTTTGGGTGCAAATGTTGCTAAATCTGGCCCATGAAGGGTGCTAAAAAATGTTTGTGAGAAAATTTTTCAGGGAAAAATTGGTGGATTTCTTACCAACGCTCTAGGAGTCTAAGTCCCTCTACTTAACCAGTGTAGCTTTTGTATATGCATGTATGAGTGAAAGAGAGTTTTCTTCAGGTGGCCTTACGATCGAGGATCCAACAGGGGCACTCCACTAACCCCGTGAAATTGCTAGCAATCTATTTCTAAGGAATTATTTGTCTATAAAAAAGAGAAAGGGGAGTGAGAAATGAGATAGGAGAACTAATGTTGCAGGTAGAAAATCAGATTCCTACACACACTAGTTAGAAATTTCAACACATGCATTTATGAGAAGAAACAACTCTGTAAATAGAAATAAGACCAAATAGAATTTATGAGCACAAAGTATCAATAAATCCCTTAGTCAAAGAAAGATAGAAACTCCTTCTTCTTGTATTGATTTCTTAAACAAAATTTATACATAGTGTGGGAAAGGAGGAAAACTAGTGAGGGGGGAAGTGGAAGAAAATGACCATCTCCTTTGTCCTCTCAAAGTACAATACACTCTTGAGATTACAAAATCAATCACCAACCCTTCTAAATGGGAATGGATTTATAATTTATTGAATAAGATATAACTCTTTATCTACCCCCAATGCCTTTTCATATGTCCTCACACAACTTAAAACTTTTCAACTTCCTAGGAAACTTTTAAGTCCCTTTTTATAACATAAATGTGACTTATTACATTAGGAACATTAATACATATGAAAAAGTGCAACCCCAATTTAAAATTAGAACATTGAGACGAGATAAAAAGTTAGGGGAAGAGGAGGGAGAATGAGAGAGAGAAGAAGAAGAGGAGATATCATTCCCCGATGAATCTTGTTGATCCTTGTTGATTGAAAGCTCCAAATGGAGTGAAACTCGAATCTTCAAACTCCTCGCACACCGAGAAACTCCATCAAATTATCTCACGAATGCTTGCCAAGTTTAATGAACTAAGATGGATCTCAAATGTCTTATGAAAATTCCTATGATGTTCTCAAAAATGATGTCCCCCTGAATGATTATCCTTATACGTCCCATTGTGCCAAAGTTTATCTTTGAGTGAAACTTACTATTTTTAGTAAGTACACATGGGGCAACTTATTTTTTTAGTAAGTGTCATAGTTAGCTTTTCCCAACCTCAACTAGCTATGTTAGCTTGAATTATTTCTTCTTACTATGCTCCTATCACCTTTTAGACCAACTGGATATTTATAGCACAGGGCTTGTTGAACCACTTACTATTTTTAGTAAGTGTGAATTGCGAGCCGAGATGACCTTTTTAATGAATTTTCCCGTGATATTCCTTACATGTTCACTACTTTCTTTGTAATCTCTTCAAATGGTGGCTTGCCTAAAGTAACAAACCCATATGTAGGAAGACATGATATTTTTGGTAAGTGCACCGCGGATGTTAGATTGTAACAAAATAGGTCTTAAAATTCTAGGTTTTATTCTGGGGTTCTACGCTCCGCATTTTAAGTAATTCCTTCATCTGAACAAGTGGGAAAATTATATTTTCATCGGTGGGAGTAGAATACTAAAAAAACACAGCCCTCCATATCCCTAAAAAAATAGGGATTTCATGGCATGAAAACTAGTTTACACGAAACTAGATTTTTCAACGATCATTCCCTCCAATTTTTACGTGATTTCACCCATTGGAACCCTAAAAGTGGAGAGGTAGATCAATTCATTTTTCACAAATGTTCTTCATGTGATATGTTAGAACTATAATAAAAACTCATTCCTTCATATCCCTAAAAAATAGGTACTTCATGGTGCAAAACTAGTTCACGCGAAAGTAGATTTCTCAACGATCATTCCCTCCAATTTTCATACGATTTCGCCCACTAGAACCTTGAGAAGTGGAGAGGTAGCTTGCTGATTTTTTCCACTACTATGTCATGGCAGACATTAATGGAGCTTGAAATTTTTAGGTCTTGTTTTTCTCTCCATTCGTAATGAAATCAACTCGATTGAGATAGGATTTTTCGCCTTGTCTCATTGGTGAAATTTCTCTTTAATTAGATTGTTGGTTTGACGGGAAATTGAGATTTGTTCTTCGTGGAGCCGGAAGTGAAATTTATCTACTATGAGAATTCCTTGCTATGAATGGGAGGTTTAAATATTATTTTTTAATGTCCTACAAGAGAGAAGAACTTAGAAAATGCTGGTTTTTTAATCCATGCAACGGTTTGAAGATCTCCTCGATTTTCGCTTTCATAAAGAATGAAGATTTTCAAACTTCTGGCTTCTTCATTCTTTGTTTGATCAATATTTATTCTAGGACCTGAATATTTTCATGGAGTGAAGGATTTATTTTCTGTGACGAATTTGGTTTGAGCTTTGGAAATGGTGGAGTGGTGGTGAGAAGTTTTAGAGAAAGTTACATAGCAAGTTGTGCACTGGAGGAGTGAGATATTAAAAGTTAGAAGGAGGGATTTTTAAAATTTTAAAATAAAGATGAGATGGGATATGGATGAATTTTCATGTCCCTGACATACCTCAACTCAAAGGGATGTGAGGTACATCAAATTTCATGGCGCGTAAGGTGATGACTCATGGCGAAGATCCGTTGGCAAGGGGAGTGATGATTAAAAAAATCAGCTTTAAATCATTGAGGGGTCAGTAAGTCTGTTCATATGGGTGAACGGAAGTATTCCTTAGGGGATAGGTGCATTTTTCCATGTTTTATGTCCCTTATTTGTGAGGGACATGAGGGACATAAAATTCCACGGTGCTCTTGGTGATGACACATGGTAGAAATCGAGATGATTGAGTTTTGAGCTCCTACAAACACCTAGGGGCTGAACTGGCAATCCTGGAGGTCACATGAGGATCCGTGAGGCCTTATGGAGGCTATACACATTTTTCATGGTTTATTTATATGACCTTGATTGATGTGAGGGACACAAAATCCCACCAGTCTCCTGGAGCTGACACATGTCCTCCCAAAATTTGACTAACTCTCAAACTTGCTCTAAGAGGACAACTTGAAACGACAATAACTTGAGCTCCCGATGAAATATTTTGATGAAATTTTATATGATACAGACTATAAATTTCTTATTTAATCCAATAGTGGCAGTCTCAGTTCTTGGTTCTTCCATTTGATACCTTAAAAATTGTATTTTTGATTTGGTACTTGACTTGTGTATGAGAAAAACTGTTTGCAGACCCAATGTGCCAAAGTGTTGTGAAAACAAAACATTTCACCATATTTTAGGTCTTATAATTCCATTTTTACTATATTAATTTTTGCTCCTAACTCCATCCGGAGCTCCTAGAATCATCTTTTGAAGCTCAACAACTGTTTTGGCCCATGCACTTCCTAGGCCCGTGAGCCCCGATTTTGATGAAACTGCTTCCAAACTCCTCAAATTTTCCCTAAATATTCCAAAATCACTTCCATGATGTTGTAGGCCTTCATTTCACCTCCATGTTTTTTTGGATCCTCCTTTTAGCTCCAAGGGGTTTCTCCAGTTCGGAAGGCCAAGATAGCTCTTCCTAACACCGCCCGCAGATAGCATTTTTTAAGAACTCCTAAAATTACCTAGGGGATTTATTTCACTTTCCTAAATCACTTAGGGGAATGAATTTAAACCAATTGGGATGTTACTAGACTGAATGGGTAGACCCGGGGTGCTTTGATATGATAAAACATGAAAATTTTGTTACATGAGTATCGTTGTCATGCTTGAAATTGTCAATTTCCTGTTGCATATTTGCATGGCAACACTATAGTTACATGCTAGATCCTCATAATATAAACTAGGGTCAAAAATTAAAGAAATAACTGAACATGAAACCTCTCAGAAATGACCCGAACATACATAATATGCCATGATTTACCAAAAAGCATGTATTCATGAGCTTAAATGGATCCAATACACTTTGTCACACCTTTAAGAAAACATACCTACTCCAAATTAACACATGTATCATATATGTCTACATTGACATGTATGATGTCACTGATGGGAGTGCTCAAGCACCCTCAAATATTGATACATATCATGTCAACATGATTCCTAAGAAACCAAGAAATTCACACTGCCAAACAACACCTCATATGCACCTGTATGAGCTTGCTAGAACAAGCATGCATCAATGAATCCCAATGTAGTAGCTGATAAACATCTAAACCATCATGTTAGCATAAAAAATACATCATCACATCATCCTATAATATTTAATTTTTTTATTAATGTGGTTCTGCATCAATGAAGACACCTTCTAGGACACCATGCCAACAATCTCTCCCTTTTTCATTGATGGAAAACACCCTAAACTTCCCCCCTTTTTACATTAATGAAAAAGGCATACTTGTAGCTTACCTTATTCACCTTCATCATATGTATACCTCCATTATTTTGTTGGAAACATCAACCAAAGGTCTCAAATTTCTCCATTTTCTTGATTCTAGCTCAAAAATTGATTCTTGCCTCATTTCAAGAATGCAAATGCCAAGCTCTTCCTTGAAAGAACATTTCCAACATCTGAAAAGCATTAGCACACCATGTAAAAACAAAAAAATACCTTTTTAGGGAAAAAACTTCATTCTCCATCCTGTAGGCATGCAAAAACATCAAATTTCTCCTTAAACCTCGTTTTTCCTTTTTAAGAATATTGTAACAGTCTAAAACTGAGCCATACTCATCTCTACATCATGCCAATAATGTCATAAGGATCATGCTTCATCATTACTCACACATTCTAGATAAAATTTAAACTTTCTTAGGCTTAAACATACATATAAGGCATATTCATACTCTTCATTATATTCTTTGATGCTATAACCCTGAACATCCTTTTTAAAGCAATTTAGGCTAATTTTGACATCCATTTACATGTCCATCATGCTTAGAATTCACCAAATACTACTCCCCCTAGGATTAAAAACTAGTTTCGATCTCATAGGCACAAAATTGATCAACCATCCATGTTATAATGCCTTGAAACCATCATTACAATTTCTAGTTGTCCCTACGCATCTTGTATAGTCATCTACAATCATATATGACTGATATAGGTCATTACATAGCATCAATAGCAGGGAAAAGGAAAAAATCACCATTTACTCACCTTGAATGGCCTTGTGAACCTCATTTCAACTTCAAGAATAAATAACCAAGTGCTCCCCCGACTTGAAGAGCCTTCATACACCTTAATCAATCAATTTTCTTGCTAATCAACATTTTCAAACACTATTAGGGGATAGAGACCAACAAATAAATACAACCACACCATCTAGAGGACACTACCATGCCTTGAGGCTCTTAAAATATTACAATCACCTATATTTAGAGAAAATTCATGCTCCCCTATCCTTAGAGGAAAAAACTACACCTTCTTACTAGTCTAACCACTAATTCCGAGTACATTAGCACTGCTCACCTTTAGTAGGAGCTCAAGATCAATGTATTGACCCAAAAATAGACCATTTCACCATGTAAACACACTTCTCCATACTTATTTATCATGAAACTCTCATTCCAAGGAATGAGAGACACCATTTTTACTTCAACATCATTGATAGTAAATCGAATTAAGCTCTTACATGCCTTTAGATTGCTATTGTGGAGAAATAATACATTTTCAAGGTTCATAAGGTACCTAAGACCTTATACTTACAAAAATTCATAGAAAATCATGGATTTGATGATAAAATATTTAGTCTCAACTATATGGGAGCAATAAGTTACATCGTATACCTCTAAGATACCTACTACTCTACCTCCTAGACATGTAGGTCTTCATTCACTTCATAGGAGAAACAAGATACCTTCACAAGCATATGTCAATCTTCCACCAACCTCCACATACAAACCAAAAAAATTGAAGAATGCACATAACTTTCATGATGAAAATGAGCTTTGAATAACACTATCATACCTTTGTAATCACTCAACATTGCCCTCTAGACTTGAGGTCATCATTTTCAACTAGAAGGAATATTAGGGTCGAGATAAGCATACATTGACAAAGATCATCAACTGAAGAAGTTCCAAGCATCTTTAACACATCTCACAAGTAAGATCACTTCAAGAGCTATGTCAAGATATATGGAATCCTTTATTCAAACCTCTAAGTCATCCAACTCTACTACAGGATTGTGATATTCAACTTTAGCATGAAAACAAGGTGAACTACAAACCAATATTCTTTCCATCCATCAATAAACATAAATGGCACATCATACATCATTTGAATATTTCCTAGACTATTACAACATATTGATTACCATGTCTAGGCTTGAGGAATTCAAGAACTAGGGTTTAGGAAGTCAAACCCTCATCACTGTGATTTGCAAGTAAACTCCTCAACACTGTCATGCATATCTGGAAAAGTATACATACCTTGAGCTCCATATTTTTTTATTCCTCTAGCCCATGTGTCTAGGTAATTCATTCAAAATTTCAGACCAAGATTCATTCATTTGACCACTCAAAATCAAGTTTCCATGCATACCGCTTTTAAGGACAGAGAAAACACAGTTAGGGGGCAAGTGAAGTAGCATTTTTGATGAATTTAGCCCATTTCATATTCACACTAGCAAAAATTCTTGTAACAAAATATTCAAGCATAAGTAACACCTTCTCCAACATATAGAAATCATGAAGCACCATGATACATACATATAGCCTTCATTTTTACTTATAGAAACTTGCTAAATATTTTGCAACCTGAGTCATAGTGAGCCTTTATTTCATAATCATTGATCAAGTTGACACTTGATCATCTTCATAATATTCTATAGGATACTCCAATCCTATTGAATATTTTTGAGGGACTCCAATATAGAAATACAGAATACCATAATAGCTCTAGAACCATGTATAAACACCTAAGGACTAACACCATGACTGATATGAATGCAAGAAACTTATTTTCAATGATATGACAAAGCTTGTGACTCCATACCCATGAAAGACACCATGAAACATCTGATAGGACCATTAATACTTCATGAAAAATCCAAATAGTCACCCATACGACACAGATATGATAGTGAATACCATCACGGACCAGCGATAGAACCAAGACCATCATATGCGATCAAATGTCATGGGCATGAAACTTAAGACCAATGAAACATTTTAAACTCTTAGAGGGACATTTCAAGATGAATCTAGACCATATAGGATTTCACCATAGATGTGTTACACACCATTATAGCTAATGAATAGACCATATAGTCCCTTTTCAAGCACAACATAGAGATGCAAGATAGTTTTGAAAGATGCATGCATAAAAGCTATCATCATGAACCACAAAAGTATTTGGGGAACAACATACACATACTTTGACCTTGAAGATATGACACATATTGACATACACTTCTCCCCCTCACTTAGATGCTTCATTTGTAAGGGTATACTTTCAAGAAGTATAGTGAAGGCATACTTATTCCATGGAGACCTAAAATAAGGTATTGAAGAGGTCCCAAGCCTTCTTGGGTACTTGCAATACACCATCATCTTCCCTTATCTATTTTGAGTATTGTGGTTCACTTCTTATTCCATCGACATCCACACTTTAAGACACACTATTCTTTCTCTTTGGTCCCCAAGTCCTTCTAGGAGAATTTTCATGCATTCTAGTTCTTTGAACACCATAGCCTTGCACTCTAGGATCTGAATAACTTCTCATTTGACCTTGGAAATATTGGAAATAGTTCTTAGCCACATGCCCAACCTTGTTACAGTTGTAACACACCACCATATTTCTTTTGTCTTGCTCATAAAAATGTCTAGATAAGTCACTCATACATTCACTAGCAATGTGACCTACTTGATTGCATTTGAAGCACACAACCTTCTTGTCATGATCACCTATAATGTTTCTCCATGACTGAGTGTCTCTAGGATATCTTCTACATTCCTTATCCCTATGACCAAAAGAATTACATGTATAACAAAATCCATTAAAATATCTTTCATACCTTGAGGCATTAGGTTGCCTAACTTGCTTTCTTTTCTCCATGTCCTTGGCTTGAGACTCATTCTTTCCTTCCTTGGTGCTTGATTCTCCCACTTCTTTGCATGAAATCAGATCTATTTTCACTTCTTTATTGTTCTTGACTTCAGATTTGAAGCCTAAACCAGTCCTATCACAAACATCCTTTTGAATTCTCAAGAGATCATCAAGAGCTTTGTTGCTTTCCTCAAACTTTTGATAGGTCTTAGCTCTTCTTGTAGCATCTGTAAGTTCCTTCTTAAGAACCTCGTTGATGGTGAATCACAGCACCCCTGAATGTCTGCAACTCGATGGGTTGAGACTCTCAGTGTGATTGCATAACATGGAGCTTTTCCCAAGTGTGGGACCTTGTGAATCGAGAAAGCTCTCCGGATGAAGGCCGGTTCCTATTCCTCTGTTCAAATGCACACATAAAAATGTAGAGGGTTTACTCAAAAACCTAATCTAACTTGCCAAGGAGACAGGGTAAGAATATGCATAAAAATAAACCTAAACTAACAAAGGTGATGCACCGAGGAATGAAGAAACACCTGTCTTGCCAATAAACACAAACCATTAAAATGCAATGCAAGATCATGCACAGATAACCAGATTTGTAGTGAAAGATCAAGAGGATGTAAATGAACATAGAGAGGGTTGAGAATCATCCACGAAATGCATTATTTTCTCCAAATATTGACACAATACACTACAAAATGCCAAGAGGCAAAGTTGCATTACAGTTTTAAATGGGAGGTTTGAACTCCACAAATTCACCTGCCAAAGAGAAGAAGGGAGGGGCAAAAAGAATGTCAAACCTTTAGAAAGAAGCACCTCCTTACAATTTATAGGAATAATGAGAGAGGGAAGAGAGAGGAAATCCAAATCTACCCCAACCACCTCCAGCATCGCATTTAATTCATCTCATTATGGCGGTAGGTGAGAACCCTAACAAACCTAAAAAGTAGCAAATTGTATTTTGTATTTTTGAAGAACTTATTCTCACCCAATTAAAGATATCCAGTCATGATTGGATAGAGGACCTTGTAAGATTTCCAACAATTTCAACCTTGCATGAATCCGAGCTCCCTATGAAAAGTTATGGCCATTTGAATATCTGCGTCAGGGTTTACTTCTTGTCGAGTGTCAACGCTCAAAATGTTGCGCCTCCTGAAGATGCACCTTGCGCGTCTATTTTCATGTCAACATCTTCTTACCTGCGCCATAGGCACATCCATTTTCATGTCGAAAGCTTCTGATGTGTGCCTTTAACCTGCGCCATGGGCATGACTTTTTGCATGTCAACATCTTCTTACCTGCGCCATGGGCACATCCATTTTCGTGTCGACACCTTCTGATGTGCACCTCCAACCTACACCATGGGTGCAAATTTTTGCATGTCGACATATTCTTACCTCGAACCATAGGTGCATCCATTTTTGTGTCGACATCTTCTGATGTGCGCCTCCAACCTGCGTCATGGGTGTGACTTTTTCTTGTGGACATCTTCTTACCTCGTGCCATAAAGCGCATCCATTTTCGTGTTGACACCTTCTCGATGCGCGCCTCTAACCTACGCCATGGGTACAACTTTTTACATGTCAACATCTTCTTACCTGCACCATAGGTGCATCCATTTTCATGTTGACATCTTCTAAAGTGCGCCTCAACTGTGCCACTAGGCGCGACTTTTCACATGTCGACACCGAGTTTCCTTGATATCCATATCCTTTTGTTTGTCTATATTTACCCGAGGGAAGATATATACAACAGAACCTTCACTTCCTCTTCCTTACATTGAAGACTTAAAGTCATGTTACTCATCCTTCTTCAATCTTTTCAAAAATTTCCCAATGTTTCCCTTCAAGCTCTTGTATTTTAGTCTCATATTCCTTGACTTGGGTTGTCAACCTTTTCTTCTTCTTTTCAACATGTTCAAGTTTAGATTGTACACATGCCAATTCAAATCTTAAAACATCATCCTCTCCTTCTTATTCCTTGCAATAATCAAGTGAAATGTCACCTCAAGGAATTGATCCACCACTAGAAGATCTCATAGCCTCCTTAGTCATGAATAAAACTTCATCCCCAACATCATTGTGATCAGATTCAACCTTAGAATAAAATTCACTCTCAAATTCTTCCTTTTTATTGTAGATACTTTTCTTGTTCTTGTTCATGAATTCATTTTTCTTGAACTCCTTCTTCTTATCAAATTTCGGATTCTTCTTCTCATTATCACTATCATGATCATCATTCTTTTTCTTATTATGTCTATGAGGAAACTTGGCAGAAAAATGACCAATTTTACCACATGAAAAACATTTAAAAGGAAGCTTACCCTTGTACTTACTAGTCCCAAGTATCATTCTTCTAGCAACCATAGAAAATAGCTCCTCATCATCAAACTCTAGAGTAGAATCTTCGATTTCTCCTTCTTCTCTTTAGCCAATTTTTCCAACTTGAAGGCTATATCCTTCTTAGCAGGCTTGGAATCCATCACCCTCATCTCATAGGCTATTAGTGTGCCATGTAACTCATCCATGTTTAGCTTAGTAAGATCCTTAGCTTCCTCTATAGCTGATACTTTTGAATCAAACTTAGGAGTCAAAGATCTTAATACCTTTTGGACAATAACTTCATATTTTAGTTCTTCTCCTAGCTCTTTCATATTGTTAAATATATTATCTACTCTAAGAAGATAAGCTGAAATGTTATCATCATCATTCATCTTCAGGGATTCAAATTGATTTCTAAAAGTTATAATCTTAGCAATTCTTACCTTTGAGTCTCTTTCATAGAGAACTTGTAGAATTTCCCATGCTTCCTTTACTTGACTTGTTATTGGTGCTCAATTTGATCTCAACCTATTTGTTCTAAAAATTTCCCAATCTACCTAGTTCGTCATATTTTATATCTCCCGAATGGATGCGTACGAGTTTTATCTTTAGTAGGGTGTTACTGTAAATCCTTCTCTATGGTAGTGGATTGTTGTCAAGCCATGAATTATTTGCAAATTCTTTTTCCTTGAAGAAAGATTCAATTCT
Source organism: Taxus wallichiana var. yunnanensis (assembly GCA_018340775.1). Classification (NCBI taxonomy): domain Eukaryota; kingdom Viridiplantae; phylum Streptophyta; class Pinopsida; order Cupressales; family Taxaceae; genus Taxus; species Taxus wallichiana. Next base: position 636,437,990 of record CM031244.1, read on the forward strand.
GGGTGCAAATGGTGAAGTTCCCTTACATCTTACTATTCGACGGGAGTGTTCTCTGAGTCAAATTATATCTCAGAATCTTCAACTACGTGGTCTATTTTGATTGAATGAGGAATGTCGGGTCTATTTTATAACTTGTAAATTTTTGCTATGTTTGGAAAAAGATCAATTTTGCCACGGGGCCCTGTTGAGTACTGATTGGCCGGTCAAATTTATAAAGGCGGAGTGAATTTATCTTTTTTCCCTGAAGGTGTATATGTGTTCATTTTTTATTGGATGCGGCCCGATGGGTCTTTTTGGTGAAATTTTCCACTTTTTTCACATTTGTAAAAATATCAAATTAGCCTCATGGCCCTATATTATCTAATTGGTTATTCAACATATATGAAGAGGAAGGGAAAAAGTCTTGCTTTGACCTCGAATAAAGACACGTGGCATATTTCCAAGTTACAAGTGGGGAGGCGGTGGTTGGAGGAAAATTGGAAAATTTTCCTTTTTTTTTATAAAGGGTAAAATTGTAGAAATGAGCCGCGACTCCATCAAAGGCCCAGATTAAGCCACATGTTGAGCCCGTATTTCAAAGGTGGAGGGCAGGGAAAATGTGAAAATTGCGCATTTTCTCCAAAAGTCATAAAATGTAAAAGGAAACCCTAGGCCCACTTCAAATCAGATTTTTCCACGTGGACATGTCTAATCTAAAGTTGAGAAAGGGTAGAATCAATGGTTTCTATGCATTGCATCTGATTTTTCCACCATTTTTGCTCCAAGACTCTTGGAGATGCGAATACACATTGTTTTTCATTGTTTTTTGATGAAATTCCTTGTCATTTTTGTCTACAAAGTGCAATTGAATGGATTTAGAGCTTAATTTGTGAGTCCAAGGAATGTAAAGGTTGATATTTTGAAGTTGGAATTGCTCGGGCACTTGCAAAAATGTGAATTACTAGAGAAGCTAGATGCAAAGAAAATTTGCAGAGGAAAGAATGGGAAAAGGATGAAATGATGGAGGTTGCATGCACAAAGGATGAAAACATGCTCCCAGTTAAAACAATGATGGATATATTTGCAATGATTCACCTTTTTGAACAACTGGAAACTTTTTGTTGTAAACCTGTTAAACGTCATTTTCTAGAAATCATGATCAAACATGTAACAAACAAAGGTTCCTCGAATATTATTTTCTTGGGGGAAAGCTTGGATGTAAATTGAGTGTTATAAAAGAATGCTTTAGTCATGAAAAATATCGAGGGGTTAATTTGTGTGAGAAAATATGAGAAAGCCCATCTTCCTGAGAGACCATTTGAGAAACCTGTTAATCTCTTATGTTTTAGATTTGATCATGTCAAGTTGGTTGCAAGTGTACAACCATTAACAAGCTCTGAGATTGTTCAAGAAACCTTCCTGTTGATGAATCTAATCAAATTCGAATTAATGCATTAATCTTGGGAAAATATGTGTCTGCTTTATTTTAGAATGTCTGCAAATAGTATTTCTTGTTCCTATTGCAATCTTATGTTATAATCTCTCTGAATCACACATGATCTTGTCCTTGTGATAGTTTAGTGGCATTAGCAATTTCATTATGAGAAGAGCCTTCATCCTGTAATGAGATAAACAATTTAAAATCACTTTACTATCATTTTGTTGATAAATATTATCTGTAAGCCTTTGAGTGTATCTTAGACGTGATGAACCAGAGATTGATAATGTTTAATTGAGCCTTTTAACTCGAGCCTTCGTGTTAAATTCTTGGAGATTGTGTGAAACCGTGTAAATCTGGGCCTCCATTGATGCACACCTTCAGTTAAAGGAATATTTTAGCTATTATGAAGCATTTTTTCATTTAGTTTTCCAATTATTGTGAAGGTTCTCAAAGATCTGACAAAAATCAAGTTTATCCTACTTAATCTCCCACCAAAAATTATTTTAAAAATGAATCCTACCCGAATCGCCTTTGTTTTCCCTATATGTCCAAAAATGAATAAATTCGACTACCAAAATATGCGAAAACAATCGATTCCATTATATCTTTAGTAACCTTAACATCGTCTAAAAAGATCACCATTCTTTAGAAGTGACAACTCGTGAGAGTTAAATTTTGGTGCATTGATCATATTTTCTCAATGTTTCCTTTCAAATTTGTGTAAGGAAGGATATCTTCATTCTCCTTCACCAAAAGATTTTACAAAATGGGTCCTCTCCCCCTGGTTGAAAGGAACAACCTATCAAATACTTTTCAAGGTGCTATCCATTTTTCCAACATCTCGAGTGACAAACAACTAGTTGAATCACCTCCTTAGATACAAAACGACATACATGATGATTTATCTATCTCTAGGCTTCTTGTTAAATCTGTGATGCTACTCATCTTGCAAAGGAGAATCAATTTGGATACCAACACTAGACTGGTGCTGTTTCTAGGGATTATTTGAACATCGAGAACTATTTGTGTGACAACAACACCAGATTGGCCGTTGCCGAATAATTATTAGCATTATCGGGGATTATTTGAACACTGGGACCTATTTTTGTGGCAAAAAAACCTAGATTGGCACCATTTCTGGGGATTATTTGAACACCTGAACCTATTTCTATGGAAACAACGCCAAGATTGGTTTCATTTCTGAGGATGATTTGAACTCGAGACTTATTTGTGCAACAATAACACAATATTGACAATGTTTCCGGGGATTATTTAAACTCGGGACATATTTCGAGGTAAAAACACCCAGTTGGCTCCATTGCTAGGGATGATTTGTTAATTTTTTGTCGATTCATATCCATTTGGCTCGTTAAGAACACTAAACTGATGCCACTAACGGGGATCTTCAAAGGAATTCTTATATTTGGCCTTGGTAATGTTTCTTACATGCCCTAAGTGCAAATACATTGTTGAAATGTAATCCTATGTCCAGAATTTAAGAATTGATCAAAGTTACAAGTTCTGAGTGTAATATTTCCAGTTTCTGTTGGTTTTTGCACTAAGTTTAAATCATCAATGTTATATACCGGTAGAGGAAGGTCGATCTACTAATATTTGAAGGAATTAAGTGTTGATAGATTATTTTTAGTGCATTTACACAACTAAGGTGAAAATCCTTAGTGGCGACTCCATGTTGAATTAATTTTTGATAAATGTCAATGTCTTAACCTCTGTCAATTGAAGTTTATAACTAATCTTTGCAAAGCTAGAAGGAAGAAGATCTTTCTTCACTAGAGACCCTACCATAAAGTTTTTCCAGAACTAGGAAAGAAACATTCTGAGGGAAGAAGAATCTGGAAAGTTATTAGAGATCAGAAATCAAGAAAAGAGTTATCAATTGTGGAAATTGATCAGTCTATCATTGAAGATTACCATACTTCCTCAAGTGCTTCTGAATCAAGTAGTATTTTTGTAGATCAAAATTCTCCATCTGGAGAGGGGCCTTCATTTGTATTTGAAAAGTTTACATCTCATTCTGTCCCTATGTTTTCCAAAGCTGATAGGATCTTCCAAGAAGTAGAGTTTTTAGAGAACATTCATTCTGAGAATTACATTCATGTTCCCCATAGACCCCTCACTCCTCATAATTTTGTATCTCCTACAAATTCACCACCTTAAAAAAATGGCCCACCCCTTTGACCTGCACCTCCGTTTGTTGTTAATACCTTCGGTTCTATAAATTTTAGAGGTATGGATGGATATCCAAATGTCTTTGTGCCCTAAGATATTAGAAATAGACTTCCTAAATTTCAAGGAAATAATGCTATTATTGGTGATCGTGATCGAAACTTAAAGCTTTTTGTCAATATGATGGAATAATTTGAGATCAAATTTGAGGATGTGTAAATAAAATTTTTTATTCATACTCTAGAGGAGGATGCACGTGACTGGTATAAATCTTTACTAGACAACTCAATAGACTTGTGGACAGAAATGAAAAATGCTTTTAGATTGCAATATGGGGATAAGACAGATCCCAGGTTTCTTTTGTCAGAATTTGAAAATATTAAGAAGAATCCTAATGAATCTATTCATGACTTCAATACTTGGTTCAATAAGACCCTGAATAGGCTACCTATAATCCTAAGGCCAAGCAATGTTTCTTGTCTGATAAAATATTTTGATGCTTTTGATAAGAAGGCTACCTATTATTTTAGGGATAAGAACCCAGGAACATTGAGGCAGGCCTTCACCATGGCTTTGTAGATTGAAAACAATATCAAAGTAGTTGGTAAGCCTCTTAAAAGGGAAGGTATCGATCTGATCAATTTAGAGAAGCCTCAATCAAGTAAGTCTGTGAATCTAGAAGAGGTTGTAAAAACTCTGGCCAAAGTTGTCAAAGAAATATCTTACAAGTTAGCCAGAGTAGAGAAAGGAATTAGACAAGGTTCCCAATGTTAGCACAAGCCACAAGGTCAAGAAATATTTGCAAATCATCCTAGAGGTGATCATAGATCAAATGAGAGGGGTAAAGGGCCTGTGGGATAAAAAATAGATAGCCCCAACCTTGGGAAAATAGATTGGTGCCCGATCCTTTAGCTGTCATAGTTTCTTAGTTTGTTCTGGAGGGTTGGCTCTTGACTCCGTTGCCCAATGGTTTTTTGGCACATGGTCTACTCTATTGTTCTTGTAGCACTCATAGGAGTGCCCATCCCCGAGTCGGAGCTGATGTTGGTGCTCGATTTGATCTCACCCCATTTGTTCTAAAAATTTTCCAATCTACCTGGTTCGTCATATTTTCTATCTCCCTAAATGGATGTGTACAAGTTTTATCTTTACCAGGGTGTTATTGTAAATCCTTCTCTATGGTTGTGGATTGCTTTGTCAAGCCATGAATTATTTGCAAATTATTTTTCCTTGAAGAAAGATTCAATTCCAGATGTAAATGGTGAAGTTCCCCTGCATCTTACTATTCGATAGGCGTGTTCTCCCCTTCAAATTATATCTCAAAGATCTTTAGCCACATGGTCTCTTTTGATTGAATGAGGCACGTCTGGTCTATTTTATAGCTTGTAACTTTTTGCTATGTTTGAAAAAATATCAATTTGACCCGTGGCCGCATTGAGTTTTGATTGGCGGTCAAATTTATAAAGTTGGAGCAAATTTCACTTTTTCTCCTCGAAGGTTTTTACGTGTTCATTTTTGATTGGATGTGACTCGACGGGTCTTTTTGGTGAAATTTTCCACTTTTGTCACATTTGTAAAAATTATCAAATTGGCCCCGCATCCCCGATAACATCTAATTGGTTATTCAACAATTATGAAGAGGCAGGGAAAAAGTCTTACTTTGACCTTAAAGATGGACACGTGTCATATTTCCAAGTTACAAGTGCGGAGGCGGGTCATTGGGAAAATTAGAAATTTTGCCTTTTTGTAATAAAGGGTAAAATTCCATAAATGAGCCACGAATCCATCAAAGGCCTAGATTAAGCCACGTGTCAAGCATGTATTTCAAAGGGCGAGGGATGGGGTAGAATGTAAAAATTGCACATTTTCTCCAAAAATCATAAAATACAAAAGGCAACCCCAGGCCCGCTTCAAATTGGATTTTTCCATGTGGACAAATCTAATCTAAAGTTGAGAAAGGCAAGAATCAAGTGGTTGTTGTGCATTGCATCTGATTTTACTATCAGCTTTGCTCTAACACTCCTGGAGATGCGAATACACATTTTTTCATCATTTTTGATGAAATTCCTTGTCATTTTTGTCTATAAAGTTCAATTGAATGGATTTAGAGCTTAATTTGTGAGTTCAAGGAATGTAAAGGTTGATATTTTGAAGTTGGAATTTATCAGGCCACTTGCAAAAATGTGAATTACTAGAGAAGCTAGATGTAGAGAAAAGTTGTAGAGGAAATAATGGGAAAAGGATGAAATGATGGAGGTTGCATGCATGAAGGATGAAAACTGTGCTCCCAGTTAAAACAATGATGGAGATATTTGTAATGATTCACCTTTTTTAACAATTGGAAACTTTTTTGTAAACCCGTTAAACATCATTTTCTGGAAATCATGATCAAACACGTAGCAAACGAAAGGTTCCTCAAATATTATTTTCTTGGGGAAAGCTTGGATGTAAATTGAGTGTTATAAAAAGCATGCTTTAGTCATGTAAAAGGTTGGGGGTTAATTTGTGTGAGAAAATCTAAGAAAGCCCATCTTTCGAGAGACCATCCGAGAAACATGTTAATCTCTTATGTTTTAGATTTGATCATGTCAAGTTGGTTGCAAAGTATACATCCATTGACAAGCTCGAGATTTTTCAAGAAACCTTCCCTGGTGATGAATTTAATCAACTTCGAACTAATCTGTGTTAATCTTGAGCAAATATGTGTCGATTTATTTTAGAATTTCTGCAGAAAGAGTATTTCTTGTTCATATTGCAATCTTATGTTATAATCTCTCTCCAATCGGACAAGATCTTGTCCTTGTGATAGTTTAGTGGCATTAAAAATTTCATTATGAAAAGATTCTTCATCCCGTAATGAGATAAACAATTTAAAATCACTTTACTTGTCATTTTGTTGATAAAGATTGTCTGTAAGCTTTTGAGTGTATCTTAGACATGATGAACTAGAGATTGATAATGTTTAATTGAGCCTTTAAACTCATACCTTCGTGTTAAATTATTGGAGATTGTGTGAAACTGCAAATATGGGCCTCCATTGATGCACACCTTCTAGTTGAAGTAATATTTTATCTATTCTCAAGCATTTTGTCATTTAGTTTTCCAATTTTTGTAAGCTTCTCAAAGATCTAGAAAAAATCAAGTTTATCCTACTTAATCTCCCACCAAAAATTATTCAAAAAATAAATCCTACCCGAATTACCCTTGTTTTTCCCGTATGTCCAAAAAAGAATAAATTCTCTTTGTTAAAAACATATAGAAGCGATTAGGATTCCATTACATCTTTAGTAACCTTAACCTTGTCTAGAAAATATCACCATTCTTTAGAAGTGACAACTCGTGAGAGTTAAATTGTGTTGCATTGATCATATTATTTCTCAAGGTTTCCTTTCAAATTTGTGTAAAGAAGGATATATTCATTCTCCTTCACCAACAGACGTTACAAAATGGGTCCTCTCCCCCTAGTTGAAAGGCACAACCTAAAGTAATGAGGATAGATCAAATCCTTTTGAAGGTGTTATCGATTTTTCCAACATCTGAGTGACAAAGAGCTAGTTGAATCACCTCCTCGGATATAAAACAACATACATGATGATTTATCTATCTCTAAGCTTCTTGTTAAATCTATGATGCTACTCATCTATCAAAGGAGAATCAATTTGGATACCAACACCAGACTAGCACCATTTCCAGGGATTATTTTAACACCGGGACCTATTTGTGCGATAACAACACCAGTTGGCACTATTACTAGGAACTTATTAGCATTCTTTGGGGATAATTTGAACACCGGACCTATTTGTGAGGCAACAAAACGTAGATTGGTGCCATTTATGGGGATTATTTGAACACCGAGACCTATTTGTGCGGTAATAACACCCCGAGAATGGTGTCGTTTCCGGGGATTATTTGAACTTTGAGACTTATTTGTGTAGTAACAACACAAGATTGACACTATTCCAAGGGATTATTTGAACTCTGGGACATATTTCTGCGGCAAAAACACCCGATTCGCTCCATTGATAGGGTTGGGTTTTTGATTTGTTGCTAGTTCAATCCATTTGTCCTCATCAACAACACTAGACTCGGGTGCCACTTTGCCGTGGATCTTCCAAGGCATTCTTATATGTTGTTGAAATGTCATCCTATGTCTAGATTTGTAAGAATCAATCAAAGTTACGGTGTTCTAAGTGTAATATTTCCGCTTTCTATTGGGTTTTACACTAAGTTTACATCATCAATGTTATATACGGGTAGAGGAAGGTTAGATCTGCTAAGATTTGTAGGAATTAACGATTGATAGATATTTGACAGATCAATTTTAGTGCATTTGCACAACTAAGGTGAAAATCCTTAGTGGTGACTCTGTGTTGAATTAATTTTTGATAAATGTCAGTGTCTTAACCTCTGTCAATTGAAATTTATCACTAATCTTTGCAAAGCTAGAAGGAAGAAGATCTTTCTTCATTAGAGACCCTACCATAAAGTTGTTTCTAGAATTGGGAAAGAAAAATTCTAAAGGAAGAAGAATATGGAAAGTTATTAGAGATCAGAAATCAAGAAAAGAGTTATCAATTGTGGAAACTAATCAGCCTATCATTGAAGATTGCCATACTTCCTCAAGTGCTTCTGAATCAGGTAGTATTTTTGTAGATCAAAATTCTCCATCTAGAGAGGGGCCTTCATTTGTATTTGAAAAGTTTACATCTCATTTTGTCCCTGTGTTTTCCAAAGCTGATAGGATCTTCCAAGAAATAGAGTTTTTAGAGAACATTCATTCTGAGAATTGCATTCATGTGCCCCACAGACCCCTCACTCCTCATCATTTTGTATCTCCTGCAAATTCACCACCTCAAAACAACATGGCCCAAATTTCCTACCTGACCTCCATTTGTTGTTAATACCTTTGGTCCTATAAATTTTAGAGGTATGGATGGATATCCAAATGTTGTGCCCCAAGATGTTAGAAATAGACTGCCTAAATTTCAAGGAAATAATGCTATTACTGGTGATCAACACTTAAAGCTTTTTGTCAATATGATGGAAGACTTTGAGATCAAATTTGAGGATGTGTACATAAAATTGTTTATTCATACTCTAGAGGAGGATGCACATGACTGGTATAAATCTTTACCAGACAACTCAATAGACTCATGGACAGAAATGAAAAATGCTTTTAGATTACAATATGGGGATAAGACAGATCCCAGGTTTTGGCTATATGAATTTGAGAATATTAAGAAGAATCCTAATGAATCTATTCATGACTTCAATACTTGGTTCAATAAGACCCTGAATAGGCTACCTGTAATCCTGAGGCCAAGCAATGTTTCTTGTCTGATAAAATATTCTGATGCTTTTGATAAGAAGGTTGCCTATTATTTGAGGGATAAAAACCCTAGAAAATTGAGGTAGGCCTTCACCATGGCTTTGCAGATTGAAAACAATATCAAAGTAGTTGGTAAGCCTCCTAAGAGGGAAGGTATCAAGTTGATCAATTCAGAGAAGCCTCAGTCAAGTAAGTATGTGGATCTAGAAGAGGTTGTAAAAACTCTAGCTAGAGTTGTTAAAGAAATATCTTACAAGTTAGCCAGAGCAGAGAAAGGAATTGGACAAGGTTCCCAAGGTCAACACAAGCCACAAGGTCAAGAAAGATTTGCAAATCATCCTAGAGGTGATCATAGATCAGATGATAGGGGTAAAGGGCCCGTGGGATCAAGAAATAGACATCCCCAACCTCGGGAAAATAGATTGGTGCCTGATCCTTTAGCTACTTTGGAGTTTTGCTGTTGAAGAAGCTCGTAAAATTTATTGGTGTGATAACTATTTCTTGCCACATTCTCCATGTGTTATTGAAAAGGGAGTTGAGAAAGAATCTGATGATGATGCATGCACGATGGATTTCTCTACAAATTCATAATAGGGAGCAACCTCAAATGAGCTAATGAGTGCCAGAACTGTTGAAAAATTATAGGATTGAATTCACCGGGTATTACCTCTTCATCCCATTAATGATTTTGAGATTGATATGGTAAAATATTTTAAGTTGCTTGATAATAATTTTGAGTACTTAAGGACATTAATGATTAAGAAGTATGATGGAGGATTTCCTTCAGAAGAGGACATAGAGTTGTTAATGAATTCAGTATTTAGCCATGAAAAATATTATAATACCAGGAGAAAAATTGTCAAAGGGGTAGGGCCTTAGGCCAAACCAAAAACTCCAGTTCTCACTAGTATCCCTAAAGAATCCCCTAATAAAGATGCATCTGGAAAAGGCTTTGTCACCCCAAATAAAACTTGTGTTCCTCCCCATGCTCAGACTATGAAAAATATCGTGCCATCAGATAAACTTGTAAACCTTCCTCCCAATACTACCTTACCTGAATATGTTCCTTGTGACATAGCCCAAATCTTGAGTCAGATCAAGATTACTGTTCCTATTGTTGAATTGCTTAGAATCCCTAAGCATAAGAAGAGGGCGTTTGAGTATTTGGGGCTTAAGGAAGAAAAGGTCACCCAGGGTAAAAAGGTAAACAATGTAGAGGTTCCTCCTACCATTGCAGAATTAGAAAAACCACAAGCATTAGAGGAATTGGGTGAACCACCTGAGGTTTATTTGGGAACTTCTCTGGTTGAGTCTCAGCTGAAGGTGGATCCATTTTTCACTACTATGATTATTAAGGATAAGTTGTTACATAATTGTATGTTTGATTCAGGAGCCTCATGTATGTAATTCCTCTTGAGGTCATGAATGAGTTGGATTCAAGATAGGTGCTAGTAGTTGGATGTGTTAAAGGCTTGGTAGTGCAATTGGTACTCAGTATCCGGTTAAGTACTTAACCTTGAATGTAGTAATTGTGGATTGTCCCGCTAAGTGGGGAATGTTATTATCCAGAAAGTGGGAAGCTAGTGTGGGTGGAAGCATGTAAATGGACATGTCTTATGCCACCATACCAATTGAGGGCAGCCTTGTGAAGTTACCTAGTGAAAAGAAAATGTTATATCTCATTGAGGACCCCAAAATGCTTCTTATGAAGTATTTCACACATACACTTATGTTGTTAACTCTGTGAGCTATGTTATTTTCAAGGAGTATGAAATTGATCAATGCAACTATACTGAGTAGCTTTTTTTTCCCGATACTTTGATTTTGATGCATCCTTGAGAGACATTTAAAAAAATTAACATAGGCACAAAGAACAATCCTTAAAAAAATGTGGTCAAATAACAACTTGCATGGAAAAGAGAAACAATCATGTGACCAGTGTTTAAAGACGTATCAAAACTACATAGCATGGTTATATCCAGAATCGAAGGCACTTGAAAATTTTCCTTGATTTTTTTCTCTGAATTAGGGTACACACCATTGTACAGTGCATAGTCTTTTGGTTTCATTTAGCTTTCGTGTTTTTCTATTTTAATTTTTCCGGTCCCTAGTGACCCATTTTTGTTGGTTTCTCAGTTTGTTCCTTGAGGGTTGGTTCTCGAATCCGTTTCCCAATGGTTTTTGGCACATGGTCTACTCTATTGTTCTTGTAGCACTCGCAGGGAGTGCCCATCCCTGAGTCGAAGTTGACATTGGTGCTCGATTTGATCTCACCCCGTTTGTTCTAAAAATTTCCCAATCTGCCTAGTTTGTCGTATTTTCTATCTCCCTGAATGGATGCGTACAAGTTTTATCTTTACCAGGGTGTTATTGTAAATCCTTCTCTATGGTCGTGGATTGTTGTCGAGCCATGAATTATTTGCAAATTCTTTGTCCTTGAAGAAAGATTCAATTATGGGCGCAAATGGTGAAGTTCCCTGCATCTTACTATTTGACGGCATGTTTTCCCCGTCAAATTATATCTCAACATCTTCAGCTACATGGTCTCTTTTGATTGGATGAGGCATGTCGGGTCTATTTTATAACTTGTAACTTTTTTCTATGTTTGCAAAAATATCAATTTGGCCCCATGGCCCCATTGAGTTCTGATTGGCTAGTCAAATTTATAAAGGCAGAGTGAATTTCTCTTTTTCCCCAAAGGTGTTTACGTGTTCATTTTTATTGGATGCAGCCCATGAGGTCTTTTTGGTGAAATTTTCCACTTTTGTCACATTTGTAAAAATATCAAATTGGCCCCGTAGCCCTGATAGCATCTAATTGGTTATTCAATGATATGAAGAGGCGGGAAAAAGTATTATTTTGGCCTCGAAGAAGGACACGTGGCATATTTCCAAGTTACAAGTGGGGAGGCGGGTCGTTGGAGGAAAATTAGAAATTTTGTCATTTTGTAATAAAGGTTAAAATTGTAGAAATGAGCCGTGACTCCATCAAAGGCCCAGATTAAGCCACATGTTGAGCCCATATTTCAAAGGTGGAGGGGCAGGGGTAGAATTTGAAAATGCGCATTTTTTCCAAAAGTCCTAAAATACAAAAGGCAACCCTGTGCCCACTTCGAATTAGATTTTTACATGTGGATGGATCTAATCTAAAGTTGAGAAAGGGAAGAATCAATGGTTTTGTGCATTGCATCTGATTTTACTGCCATTTTTGCTCCAAGACTCTTGGAGATGCAAATACACATAACATTTAATTGAGCCTTTTAACTCGAGCCTTAGTGTTAAATTCTTGGAGATTGTGTGAAACCGTGAAAATCTAGGCCTCCGATGATGCACACCTTCTCGTTGAAGGAATATTTTAGCTATTATGAAGCATTTTGTCATTTAGTTTTCCAATTATTGTGAAGGTTCTCAAAGATCGACAAAATCAAGTTTATCCTATTTAATCTCCCACCAAAAATTATTAAAAAAATGAATCCTACCCGAACTACCCCCGTTTTCCCCGTATATCCACAAATGAATAAATTTGATTTGCCAAAATATGCGAAGAAGCAATCGATTCCATTATATCTTTAGTAACTTTAACCTTGTCTAGAAAATATCACCATTCTTTAGAAGTGACAACTCGTGAGAGTTAAATTATGGTGCATTGATAGTATTTTCTCAATGTTTCCTTTCAAATTTGTGTAAATAAGGATATCTTCATTCTCCTTCACCAAAAGAGGTTACAAAATGGGTCCTCTCACCCTGGTTGAAAGGCACAACCTAAAGTAGTGAGGATAGATCAAATCCTTTTGAAGGTGCTATCCATTTCTCCAACATCTGAGTGACAAAGAGCTAGTTGAATCACCTCCTCGGATACAAAACAACATACATGATGATTTATCTATCTCTAGGCTTCTTGTTAAATCTGTGATGCTACTCAGCTTACAAAGGATAATCAATTTGGATACCAACACTAGAATGGTGCCGTTTCTGGGGATTATTTGAACACTGAGACCTATTTCTCGCGACAACAACACCGATTGGCCATTGCCAAAGAATTATTAGCATTGTTGGGGATTGTTTGAACACCGGGACCTATTTTTGCGGCAAAAAAACCTAGATTGGCACCATTTCTGGGGATTATTTGAACACCTGGACCTATTTCTATGGAAACAACACCAAGATTGGTTTCATTTCTGAGGATTATTTGAACTCTGAGACTTATTTGTGCAGCAATAACACAATATTGGCACCATTGCCGGGGGATTATTTGAACTGGGACATATTTCGAGGCAAAAACATCCAGATTGGCTCCATTGCTAGGGATGATTTGTTAATTTTTTGTCAGTTCATATCCATTTGGCTCGTTAAGAACACTAAACCGGTGCCACTACCGGGGATCTTCAAAGGCATTCTTATATTTGGCCTTGGTAATGTTTCTTACATGCCCTAAGTGCAAATACATTGTTGAAATGTAATCTTATGTCCAGAATTTTAAGAATCGATCAAAGTTACAAGTTCTCGAGTATAATATTTCCAGCTTTTGATGGTTTTTACACTAAGTTTAAATCATCAATGTTATATACTGGTAGAGGAAGGTCAGATCTACTAAGATTTGAAGGAATTAAGTGTTGATAGATTAATTTTAGTGCATTTACACAACTAAGGTGAAAATCCTTAGTGGCGACTCCATGTTGAATTAATTTTTGATAAATGTCAATGTCTTAACCTCTGTCAATTGAAGTTTATCACTAATATTTGCAAAACTAGAAGGAAGAAGATCTTTCTTCACTAGAGACCCTACCATAAAGTTTTTTCCAGGCTGGAAAGAAACATTCGAGGGAAGAAGAATCGGAAAGTTATTAGAGATCAGAAATCAAGAAAAGAGTTATCAATTGTGGAAATTGATCAGTCTATCATTGAAGATTTCCATACTTCCTCAAGTGCTTCTGAATCAAGTAGTATTTTTGTAGATCAAAATTCTCCATCCGGGAGAGGGGCCTTCATTTGTATTTGAAAAGTTTACATCTCATTCTCGTCCCTATGTTTTCCAAAGGCCGATAGGATCTTCCAAGAAGTAGAGTTTTTAGAGAACATTCATTCGAGAATTACATTGATGTTCCCCACGCACCCCTCGACTCCTCATAATTTTGTATCTCCTGCAAATTCACCACCTTAAAAAAATGGCCCACCCCCACCCAGACCTCCGTTTGTTGTTAATACCTTCGGTTCTATAAATTTTAGAGGTATGGATGGATATCCAAATGCTGTGCCCTAAGATATTAGAAATAGACTTCCTAAATTTCAAGGAAATAATGCTATTACTGGTGATCGTGATCGAAACTTAAATCTTTTTGTCAATATGATGGAATAATTTGAGATCAAATTTGAGGATGTGTACATAAAATTGTTTATTCATACTCTAGAGGAGGATTCACATGAATGGTATAAATATTTACTAGACAACTCAATAGACTTGTGGACAAAAATGAAAAATGCTTTTAGATTGCAGTATGGGGATAAGACAGATCCCAGGTTTTGTTTGTCAGAATTTGATAATATTAAGAAGAATCCTAATGAATCTATTCATGAATTCAATACTTGGTTCAATAAGATCCTGAATAGGCTACCTGTAATCTTGAGGCCAAGCAATTTTTCGTGTCTCGATAAAATATTCAGATGTTGTTGATAAGAAGGCTACCTATTATTTTAGGGATAAGAACCCAAGAAAATTGAGGCAGGCCTTCACCATGGCTTTGTAGATTGAAAACATTATCAAAGTAGTTGGTAAGCCTCTTAAAAGGGAAGGTATCGATTTGATCAATTTAGAGAATCCTCAATTAAGTAAGTCTGTGAATCTAGAAGAGGTTGTAAAAACTCGCCAAAGTTGTTAAAGAAATATCTTACAAGTTAGCGAGTAGAGAAAGGAAATAGACAAGGTTCCCAAGGTTAGCACAAGCCACAAGGTCAAGAAAGATTTGAAAATCATCCTAGAGGTGATCATAGATCACATGAAAGGGGTAAAGGGCCCGTGGGAACAAAAAATAGACAGCCCTAACCTTGGGAAAATAGATTGGTGCTTGATCGTTTAGCTTGTCATAGTTTCTCTGTTTGTTCTGGAGGGTTGGCTCTTGACTCCATTGCCCAATGGTTTCTTAGCACATGGTCTGCTCTTTTGTTCTTGTAACACTCACAGGAGTGCCCATCCCCGAGTCAAAGCGACGTTGGTGATCAATTTGATCTCGCCTCATTTTTCTAAAATTTTTCCAATCTACCTGTTCGTCATATTTTCTATCTCCTAAATAGATGTGTACAAGTTTTATCTTTACCAGGGTGTTATTTTAAATCCTTCTCTATGGTCGTGGATTGCTTTGTCAAGCCATGAATCATTTGCACATTGTTTTTCCTTGAAGAAAGATTCAATTCTAGATGTAAATGGTGAAGTTCCCTGCATCTTCTTGTTTGACGGGCGTGTTTTCCCCTTCAAATTATATCTCAAAGATCTTTAGCCACATGGTCTCTTTTGATTGAATGAGGCACGTCCTGGTCTATTTTATAACTTGTAACTTTTGCGATGTTTGAAAAAATATCAATTTGACCCCGTGGCCCCACCGAGTTTTGATTGGCTGGTCAAATTTATAAAGTTGGAGCAAATTTCACTTTTTCTCCCGAAGGTTTTTACGTGTTCATTTTTGATTGGATGTGACTCGACGGGTCTTTTTGGTGAAATTTTCCACTTTTGTCACATTTGTAAAAAATATCAAATTGGCCCCGCATCCCGATAACATCTAATTGGTTATTCAACAATTATGAAGAGGCAAGGAAAAAGTCTTACTTTGACCTCAAAGATGGACACGTGGCATATTTCCAAGTTACAAGTGGGGAGGCGGGTCGCTAGAGGAAAATTAGAAATTTTATCTTTTTGTAATAAAGGGTAAAATTCCATAAATGAGCCGCGAATCCATCAAAGGCCTAGATTAAGCCACGTGTCGAGTCTCAGTATTTCAAAGGGCGAGAGGATGGGGTAGAATGTAAAAATTGTACATTTTCTCCAAAAATCATAAAATACAAAAGGCAACCCCAGGCCCACTTCGAATTGGATTTTTCCATGTGGACGAATCTAATCTAAAGTTGAGAAAGGGAAGAATCAATGGTTGTGCATTGCATCTGATTTTACTGTCAGTTTTTCTCTAACACTCCTAGAGATGCGAATAGACATTTTTCTCATCATTTTTGATGAAATTCCTTGTCATTTTTGTCTATAAAGTGCAATTGAATGGATTTAGAGATTAATTTGTGAGTCCAAGGAATGTAAAGGTTGATATTTTGAAGTTGGAATTGCTCGGGCACTTGCAAAAATGTGAATTACTAGAGAAGCTAGATGTAGAGCAAAGTTGTAGAGGAAAGAATGGGAAAAGGATGAAATGATGGAGGTTGCATGCATGAAGGATGAAAACGTGCTCCCAGTTAAAACAATGATGGATATATTTGCAATGATTCACCTTTTTTAACAATTGGCAACTTTTTGTTGTAAACCTGTTAAACATCATTTTCTGGAAATCATGATCAAACATGTAACAAACAAAGGTTCCTCAAATATTATTTTCTTGGGGGGAAAGCTTGGATGTAAATTGAGTGTTATAAAAAGCATGCTTTAGTCATGTAAAAGGTCGGGGGTTAATTTGTGTGAGAAAATCTAAGAAAGCCCATCTTCCTGAGAGACCATTTGAGAAACATGTTAATCTCTTATGTTTTAGATTTGATCATGTCAAGTTGGTTGCAAGTATACATCCATTGACAAGATCTGAGATTTTTCAAGAAACCTTCCCCAGTGATGAATTTAATCAACTTCAATTAATGTTTTAATCTTGGGAAAATATGTGTCGATTTATTTTAGAATTTCTGCAAAGAGTATTTCTTGTTCATATTGCAATCTTATGTTATAATCTCTCTGAATCGGACAAGATCTTGTCCTTGTGATAGTTTAGTGGCATTAATAATTTCATTATGACAAGATTCTTCGTCTGTAATGAGATAAACAATTTAAAATCACTTTCTTGTCATTTTGTTGATAAAGATTGTCCTGTAAGACTTTGAGTGTATCTTAGACATGATGAACCGAGATTGATAATGTTTAATTTAGCCTTTAAACTCATACCTTCGTGTTAAATTATTGGATATTGTGCGAAACCGTGCAAATATGGGCCTCCATTGATGCACACCTTCTAGTTGAAGTAATATTTTATCTATTCTCAAGCATTTTGTCATTTAGTTTTCCATTTTTGTGAAGATTCTTAAAGATCTAGAAATAATCAAGTTTATCCTACTTAATCTCCCACAAAAATTATTCAAAAAAATAAATCCTACCCGAACTACCCTTGTTTTCCGTGTATGTCCAAAAATGAATAAATTCTCTTGTTAAAATATATAGAAGCGATCAGATTCCATTACATCTTTAGTAACCTTAACCTTGTGTAGACACCAAATTCGTGTCTTACGACCCCTTGTGACCCGCATCCCATTTCACAACCTAACCTCATTACCTAAACCTTACACAATTATTTATTAATTACCTCATAATTGATAAATCCACATCGCCTTACCCGCCACCTCACTTGGCCACCTCACCATGACCTAGCCCTAACCCTAAACTAACCTAATTAGGACCCATGACTTGGTCTAGACTCACATCCATAACTAATGCCTCCTTACTCGCACCCAAAGCCGACCTTCTAGCCACTTGACCAAGCCCGCAACTGATCCCTCGGGAGAAAAACAGGGAAGGTGGGCTATTTTACTAAAAATAACCTACTTTTTCCTAACCGATGCCGGTTCCTACTCGACCGCCGTCGGTTACGTAACCGCCATCGGTTCCCTGTAAATGGGCTCCCCAAACCAAAACAACGGATCGGAATTTCATTTTTGGAGATCAGTCGAAGGATTTCTGGATCAACAGAGAGCATTGCGAGCGAGGAACAGAGTCCAGATCTTCACTTGACCAAGCAGAGACGAGTGAAAATACTAGACGTGTTTACAGCAAAGGAGATCAACTTGCACCTTCGTAAAAACCAGTAAGTTACATCTTGCATGTCCTCCATTATAACATTTCTTATGCTTTTGGAATTACAGTCCTCCCAAATCCGTTTCTAAATCCATTATCCAACGTACCATTGCCTCTAACTGTCATTCTTTTGCTTCTAACCATCCCATTTCCTAATACTATCCAAAAACCAGTCATTACAAACACCACAACCAGCCCAGAAGATCCTAAAACCCACCGGTATCGGTTATCAGTAACCGGCATCGGTTATAGGTAACCGGCATCGGTTCCTTTGATCAAAAACCAGGAAAAACAGCCTTTCCCCTACCCAGTTCAGCCAAGCAATTCAATTGATATTTTACAGTCTTTTGTGTTAATTCACGTTAGCAGGGAAACTGACCACCTTCGAAAGGAAGTCTTACATTTCCTGGGCCCAAGGCAGTTTCCTCATTTATTGTTTAATCAAATCTTGTGGTCTTGTGTTCTTATTTGCAGGTAGTCCTTCCCAGACAAAAAGGAGTTCTCCGCAGTCAACCTGATCTTTCTCTACGGTACGCGCACATCATCTCGACATTCTACAGGTATTCCTCCTAACCCTAACCTTATCTGTTTCTAAAAGGAACGAAGCATTTCCGAGTGAAACATTTTGGCACGCCCGGTGGGACCCATTTTGGGTTTATCTTTATTTCTTGCTTGCTTTCATATAGGGAGCATACTTGCTATTTTCTTCTTCTAGAGATATTCACAAGGTATTTTATTATTCTGGTAAAAGAACTTGCTTTGTTTTTGCATCTTGCATTAGTAAAAGTCATCTCTTTTGCTTCATCGAATATCACTTTCGATTTGGGTTTTAAAACACATGCATTGCATTCCTGCCTGTTGTTTTTCAATTCTAGTGAACATAGATTAAGTAACAGGTCGTACACGTGGGGGTGATATCCACGGTATTGACAGGAAATTAATCTTACATTCACTGCACAACACATACCGAATCACTTCACAATTAACACAATGTACCAAACATCCCCCTTTTTCCGCGGTATTCCTCCGCCCGATTGAGGTAACCTTATAAGCCAAAACAACTTGACATTTCCCCTAAGTCTCTTGTTTAGGATTCTGACATCATTCTACGTCTAAAGGCATAAGCCCACAATAATTAAAATTAACCCTAAGGTTAATCTCTGGATTTGCGTGTGCATCTTGCTTGTTTGCTGTTCTGTTTTCTCTGTCATACTCTGTCTTTTGTGATCAATAAGTTGATAAATATACTCAACGTTGCTAAAAATCAAATTAGCAGCCCTTTGTATCTTCTTATCCTAGATTTTTGACACCGGCATCGGTTAAGGGACCGACGTCGTTTCCCCTGTGACCGACAGCGGTTAGTAAACCGATATCGATTCTCGTCTCCATCACCGACAAACCAAAGAACTTGCCAAATTCATCATTCTGGGGTTGTTTTTGTTCTTGATAGATTGAAACTTTACCGTGAACTGCTGTCCATGGTTGTTATCACTCGAAAACAAGCCGCCATGGTTTCACACGCTTGCTCTGCTTTCTTTGCTGAATCACCCCTTCACCTTCTATGGGGAATCCTACCGATACCAAAGTGAGGTTCCAAAATTCTGTGGGAGATAAGGACTTTGCCAAGTTTCGGATGCTAATTCCAGCGTGCATAATACTATTTGTCTCATACCCCGACCGTACACCGATGGTCAGCTCCTTGTAGGTATGCCTATCGCATAGCTGCTCATTTAGCTCCCACTCCTCCCGATAATACCGCCTTGCTTCCCCGCATCTCTAGCCCCGTCTCCCAATCCGACACCGCAGAGGTTCATACGACCCCGATTAGCTTTCCTTTTGTTAATCTTGGACCCCACGTTTGCTACCACCAACCGCCTTTACTCATCTCTTTTGCAGATCGCTCCGTTCATGACTTGCTCTCTCGCCACCTATCCACACGAGCTTTCCTTCTCAAGCTCCGCCTACCTTTTCATTCCCATACATGTATCCAGTAACCTCAACACCTTATATGGGACATCCCTATTCTGGTGCACCATCATCTCATCCAACCACTGATTTCATCAAACAAATGATGGACAAAATGCAAAATTTGGAGGCTTCGGTTTCGGGAAGTCGTAGCGCCTTGACATACGAACAAGTTTGTCGGGAGCCCATTCACCCTTCTGTCCCCCTTCATTCATATCCTCCTCAATGGGAGTTGCCGAAATTTACTCGTTTTAATAGTAAAGAGGATCCTCAACAACACTTGCGATCATTTAGACATGCTTGTTATTTGATTGCCCATAATGATGCCTTGTTACTCCGCACCTTCCCTATGTCCTTATCAGGACCCGCCCTGGAGTGGTACAGTGCTTTAACCCAGCACTCGATCTTCTCTTTTAACCAACTAGCCCAATCTTTCTTGGATCATTTCTCCATTAACATTGCTAAGAAAGTATCTATCACCGACCTTTATGCCATCCGACAATTTGAGGACGAATCTATCGCAGATTTCGTTGGACGATGGCGGGGCCTTATCAACCAACTTACGTATGCCTTGCCTCAAACCGAACTTATCGAACTCTTTACGCGGGCCTGCGCTAAGCACATCTCCCCTACCCTCCAAATCCAAACTTTCCGTACATTCGACGAGGTTTTTTACTATGGCTCGAAAATTAGAAATTCGAGCCTTAGAGGAAGAGAAATTGCGTTCTTGCACAAGCAACAAGAACTCCACTTTCCGAACTCCTGATTCTACCAATAAACCAAATACCACCACTCCTCACGCGTCCACCTCTTCTAAATCAAAAGGAGCTGTCCACGCGGTGATGGTCAAATCCCAACCACCGTCCAATACTCCACCAAAAACCACCTATAAATACAAAGCCGAACCCATCAACTACACTCCCTTGGGAGAAACCTATGGTGTCATCTTGGAAAAATTGCTAAAAGCAGGAGCCATTACCTTACCTCCTGTTAAACCTCATTCTGGGTTTGATTCCACTCGCGCCATACCCTCCTGGTACAAAGAAAATGACTTTTGTAACTTCCACCGCGTGAAGGGACACAGTCATGAAAACTGCAAGATGTTGAAAAACATAGTGCAGGAAATGGTTGATGCGGGGGATATAGCCCTCGATAATCCTAACGCCCCTGCTAACCGAAATTTGAAAATTTTCAACAAGCCATTCCCGAATCACTCGTCCAACAGTAACGTCAACCAGGATATCTTAGCCGAGGAGAGTGTTCATGAGATCCATGCAGTATTCGATACCCAGCCAAAAGCCTCTATCGAGAAAATTTTGAATCAAGCCTCTTCACTAACACAGGAGCCCGAACCTCCTTTACCACCATCAAGCCAAAGTGAAATCGCCTTTACCCATGAAGAGTTAATCGCCTGTGCTTCCTTCCCATCAATGAGTCTTCTTACACCACATCCCTACAAGATTGCGAGCGGATGTTGTCTAATTTATCTATTTCCCAGACGTCTCCTTCTACCACTCTTGCCGCACAAGAGGAAGGTACGCCACTCCCTTTGACATCCTTAGACGAGAAATCTCTTGCACCGACATCACTAAATTCTTTAGCCGTGACAGACCCTCTCCAACATGCCCTTCTGCCTATTAGTCCCTCATCACCTAAATCTTTTCAACGACCAGTCGACCTCTTAACATCTATTGATACAGTGCCTCATCTACCCCCTGTATCACTCCCACAGTGGACTGGAATTACAACCCACCTTTCTTCCGTACCAAAATTACAAATCACACCTGGAGACTGTCATTCCACAGAAGATAGACAGGCCCTATGGGAACGTTTGAGTACCCCTTTTTCTACTCAAATGCAAATGACTGATCCTGATGTCTCCACCATCTACCCGAAGTGCTTACAGAAGCTTAAAATGCCCCTGTTCTCGCCTTCACCCCCCTCACCTCTACCAAATGCCCCGTCCACTTCTATCAACTTAACCAGATCTTCCCCTATGCTTGGGACCTCACCAATGCCCAGTCTAACACACCCGCCTAAGCGACTCGATCTATCCAAAAATAAATCCGTTCCGCCACCTAGGAGACGAACGCAATCCGGGTCTCTATCACAATTAAAACCCTCATCGTCACACCCACCTTCCATATTGGGACCTCATCCCTCCACATTACACCAATATATCATACCTCCTTTGTTTTCTGCAAAACGACCTACGCCTTCTACACCTATACAGAGATCAAAGGGTATCACAACATCGTTACCCCGCGTATCCGGTCCACCTATCAACCCTAAACCAATCCCATCATCAAAGGATTTATTTTCTGTCACTCCCCTTTCTCCGTGGTTGTTTCCCGCTACCACGCTATCTGTAGCCTCATCATCTAACCAGCTGAACGTAACTTCTGTGTCCAAGAAACCACGTTTAGTGAAAAACATGTGTCAGCACCCCTCGGCTAAACCACCACCTGTACGAACCAACCACGCCCAAACATTACCAAAACCCGCACAACCAATAGCTTCATCCGATTTTGACCCCCTCAAAGGATCTTACGCCAAAATCCTTGCTATGTTGGTGGAGAATGCGACCATTTCCCTACCTCCACTTAGACCTTATGACCCGTCTAAACCCCGACCTATGGGTTACGATGAGTCTAAAATCTGCGCTTATCACCGCACACCAGGACATGATGTGGAGGGATGCAAAGCTCTAAAAACCATCCTTCGTCAGTCACCTCTCCCGGATAGAAAGATTAAGAAAGACAACTTACGAAGGGAAAGACCTCTAGCGTCAATTCCCTCTACTATATCATCTATCCCCGCCTCACCAAGATCTATCATTATTACAACCCCACCTCTTGAAGACCATGAATTATCCCAACCATCTTCCTCATCTCAGATCTACGAGATTAATATGATTAGTGTCGCTACTTGAGGACAGAAAAACAATGGGAAAGCGAAAGAAAACACACCTGCGGCATCTCTTTCTCCTTCAACCATCCCGATTACACCACCACCTAAAGTGGTTATTCGCGGACCCGCCTATCCCGTCTCTAATGGAGTTGCCCACCGAACCATGATCAAACAGCTTCATCAATCGCCCGTAAAAATGACACTATATGATCTCATTCAGACTTCTGAATCTCATCGACAAGCTCTCGTTGAGATCCTTCAAGGGATAGAGGTTTTACCCAACGAAACCCTGCCCGTGGCCTCCATTCTAACACCCAATCACGTTTCCTCTCTCACCAAACAATCCATCTCCCCCACCACTTCTGTCTCAAAACAACAAGCCCGCAGCTTAGTTTCTAAGATGAAATTATCGACTTTGGTGCAGAAGACCCTGACCCTGCCCTTTTCATTTCCACTTACGTCCGAGACATTCGAGTACGTCGGGTTATGATTGACGGGGGCGCTAGCCTAAACATCATCTCTTCAAAAGCCTTCCAACAAATGAACATCCCTTCTAGTTGCATGTGTGCCAACCCCATCATGTTGCGATCATTCAATGACGCTATTACTTCTACCTTAGGCACCGTGATCCTTAACATTCGCGTAGGCCCACATACTTTACCCGAACTCTTCTATGTCCTCAAGGAGAGTTCCAATATAATATATTGCTGGGTCGCCCTTGATCCGAGCCATGGGATGCGTTCCTCAACATTACATCGATGCATAAAATTTGAGTACGAGGGAAGTCCTACACCGTAAAGCTGATCCTCCCCTTCAAAACTTGCAATATGTTATACCGCCCAAACGATGTGCTTATACCAATTAAGACACCCATACATTCAACCCAACCATCCTCTTCAAATGTACCTCAACCATCCACCTCAACTGCACCTACGCCTTCAACTGATGAAACCACCGTCGCACAAACCACTTCTCTTCCCGTAGCTAACATCCCAACCTCCGACCCCTTAGTAGATGTTTTTCATCGCCTCACGCTGGGGGAGTACCGCCTATATAACGTTAGTTCTTTCCCTACCCCGCAGGAGTACGGACAATTACATGCGCATCCCACCTACGACCGTCGCGTGGGGGAGGTAATCTCTTACGGACCACCCCATTGCCGCACTAACCTAACGTATGGGGGTGTTGACGCATCCTCCATTACCCCTGAACCTCCTCTTGGGGTGGTTCCCTTCCAATCCGATTTTCAATACCTAACAAATTGTTGCTTCGCTCTCACCTTCTTGACTCGCTGTGCGTGGAAAGGCTTTGGTTTTGGCCTTTACGAACAAGGCCGACATACACTCATTCCCGTGACCACACGCAAACATAATGATCGAAGTGGTCTCGGTTTTTCCGAAACACCTACACAGGAAACACCTCCTGTCAGCTGTATCCTGGAAGAGGAAGGCGTCGCTCCTACCGAACCATCATCACCCACTTTGCCATCATCTCCCACAGAATCGATGGACCCTGAATCTATCCCTCCTAACTTTTTTTTTTCATAAATGCTATCTTCATAGGTCCTCTCACTTATCAACGCGATAATGAGGACCCATCTTCTCTTCCCCTTCTGTATCCAGACATGATCGAAGAGGATTCACCTTTGATTAATGTTGTTGAATGCCAGGATGACGACTCCATCCTCACTTACCTGGGCGCGGATGATTCTTATATTCAACGCGCCTTACCATCTGAAACCCAAACTATGCTGAACGAATCTACTATAGAAATTAACATCCACACGGAGGAAGATCCTCACATAGTGAAGATTGGACAATCCCTTAACACATCAGAACAAGCCGCCTTTACTACCTTTCTCCGTGCTCGCAACCAAGCTTTCGCATGGTCTTACGCTGACATGCCAGGGATTGATCCTACCATTGCCGTCCATAACATCACCCTAAACCCCGATTCCAAACCAGTCAAACAGAAATTGAGAAAAATGCATCCACGCATTGCTCTCTTGGTCAAAGAGGAGCTCCAACGACTCCTTTCTGTTTCCTTCATTCTGCCTATTGACTATCCTCAATGGATTTCTAACATCGTACTGTCACGAAAGCGACGGGGGACTTCTTGATATGCACGGATTTCCGGGATCTTAACCTCGCTTGCCCTAAGGATGACTTCCTCCCAAGTATTGATCAACTTGTTGATCTCATCAAGGCCATGAAATGCTTTCTCTCATGGATGGCTTTTCAGATACAACCAAATTTTGGTTGCCCTATCGATCAACACAAAACCGCCTTCATAACTCCTTGGGGAACCTTCTGTTATCGTGTCATGCCATTTGGCCTTAAGAATGCTGGTGCTACCTATCAGCGGGCTATGACCTACATTTTTCATGACATTATGCACACTATCCTTGAAGACTATGTCGACGATCTTCTCGGCAAGTCTAAACATCGTAGTGAACATCTCGATGTTTTAACCATTATTTTTGATCGCCTGTTACAATATTCTGTCCGCCTTCAACCGAAGAAATGTGTCTTTGGTGTTCTTTCGGGAAAACTTCTTGGCTTTATCGTCTCTTTGCGTGGCATTGAGGTCGATCCATCTAAAGTAAAAGCTATCCTAGAAATGCCCCCACCCAAAAACCTCAAACAATTGCGTAGTTTGCAGGGTAAACTTCAATCCATCCGGCGTTTCATCTCACAACTCTCGGATCGATGTCACCCTTTTCATCACCTTCTAAAAAAGGACGTTGCCTTTCAATGGAGTGAGGAGTGTCACCAAGCCTTCGAAGCTCTCAAAACGTATCTCTTGCAGCCACCCGTGCTTATCCCACCCCAGGACGACCGCCCTTTCTACCTTTATCTTTCCGCCACTGACCATGCTATAGGAGCTATGCTCGCACATCGAGACTCGGCACGCCGAGAGCAGGCCGTTTATTATATAAGTCGTACCCTGTGGATTACGAGACTAGGTATACACATGTAGAAAAATTGTGCCTGGCCCTATCATTCGCCCACCAAACTCCGACATTACCTCCTGAATCACAAAACTTTCGTCATCACCAACACAGACCCCATTCATTATATGTACGCCAAACCACACCTAAACCAACGCATCGCTCGATGGCTCATGCTCCTCGCCGACCTTGACCTTGAGTTTATACAACAGAAATCAATCAAAGGACAAACTCTTGCAGACCAACTTGCGGAGGCCCCTCTACCTGGGGAACAATTTACCAATTTTACCTTCCCCGACGAACTCATCGCCACTCTTTCGCTCGGAGAAGAGTCGTATCAAATGACCCTCTTCTTCGATGGATCTAAGTGCCAGCGCGGCGGAGGAGCCGGCGTTGTTCTCATCCCTCTTGACGCTGAACCTATGCCTCTTTCATTCCGGCTTGATTTCCCCTGCACTAATAATACAGCGGAATACGAGGCCCTTGTTCTGGGTCTCCAAGTTGCGATACACTTAGGCATTAAATCTATCAATATCTTTGGTGACTCTCAATTGGTAGTCAATCAAGTTATGGGCATCTACCAATGTAAAAACGAGGAACTTCAGAAGTACAAACACCACGTGGAATCACTTCTAACCTTATTTAATCACTATTCTATCCAAACCATTCCCCGCTCCACTAACAAATTTGCAGATACTATGGCTTGCTTAGCCTCGCAGATTCCCGCCGCACCAACTGACTCTGAATTATTCGTTGTGGTCCAGCAACTTTTTGCACCATCCTATTCAACCCCGGTAGTTTGCATGATAAATACTGTGTCTACTAATTCGCAGGATACTTGGTACCACCAATTTCACGACTACCTTACAATCTCGGTTCTCCCACCTGACCTTACTAGTAACGGAAAACGTGCTTTTCTTAAAAGTGTTTCGCGTTATGTTGTCATGGGAGGACTCCTCTATAAACGTGGCTTTGATGGCATCCTCCTTCGCTGTCTAACCGGCGCAGAGGTCACCTATACCATCCAACAAGTACACGATGGGATTTGTGGTGGACATTTTAGTGGCCTTGCCGTGGCTAAACGAATCCTTCGCCTAGGTTATTATTGGCCTACTCTCAATAACGACTGCTACGAATATGTTAAGCGCTGTGTCATGTGTCAACAACATGCCAATCTTCAACATACTCCTAGCCACCCGCTACAAGTCGCTCGTGATCTTTGGCCTTTCTCACAATGGGGTTTAGACCTTATTGGTGAGATTCACCCGACCTCTTCACAACGTCACCGTTGGATAATCACAGCGACCGAATATTACACAAAATGGGTGGAGGCCATCCCACTCATTTCAATCAAAAAAGAAAAAATTGTCGAATTCATTAACCATCACATTATCTGTCGTTTTGGTATTCCTCATCGCCTAATAACAGATAATGGTAAATCTTTCAAAAACAAGTTGTTACAAAACCTTTGTGACAACTTTGGTATCAAACTTAGTTTCTCATCGCCTTACTATCCGCAGGCCAATGGTCAGGCTGAATCTTCTAATAAAACTCTAACCAAAATCCTCATGAAAGTTGTCAATGAATCTGGAAGAAATTGGCACGATCACATCCCCTTTGCCCTTTGGGCTTATCGTACTAGCATTCGTACCTCTACTAATGCCACACCTTTTTCTTTGGTATATGGTACCGAGGCTGTTTTGCCTCTCGAAATACAAATACCCTCCCTTAGAATATCTCTTCAGGATATTCTCACCAACGATGATTTCCGCCAAGAGCGGTTAGCCCAATTGGAGCTTCTTGACGAACGACGTCTTACAGCTCTCGATCACCTTCAAATCTATCAAAAACGCATCAAGCGTGCTTATGATAAGCGACTTCATGAGCATACCTTTAAGGTTGGTGATCTTGTCCTCAAAGAGAATCAACATGTCACCAAACTAGAAAAGAGCAAACGTGGAAAATTTGCTCCCAATTGGATTGGGCCTTATATAATCACTCACACCTATGGATCAGGCACTTATCGTTTAGCTTCGCTTAATGGTAAACCTGAGCCGGAACCCCTTAATGCCTTACATCTTCGCCCATTCTACTGTTGAATCTAGTGTTATATCACTTCTTATCTACCTACTGCTCGTCCCTTGAGCTCATTTACCACTACATACACTTTGTTTTCTATATCTCTAAATAAAATCGAAATCACTTCGCACCTCCCCTTGATAATGCCTTCCCCTTTTTAGTCTAGTCCATGACTTCAAAGTATTAAAATAAGCCGTATTCTTATGGGATTTTCTTGAGTCAAACTTCCTACTAAACTAGATGCTTCACGCCAAAAGAACATCTAGTCATCTAAAATTAAATATAGACTGCTCCCTCGAAGGACAGCTATATGCCAAACTATTGCTTGCTACTATAAATAGATCGCTCTCAAGGACAGGACAGCTATGCACTAAAATCATCTCTGCTACTATAAATAGATCGCTCCCAAGGACAGCTTATACACAGCCACCTTTATCGAAGCTTTTCGCATTGATCGCTTCAGTGAAGACCTCAAGAATAAAACAATCAATATCCTTGTAGACTTCCCGCATCGATCGCCTACATTCAATAAAATAAAAGCCTCATACAAAAGAACTTTTTGGGTCATGGACTTGTCTATTTAGGGTAGGTTCTCTTTCGTTGTAAATAAGTTCTTTGTACCTCAGCTATATCACCCACATCACCTCACCATTTGTTTCAACTCAAGGGACGTAACGTACACCTGATATATTGTGATCATACAACTCTTTTCAACTATGGACTTCTCGTCTATACACGGCACTTAGGGCTTCAGGCTCGTTCTACGTTGTGTGGTTTGTTTAGCTCTTTTCACCTACGGAGCACTCTTTCCACTTTGCCTCGCATCTAGAATTGTGTGTTGATCTTAATCAGGACACTATTCCCTACTACTTGGGTATGCTAACCTTTGCTTTACCTATACCTACACCAACAACATTATCCTACCAGCACCAACAACATTACCCTACCAACATCAAATTTTTTACCAAACGACAAATTGCCTAAACCATACCAAATTGCCTAAAATTCACCCCTCCCTGATCCTAAGGGAGAACTACATCGGTCTGAGGCCCTTCCTTGCTTTGTGCAATGGGCTATGTAGGCAGCACTTCGGAGACATGGGGTCTCCCAAGGTTAGCTCGACCATCCCCTACCATAACCTATCATGTGTGGTAAATATAAATATTTTGGTGTATTTCTATTTAATCACATTCCTCTTTGATCCGTTTTCAAAACACCGAAAGTCAAAACGACAACATTCTTATTATTATAACGCAAATCAACATACATATCTCGTTTTATTTAGATGATTAACAAATACATCTTCTATATCATCGACACGCAGGTCGGTACTCTTATTTATCCTCATACCTTGCTAACATTTATTTAGACCCTCACGCCTCATCCCGACCTAGGTCATGATCGTGATCGTCGACCCCTTTCGCCGGGCCTCTCTGTCCTCAAAGGTACCACGGCTATTGGTACCGCCCACTGATCTGCCAATCTCTCCTGTAACATATGAATACGCCCGCTCGCATGGAGGACTTCAGCCTCTAGTCTCCCCGCCCGTGACTCTGCAACCACTAACAATCCCCTTGTCTCATTCACCGCGTTTGAGCTCTGCTAAACCAAACGCTGCAGACGATCCTCTCTCGCTATAATCACCTCTATGTCGGGCGCTCACGCACACCTCGCCGCTTCGCTACCCACCATAATCTATAGCCTCTGCTGCTCCCGCATCCATTACCCTGCGATCACCGCTACCTCTTCAGGCCCTTCTGGAGGTGTTGGCCGGGGAGGTGAGAATGCTGCCTCGGCGTCGATCCTCATATATGGTCTATAAGCCATGGGTATATCCTGCACAAATCCAAATTGTCGCCGCACGCGATCTATAGGAATCCTCTCATATTCACCTGGCCTGTGCCCCGCGATCCACCTCAATCGCTCTACACCTCTCAACTCCTCAGCTATGTTCTCGGTTACCATATAGTTCCCGTAGGGCCTCCAACAGATATCCGCAACCGTCAACCTCTCCCATACCTGCCTGTAATACTCAATGTCACCCGGCACGGCCTGAGATCTTGCCTCTTGTTCTGTCTGGACCCATCGTCGGAATCCCAACCTCTGTACTCCGGTCTCTCCTGCCTGGATGGATCGGCCTATTGGTCGCACACAAACAATGTGCTCATAGGCCCAACAGTGTAATAAGTATGAGCAATCCAACGTTGTCCTGTGATTTCACCTACAAGCCCATAAACCCCTGTATAGCTCCGCCAAATATGCAGGTGCCCATGCAAAAGTCACGTTCCTTTCTACCATCTCCCAGATAACACACATCAATGCCTTTGGAAATCTTCCCCCTTCCACCCTCGGTAATGCATAATACCCTACTGCTATCATTAATATCACTGCTAACCTTGTCTCCTCAGGGTGTGCTGCATACATTACCCCATATGTAAACGATAAACCTCGCTGTGTCAAATCTCGTGCGTATGGACCAAATACTGCTGTTATCGCTCCCCGTGCCGCGCTAGGTAGTGCCTGATATACTGGTTCTCCTGTAATAGGGAGTCTCAAAATCCGAAACACATCTTCCAATGTTACTGTCATTTCACCTGTTGGCAGATAGAAGGTATTTGTCTCGGGATTCCATCTTTCAATCAACGCCTGTAACATACCATGGTTACGTGTGATTCGTGAATAATAACGGATTCCACTTAACCCCAAACGATTTATCAATGTCCATTCCGCTGGTGTTACATCCGCTCGGATTCGTGACAACAGCGCTGGCACACTATCATTCATCCTCAACCCTGCCTCTGCCTGCATACACCAAAACAACAAACAACCATTCAATCCATTAGGGTCTTTTTCAAACATTCTGGAAATTTCTCCAGTAACCGGTACCGGTTATACATAACCGATATCGGTTGAATAACCGATACCGGTTCTCCCTAACCGCTACCGGTCACTGTCAATTTTATACACCTTCCCTAAAAACAACCACCTACGACAATAATTTGCTCGTTTATTCGTTTTTATACATACAAACATACCTGAACCCCTGATTGCCTACCCTGTAACACTTACCTCACCTGCAACCCTTGTTATCATGTTTTCTTTCTCATATCTACCCACCTACTCTCCCCCATCTTATTCACGAAACATGCCGTAGTCAAATCACAAACAAAACAATACCTCTTGGGTTGCAGCAGCTTGAGGTGGCCCTTGTCTTCCCTCATGTCCTTGCCTGCTGGATGCTTCTCCTCGTTCTGCCATGATCACCACCCTTTTCAACTTTGTCTTTCTGCCTTCTGAACCTCGGATCACATTTACTTTCCTTGTCTCTTTTCTCCTTCTCACCCAAATCTCTCATGCAAATACCTGTCTCAGTCGTCAAAAAGCGTCGCGTTCGCGTATTTAACCTCTTGCATGGCTCTAAAATTAAAACTTAAGTTGCCACCCTAGCTTTTCTATTTTTAGAAAAGCTCATACCTAAATAACCGGTATCGGTTACTTAACCGATATCGGTCTATTAGATACCGATATCGGTTCCTTAAACGATATCGGTTACACACCTATCTTTTCTTAACAACGTTCTTTTCTTCATTTCTCACCTAAATTTTTGTCGCGCCCGCCTCTTTTCCTGCATAAACCACACAATTTACCACATTTTGTTCATCCACCACATATAACATTACATTTTCATTAAATATCATTTATTTTACACAAATACACAAACCATCAACTACGGATATCAAGAAACTATCAATCTATACATCATTTGGATCCAACTCATCAGTTACATATATCACAATGTCACAAAACCACCAATTCATCACATAACCTGACATTCATATATATGTACAAACAAACAAAAACATCAGCATCATCCATCTATCAACATGTCAATTAAACTCATCACACATTCTATCTATTACCAGCCATTAACCACATATTTCAACACATTTTGAACACTACATGTGGATCAAAACATCGTCTCTATATATATACAAATTTTCAAAATACAATGTGCCCTACATCGGGCCTCTGTGATCTCATACAATACCAAAGCCGCACGCAGCCGCAATACCTACTAAAATCTCGACTCGCTCGCAGCCGGTCTCTCATCATCAAAATATACTCGGCTCGCAGCCAGGTATCAAATATACAACCCGCATTTCTCGGCTCACAGCCGTATATAATAAATAAATGAATCAAACCAATGAATAAGTGTAGGCACGCAGCCTCTATCAATACAACCGGTTCGCAGACCGGTGCCCATGTCCCTATACAAAACCATGTCGGGATCTATCGCCTCTCCCCACCGCCGGCACCTCTCCCCGCCGGTCCTCGTGGTGCCTCTCGCCTCCGCCGCCTGTCACGGACACGCCACTGTGGGCTGCTCCTCCTCCACGAGATCTCTGGGCCGTGTGAGGTCTCTCGCTCTATGAGCCGCATATGCTCGATACTCGACTCCGGTACTATCAAGAATATCCCGATAATATCGGGCCTCTCGCTCACCTCCATATAGCGATCTCGCGCCATCAAGGAACCGGGCTGGTCCCTCGCACCTAACACCAATACCCCCGAGCTCACAGTACTCGCACTCGTGGCCGTGGTGTGCTGTGGTGGTGCTTTACCCGTGCTCGTACTGCACTCTGTGGCCGTGGTGGTGGTATCTGGGCAGGCTGCTGTCTTGTGGGCCGCACTGCACTGCACTGCACTGTGGCCGGCTGCCATCTTCTGGTGGTGCCGCTCGCACTGTACTGTCCGAGCTCGCTAGCAATGCCCCTATAAGACTTCCCTATCTCAGTGCTCATGCAGCAGCCCAACCGTCGTCTCGTAATAGCTGCACTCGCCCGGAGCTGATCTCTCTCTGCTGTAACTGCAGCCAAGTCTAGCTGCGCAGGCGGTACTATCCTCGCTGCTCTCTGCCCAGCCCACCATACCCTGTATGCTCCCGTACACCCGGCATCATCCACACCATCACCTGCTGGTCTCTCCGCTACCCAGTCTGGATCCCAAGGCTGTGGCGCTGGCAGTGGGGCCTCTACATCATCCCTCCTGTACTGAGGGAAGGGAGGTGGCTCGTCCTGTCGCAGCCCCATCTGCCTGCGTACCCTCTCTAGGGGTATCCGCTCGTACTCCCCCGGCCTCCGTCCTGCTATCCAGAATGTATACTGGATCAGGCGCAGCTGTACGCGGGCTCCTCTGCCAGGCTGGTGACCTCTGTAGGGTCTCCATACAATGTCTACTGCTGTAAGGCCCTCTAGCAAGTGTCTATAATAGACCACATCCCGACCTGCAACAATCGCTGTGGCGCCCACGACCCCAACCACCCTCTCAAAGCCATATCGGTATACGACTGTGTGGCCCCTGGCCGCTGGGTAGCCCTATATCGGCTCGATGCATACGATGTGCTCGTATGCCCAACAGTGCAACAAAAATGTAGAACAAATACCAAATCGCCTCCTCCGGCGATAGCCCCATAACTCCCTGTATAATTGCACCAGATACACTGGTGCCCATGCGAAACAGGTGTGCTCCTCCACCATCTCCAGCAGCACCCCCATCAATGCCCGTGGGAAGCGGCCTCCCTCTGAATCCGGGAGGGCGAAGCAGGTGATCCCTATCATCATCAACACGGCAAGCCGTGTCTCATGTCTGTGTGCGCGGTACATATCACCATATCCAATGCTCGCACTATGATATGTAAGAAGCGCGGCTGCATCCCCAAAAACCTCCGCAGATACTATCCATGGCAGTCTCTGAATCTACCTAGAAAACGGCCTCTCCCTCGATCGGTAGCCGCAGGATGCGATACACATCCTCTAATGTGACGGTCATCTCCCCGGTCGGCAGATGGAACACATTGGCCGCCGGATCCCATCTCTCGATGAGGGCGACCATCAGACTGTGATCTCTCTCTATCGCTCTATACCTCTGGACCCCGCCGAGTCCCACCTCGCGCATGATGGCCCAATGCGCCGCAGATATGTGTGGCCTCATCCGACTCAATAGTGGAGGCATCCTATCACGCATCGTCAACTGCTGACGTGCCTGCAAAACCAACCCACATTCTTAGACCCACTTTTTATTATAACATCTACTTTACCATCTAAACCCCCTTTTGTAACACCCAAAATCTAACCCCACACCTCACCCTTCTCCACCCCAACCAACTCAACCCAACCTACCCACTCAACCACCCAACCCACAAAAACCTAGACCCTAAACCCTAAACCCTACACAACCAACTCAACCCACCCACCCAACTCAACCCACCCCAACCAACTCAACCCAACCCACCCAACTCAACCCAACCCAACCCAACCCGAACCCCCAACTCACCCAACCCAACCCACACACTAAACCAACCCAACCCAACCCTACACAACCCACTCAACCACCCAACCCACAAAAACCTAGACCCTAAACCCTAAACCCTACACAACCAACTCAACCCAACCCACCCAACTCAACCCAACCCAACCCAACCCGAACCCCCAACTCACCAACCCAACCCAACCCACACCCTAAACCAACCCAACCCAACCCACCCACTCAACCACCCAACTCACAACAATCCCCCACCCAACTCAACCCAACCCACCCACTCAACCACCCAACCCACAAAAACCTAGCCCCTAAACCCAACCCAACCCACACCCTAAACCAACCCAACCCAACCCATCCACTCAACCACCCAACCCACAACAATCCCCCACCCATCCCAACCCCACCGATACCGGCCGATGCGAGACCGACACCGGTTTCCCCCAAACACAACCTTACCATCTTTTTTCGACCGATGCCGGTCGCCTAGTGACCGACATCGGTCACTGTCTCCTGCCCGAGCCGAACCCCCGCGCGGCCCCCAATAACCATTTTTCACCTATTTTTACCCATCTACCCACCCAAACACCCCCAAATTTTACACACCTAAATTTTATTTTACGCCTTACCCTATCTTACCTATCTACCCTCTCTCTTTTTCAAATTACGTCTATTTTACTCCTCATTTCCTAAAACAACTAAATTCCTACCCAAACCCCCAATCTCACTTAATACAACCAAATGCATAAAATAAAGAGTTTAGAACCTACCGGTACGATGACACGCCATCGTGGTGGGATGGGTGGTGGAGGTCCAGCTGGTCCAGCCCTCCAGCTCCTCCTGCTGTGCCATGGCTCCAATCCTGATCTGCTGGGTCCCCGGCCAATCACCTGCTGCCTCCTCAACTATTCGGGCCCACTATCAACTCTCTCCGCCAATCAAATAGCTCCACCTCACTCAATACCCCTCCAAATAAACTCTCCACGCTGAGATAGTCAATTTGGATTGCAAATAACAAAAGTGACAATGACAGGCCGTATTTTTCTTTTTATAGGTTTTTCGACCTTAACCGATGTCGGTTTCTTTTTTGCCCTAAGAAACCGGTATCGGTCCCTTAACCGATATCGGTCATGCGGAATCGACATCGGTTTTATACCCAACTTTCACCCCATTCTTTGCCGTTCTTTACTCCTTGCCTCTTTTTCACCAATATCGCCTCTGTCCACCTTTGCTGCACAACATTTGTTCACTGTTCCGGCCCGACCCAAGGCCTCGCCCTACCTATTTGGCCCGACCCAAGGCCTCAACCTACCAATTGGCCCGACCCAAGGCCTCGCCCTACCTATTTGGCCCGACCCAAGGCCTCAACCTACCAATTGGCCCGACCCAAGGCCTCAACCTACCAATTGGCCCGACCCAAGGCCTCGCCCTACCTATTTGGCCCGACCCAAGGCCTCACCCTAACCATTTGGCCCGACCCAAGGCCTCAACCTACTTATTTGGCCGACCCAAGGCCTCGCCCTACCAATTTGGGCCCGACCCAAGGCCTCACTCTACCGTTATGGTCTGCCCCAAGGCCACAACCCAACAACTTGGCCCGACCCAAGGCCGTATCACTTCCATACCATACCCACAATCAACGTTTTATTTTATCCATCCATCATGTACCTTGTGTTCAATCGAGCTCACTTTTCATGTTTTAGCACGATTAGGGTCCTCGACTTGATCGTCGACCAACTTTGCCTAGACCTGACCGTGACGTTTATCTCAACCAAACCAACCATTTGCACCGCCAACATGCCTAAACGCTCTCCTCGCACCTTACCTCGTTATATACCCCGGAGCTACTTCCTATGCCTTGATACCAGGATTATATCACCCTTGTTTGGATAAACTATCGACCTTTGCCTATACATCTGGTTTGCTCACAAATCATATACCCTAGTCGTATCGTTGCATTTCAACATGCGTCTCGCTTCTCGACCTTCCCTACCACCTTACCATCCTCTCT
Organism: Taxus wallichiana var. yunnanensis; assembly: GCA_018340775.1. Classification (NCBI taxonomy): domain Eukaryota; kingdom Viridiplantae; phylum Streptophyta; class Pinopsida; order Cupressales; family Taxaceae; genus Taxus; species Taxus wallichiana. Next base: position 636,474,201 of record CM031244.1, read on the forward strand.
ACAACATGTACCTTTATCAACCCTATCCCCGATTTCCCGCTCACTCCATCGGTGATAGATTTGAGGGGGATTACCTATATCCTTAACATGAGAAACCACTTCATATTATTGTTTTATAGCCTTTAACAAAACAAGCTACACGACAATAAGGGGCTAATGTAGACACCAAATTCGTGTCTTACGACCCCTTGTGACCCGCATCCCATTTCACAACCTAACCTCATTACCTAAACCTTACACAATTATTTATTAATTACCTCATAATTGATAAATCCACATCGCCTTACCCGCCACCTCACTTGGCCACCTCACCATGACCTAGCCCTAACCCTAAACTAACCTAATTAGGACCCATGACTTGGTCTAAGACTCACATCCATAACTAATGCCTCCTTACTCGCACCCAAAGCCGACCTTCTAGCCACTTGACCAAGCCCGCAACTGATCCCTCGGGAGAAAAACAGGGAAGGTGGGCTATTTTACTAAAAATAGCCTACTTTTTCCTAACCGATGCCGGTTCCTACTCGACCGCCGCTTGCACGTAACCGCCATCGGTTCCTCGTAAATGGGCTCCCAAACCAAAACAACGGATCGGAATTTCATTTTTGAGATCACCAAGGATTTCTGGATCAACAGAGAGCATCATGAGCGAGGAACAGAGTCCGATCTTCACTTGACCAAGCAGAGACGAGTGAAAATACTAGACGTGTTTACAAAGAAAGGAGATCAACTTGCACCTTCGTAAAAACCAGAAGTTACATCTCGCATGTCCTCCATTATAACATTTCTTATGCTTTTGGAATTACAGCCTCCCAAATCCGCTTTCTAAATCCATTATCCAACGTACTCATTGCCTCTAACTGTCATTCTTTTGCTTCTAACCATCCCATTTCCTAATACTATCCAAAACCAGTCATTACAAACACCACAACCAGCCTTAAGATCCTAAAACCCACCAAGATTTTATCGGTTATCGAGAATCGCATCGGTTATAGGTAACCGCATCGGTTCCTTTGATCAAAACCAGAAAAACAACCTTTCCCCTACCCGGTTCAGCCAAGCAATTCAATTGATATTTTGCGCCTTTTGTGTTAATTCACGTTAATAGGGAAACCACCACCTTCAAAGGAAGTCTTACATTTCCGGCCCAAGGCGCTTCTCATTTATTGTTTAATCAAATCTTGTGGTCTTGTGTTCTTATTTGCAGTAGTCCTTCCTAGACAAAAAGGAGTTCTCCGCATGCATCAACCCGATCTTTCTCTACGGCACGCGCACATCATCTCGACATTCTACAGTATTCCTCCTAACCCTAACCTTATCTGCTTCTAAAAGGAACGAAGCATTTCCGAGTGAAACACCTTGTCTAGAAAATATCACCATTCTTTAGAAGTGACAACTCGTGAGAGTTAAATTGTGGTGCATTGATCATATTTTCTCAAGGTTTCCTTTCAAATTTGTGTAAAGAAGGATATATTCATTCTCCTTCACCAACAGAGGTTACAAAATGGGTCCTCTTCCCCTGGTTGAAAGGCACAACCTAAAGTAATGAGGATAGATCAAATCCTTTTGAAGGTGTTATCGATTTTTCCAACATCTGAGTGACAAAGAGCTAGTTGAATCACCTCCTCGGATATAAAACAACATACATGATGATTTATCTATCTCTAAGCTTCTTGTTAAATCTATGATGCTACTCACTATCAAAGGAGAATCAATTTGGATACAACACTAGACTAGCACCATTTCCGTGGATTATTTGAACACCGGGACCTATTTGTGCAACAACAACACCAGATTGGCACTATTACCAGAACTTATTAGCATTGCTTTGGGGATAATTTGATCACCGGACCTATTTGTGCAGCAACAAAACCTAGATTGGTGCCATTTATGGGGATTATTTGAACACCGAGACCTATTTGTGCAGAATAACACCCAGTTGGTGTCGTTTTCGGGGATTATTTGAACTCTGAGACTTATTTGTGTAGTAACAACACAAGATCGACACTATTCCAAGGGATTATTTGAACTACGGGACATATTTGTGCGGTAAAAACACCCGATTCACTCCATTGCTAGGGTTTGTTTTTGATTTGTTGCCGCTTCAATCCATTTGTCCCGGCCAACAACACTAGATCGATGCCACCGCCGGGATCTTCCAAGGCATTCTTATATGTTGTTGAAATGTCATCCTATGTCTAGATTTGTAACAATCAATCAAAGTTACAAGTTCGAGTGTAATATTTCCAGCTTTCTATTGGTTTTTACACTAAGTTTACATCATCAATGTTATATACAGGTAGAGGAAGGTCGATCTACTAAGATTTGTAGGAATTAAGGGTTGATAGATATTTGACAAATCAATTTTAGTGAATTTGCACAACTAAGGTGAAAATCCTTAGTGGTGACTCTGTGTTGAATTAATTTTTGAAAAATGTCAATGTCCTAACCACTGCAATTAAAATTTATCACTAATCTTTGTAAAGCTAGAAGGAAGAAGATCTTTCTTCATTAGAGACCCTACCATAAAGTTTTTCCAAATCTGGGAAAGAAAAATTCTTAGGGAAGAAGAATCGGAAAGTTATTAGAGATCGAAATCAAGAAAAGAGTTATCAATTGTGGAAACTAATCACTCTATCATTGAAGATTGCCATACTTCCTCAAGTGCTTCAAATCGTAGTATTTTTGCAGATCAAAATTCTCCATCCGGAGAGGGGCCTTCATTTGTATTTGAAAATTTTACGTCTCATTTTATCCTGTGTTTTCCAAATCCGATAGGATCTTTAAAGAAATAGATTTTTTAGAGAACATTTATTCTGAGAATTGCATTCCTGTGCCCCACAGAACCCTCAATCCTCATCATTTTGTATCTCCTACAAATTCACCGCCTCAAAACAACATGGCCCAAATTTCCCACCGAGACTTCCATTTGTTGTTAATACCTTTAGTCTTATAAATTTTAGAGGTATGGATGGATATCCAAATGTTGTGCCCTAAGATATTAGAAATAGATTGCCTAAATTTCAAGGAAATAATGCTATTACTGGTGATCGAAACTTAAAGCTTTTTGTCAATATGATGGAAGACTTTGAGATAAAATTTGAGGATGTGTACATAAAATTGTTTATTCATAGTCTAGAAGAGGATTCACACGACTGGTATAAATCTTTACCAAACAACTCAATAGACTCATGGACAAAAATGAAAAATGCATTTAGATTACAATATGGGGATAAGATGGATCCCGTGTTTTGGTTATCGAATTTGAGAATATTAAGAAGAATCTTAATGAATCTATTCATGACTTCAATACTTGGTTCACTAAGACCCTGAATAGGCTACCTGTAATCCTGAGGCCAAACAATGTTTCTGTCTGATAGAATATTCTAGATGCTTTTGATAAGAAGGTTGCCTATTATTTGAGGGATAAGACCCCAAGAAAATTGAGGCAGGCCTTCACCATGGCTTTGCAGATTGAAAAAAATATCAAAGTAGTTGGTAAGCCTCCTAAGAGGGAAGGTATCAAGTTGATCAATTCAGAGAAGCCTCAGTCAAGTAAGTATGTGGATCTAGAAGAGGTTATAAAAACTCTAGCTAGAGTTGTTAAAGAAATATCTTACAAGTTAGCCAGAGTAGAGAAAGGAATTAGACAAGGTTCCTAAGGTCAACACAAGCCACAAGGTCAAGAAATATTTTCAAATCATCCGAGAGGTGATCATAGATCATGTGATAGGGGTAAAGGGCCCGTGGGATCAAGAAATAGACAACCCCAACCTCGGAAAATAGATTGGTGCCTGATCCTTTAGCTACCAGAGTTTCTATTGTTGAAGAAGCTCATGAAATTTAGTGGTGTGATAATCTGTTTCTTGCCACATTCTCCATGTGTTATTGAAAAGGGAGTTGAGAAAGAATCTGATGATGATGCATGCAAGATGGATTGCTCTACAAATTCACAGCAAGGAGCAACCTCAACTGAGCTAATGAGTGCCAAAACTGTTGAAAAATTCTAGGATTGAATTCACCGTATTACCTCTTCATCCCATTAATGATTTTGAGATTTATATGGTACAATATTTTAAGTCGTGCATGATAATAATTTTGAGTACTTAAGGACATTAATGATTAAGAAGTATGATGGAGGATTTCCTTCAAGAGGACAAAGAGTTGTTAATGAATTTAGTATTTAGCCATGAAAAAGATTATAATACCAGGAGAAACATTATCAAAGGGGTAGGGCCTTAGACCAAACCAAAAACTCCAATTCTCACTAGTATCCCTAAAGAATCCCCTAATAAAGATGCATCTAGGAAAGGATTTATCACCCCAAATAAAACTTGTGTTCCTCCCCATGCTCGATCGTGAAAATCTCTTGCCATCGATAAATTTGTAAATCTTCCTCCCAATACTACCTTAGTTGAATATGCTCCTTGTGACATAGCCCAAATCTTGAGTCGATCAAGATTACTGTTCCTATTGTTGAATTGCTAAGAATCCCTGAGCATAAGAAGAGGGCGTTTGAGTATTTGGGGCTTAAGGAAGAAAAGGTCACTCAGTGGTAAAAAGGTAAACAATGTAGATGTTCCCGCTGCCATTGCAGAAATTAGAAAAACCACAAGCATTAGAGGAATTGGGTGAACCACCCGAGGTTTCTTTGGGAACTTCTCTGTTGAATCTCACCAAGGTGGATCCATTTTTCACTACTATTATTATTAAGGATAAGTTGTTACATAACTGTATGTTGATTCATGAGCCTCATGTATGTAATTCCTCTTGAGGTCATGAATGAGTTGGATCTCAAAGTAATAGCAGCTTAGGGGAAATGTATTGCCATGGATTCAAGAGAGGTGCTAGTAGTTGGATGTGTCAAAGGCTTGGTAGTGTAATTGGTAATGTATCCGCTAAGTACTTAACCTTGAATGTAGTAATTGTGGATTGTTTCGCTAAGTGGGGAATGTTATTATCCAAAAAGTGGGTAGCTATTGTGGTGGAAGCATGCAAATGGACATGTCTTATGCCACCATACCAATTGACGGAAACCTTGTGAAGTTACTCCGGTGAAAAGAAAATGTTATATCTCATCGAGGACCCTAAAAATGCTTCTTATGAAGTATTTCACACATACACCGATGTTTATAACTCGTGAGCTATGTTATTTTCAAGGAGTATGAAATTGATCAATGCAACTATACCTTGAGCAGCTTTGTTTTCCGAGAATTTGATTTTGATGCATCCTTGAGAGATGTTTTAAAAAATTAACATAGGCACAAAGAACAAGCCTTAAAAAAATGTGGTCGAATAACAACTTGCATGTAAAAGAGAAACAATCATGTGACCAAAGTGTTTAAAGACGTATCGAATTGCTTAGCATGGTTATATCCGTAATCGAAGGCACTTGAAAATTTTCGTTGATTTTTTTCTCTCAATCGTGGTACACACCATTGTATAGTGTATAGTATTTTGGTTTCATTTAGATTTCGTGTTTTTCTATTTTAGTTTTTCCTGGTCCCTAGTGACCATTTTTTGTTGGTTTCTCAGCTTGTTCCTCGAGGGTTGGTTCTCAACTCCGTTTCCCAATGGTTTTTGGCACATGGTCTGCCTTTATTGTTCTTGCAAAGACTCACAGGAGTGCCCATCCCCGAGTCGGAGCTGACATTGGTGATCGATTTGATCTCACCCCGTTTGTTCTAAAAATTTCCCAATCTGCCTAGTTTGTTGTATTTTCTATCTCCCTGAATGGATGCGTACAAGTTTTATCTTTACCAGGGTGTTATTGTAAATCCTTCTCTATGGTCGTGGATTGTCATTGTCGAGCCATGAATTATTTGCAAATTCTTTGTCCTTGAAGAAAGATTCAATTCTGGCGTAAATGGTGAAGTTCCCCTACATCTTACTATTTGATGCATGTTTTCCCCATCAAATTATATCTCAACATCTTTAGCTATGTGGTCTCTTTTGATTGGATGAGGCACGTTGGGTCTATTTTATAACTTGTAACTTTTTTCTATGTTTGCAAAAATATCAATTTGGCCCCGTGGCCCCATTGAGTTCTGATTGGCTAGTCAAATTTATAAAGGTGGAGTGAATTTCTTTTTTTCCCCAAAGGTGTATACGTGTTCATTTTTTATTGGATGCACTGACAGTCTTTTTGGTGAAATTTTCCACTTTTGTCACATTTGTAAAAAATATCAAATTGGCCCCATAGCCCGATAGCATCTAATTGGTTATTCAATAGATATGAAGTAGCAGGGAAAAAGTCTTACTTTGACCCCGAAGAAGGACACGTGGCATATTTCCAAGTTACAAGTGGGGAGGCGGGTCATCGGAGGAAAATTGGAAATTTTGCCTTTTTGTAATAAAGGGTAAAATTGTAGAAATGAGCCGTGACTCCATCAAAGGCCCAGATTAAGCCACATGTCGAGCCCATATTTCAAAGGTGGAGGGGTAGGGTAGAATGTGAAAATTATGGATTTTTTTCAAAAGTCCTAAAATACAAAAAGGCAACCCTGTGCCCACTTCAATTAGATTTTTCCATGTCGATGGATCTAATCTAAAGTTGAGAAAGGGAAGAATCAACGGTTTTTGTGCATTGCATCTGATTTTATTGCCATTTTTACTCCAAGACTCCGGAGATGCAAATACACATTTTTTTTTCAGTAAGTGCAATTGAATGGATTTAGAGCTTAATTTGTGAGTTCAAGGAATGTAAAGGTTGATATTTTGAAGTTGGAATTGCTCGAGCACTTACAAAAATGTTAATTACTAGAGAAGTTGGATGCAAAGCAAAGTTGTAGAGGAAAGAATGGGAAAAGGATGAAATGATGGAGGTTGCATGCATGAAGGATGAAAACATGCTCCTAGTTAAAACAATGATGGAGATATTTGCAATGATTCACCTTTTTGAATAACTGGCAACTTTTTGTTGCAAACTTGTTAAACGTCATTTTCTGAAATCATGATCAAACATGTAACAAACAAAGGTTCCTCGAATATTATTTTCTTGGGGGGAAAGCTTGGATGTAAATTGAGTGTTATAAAAAGCATGCTTTAGTCATGTAAAAGGTCGGGGTTAATTTGTGTGAGAAAATCTAAGAAAGCCCATCTTCCTGAGAGACCATCTGAGAAACCTGTTAATCTCTTATGTTTTAGATTTGATCATGTCAAGTTGGTTGCAAGTATACATCCATTGAAAATCTCTGATATTTTTCAAGAAACCTTCCCCAGTGATGAATTTAATCAACATTGAATTAATTTGTGTTAATCTTGGGCAAATATGTGTCTGCTTTATTTCAAAATGTCTGCAAATAGTATTTCTTGTTCCTATTGCAATCTTATGTTATAATCTCTCTGAATCACACATGATCTTGTCCTTGTGATAGTTTAGTGGCATTAACAATTTCATTATGAGAAGAGCCTTCATCCTGTAATGAGATAAACAATTTAAAATCACTTTACTGTCATTTTTTTGATAAAGATTATCTATAAGCCTTTGAGTGTATCTTAGACATGATGAACCAGAGATTGATAACGTTTAATTGAGCCTTTTAACTCAATCCTTCGTGTTAAATTATTGGAGATTGTGTGAAACTATGAAAATCTGGGCCTCCATTGATGCACACCTTCTAGTTGAAGGAATATTTTAGCTATTCTGAAGCATTTTGTCATTTAGTTTTCCAATTTTTGTGAAGGTTCTCAAATATCTAGCAAAAATCAAGTTTATCCTACTTAATCTCCCACCAAAATTATTCAAAAACAATGAATCCTACCTGAACTACCCCTATTTTCCTTGTATGTCCACAAATGAATAAATTCTACTACTAAAATATGTAGAAGCAATCAAGATTTCATAATTTATTTATTAACCTTAACCTTTTTTAGAAAATATCACCATTCTTTAGAAGTGACAACTCATGAGAGTTAAATTGTGGTGCATTGATAATATTTTCTCATGGTTTCCTTTCAAATTTGTGCAAAGAAGAATATCTTCATTCTCCTTCACCAAAATAGGTTAAAAAATGGGTCCTCTCACCCCGGTCAAAAGGCACCACCTAAAGTAGTGAGGATAGATCAAATCCTTTTGAAGGTGATATCCATGTCTCCAACATCCGAGTGACAAAGAGCCACTTGAATCACCTCCCACTCTAAAATGACATACATGATGATTTATCTGTGTCTAGGCTTCTTGTTAAATATGTGATGCTTCTCGGTTTGCAAAGAATAATAAATTTTGATACCAACACTTGTAATGCATCAATTTTCCCATTTCAGATTCTCCAAGACCACATAAGATGGTAGTGAAATCCTTTGAGTTGTTGGTATTTTCCTTCTTCTCTTCATCAGTGAGAGTAGAAGAAGTAGGAGCAATATAACCACTTGCAATGGTGTTCCAAACATCAAACCCTAGAGCCATGATATAGGCCCTCATTCTCATTCTCCAAAAACTATAGTTCACACCATCAGACATAGGTGGATTTCCAATCACAATACTACTCGCATTTTTGCTTCAAGGATTTCCTTTCAAGCTTTCAAGCTCCTCTACAAAGGCCTACTCTGATACCAATTGTTAGAAGAAAAATGGAATGAGAGGGGGTGAATCATTCCTTATAAAATTTCAAATTAAACTTCAGATATGAAACTCAAAATACCATAATCATTCAAACACAATAACCACTTATTTAACTTTAAGAGTGTGCACACCATAAACCATCATCAAAACATATAACCATGAAAGCAAGGAAACACCATGATAAAACAAGATATAAGTGGGAAATACTCAAGGGGAAGAAAAACACTATATTATATTGATATGTTTTTAATTTAGTGAGGAACCAACCCCAAAAGGATCACTAACCCCTAGTTTAGTAGAGCACCAACCCTATAAGGAGCACAAACTCCAAAAGGAGGCTACAACCCCCAAATATGATCAAGCACCCACTAAACCACCTTATGATGTGTATATCTCTAATTTTTTTCTGCCATAACTAATGGAGATCCAATATTCAGCTCACACTTCTTCACTCAAACCCTAGGTGATCAATCTTCACAAAACAAGCTCTTCAATTACTCTAAAATCCTCAAACCCTTGCTTTCATGTTCTCTAATTTTTCTCAACGTGTAATACACTTTAATAATCCTAAATTTATTCTCCAAAACCTATAAATAACATCCACCTAGGTCGCTCCACCTTGCACACACTTTAGTAGTTCACAAAAGCACCAAAAACATGCATTTTAAATGCTTCTCCACCTTTCTAACCTCAAGAGGCCGGTACCAATTGATGAAGTTGACCCAAAACTTCTATAAAATTCATAAATTTTAATTATAACAGTTAAAATGGACCCGTATAGGTAGGCCTAGCTAAAACCCCCATTACATATGCCAAACATGTCTCAAAATCCCATGAGTACATTCTTAAAATGGCCTTACACAAAAATACATTGTGTCATGAACCAAAACCATTAAAATATGAGTAATAAATTATTATTAAAAATTCAAATATTGCAGAAAATTTAATGAGCCAATCATATTATTTGATTTATCGTGTCGAGTTCCCTTTACAAACTTCAAAACAACTATTTCATGCACCCTTCAACACCTCGAAACTTCCTCTAATCACAAAATCACTTGAACTAAACCAAAACATGCCATGTTACCACTCAAAAGAAATGCTATAACCTTTATAACACTTATAAGAAATTTATAATTCATGAAACAGCCTTCACTTCAAACCAAAATTACTTTTTCCTTCACCAAATCACCGCTAAAAACGTTTTTCCAAAGGTTATCTCATCAAATCAATTATACAAACATTAAAGACCTAAAAATTGATTAGGTTAGTGAAAAATCCATCCCTCTTCACATTACAAGTGATAGGAAGCATCGCTAATCCATCTAATGCTTCAAATAACATCAAACTTGCACCAAAATAGATCCTATCATGAACTACCAAAAACCTTCTTTCTGAAATAATTCCTGAAAACCATTTCAAATCACCTCATCATGAGGAAATACATATATAAATGGAAATATATATGAATATAATTTCCAACACAACTTTAATCACCTCAAAATTCCACTTGTAGCTCAAGTTATGACCAAAACACTGGATCTTGCTATTTGAGACCCCAAAACTGCATGCTACTCCTTTGGACCATCTTATCCTAAAAAATTCTTCTTTAGAAAATTCTATTTTTAAGTGGGGCCCACATATCATCATGACCTAAACCATAAATTTCTTGAAATCCTGAGGAGTTCTCTACAAAATCCAATCAACACTTTTGATGAATCAATCAAAACTGGGTCACAACACTTCACTTTCTTATCAAATACTCCTAGATAGTGTTTAACTAGGGTTTTAGACCTCTTTACCTTCTTAACATTTGTTCATAAAACCATGAAGATAAAACAACCTAATTATTATTTTTAAATATTATAAAATATCCTTATAATTATCCTTGAAATTCAAAAGGTCCCATGTAAAGCACACTGTTCACAACGAGCATCTAAAATTACACTTTGAGCTGGAAATGCACTAGACTTTGACCCTATCTTACAAAATCAGTCATAATTGGAAAAATACACATCATGGGATTCTAAAACTTTCCTTAGAGCATAATCACTCATTCGTATAACATCTCAAATGTTTAGAATGTGAAATCCATCACTTAATCTCTCCAAATACCAAGACTTACCTTTGCTTATATGCTAGATCCTCATAGTAGCAACTAGGGTCATCTGAAATAAAGCAATAACTAAAAATGAAACCTATAAATGAACCAAACATACATTCATCATATCATGCATTCATGACCTCAAATGGCTCTAATACACCCCCGTCACACCTCTAACCAAGAATACCTGCTCCTAATGAGCACCTATATCATTGAGATCTACATGCACTGTACCATTCCACTAACGAGAGTTCTCAAAACCCTAAAATCATGTAAACATGAATCCCAAGTAACCAAGAATCTCACACTACCAAGTGAAACTTCCTAGACACCCTGTATGAGCTTGCTAGAGAAAGCATGCATCACCGAATCCCACCGTAGCAGCTAATAAACATCCGAACCATCATGTTAGAATCATAAACAACATCTTGACATCATCCTACGAGATTCAATTTCTAATTAATTTGGTTTTTCATCAATAAAAACACCTACCGACACAATGTCAACATAGGGGAATCTTAGGGAATAATTAATGAAGGGTAGTGTTGTTCCCCATTCCAGAATGGGGCAAATTTTTGAAAATTTTAATTTTTTTGGGTTAGATGCTTATGTTATGTACAAATCCCAACCAAGATATTTTCTTAGCTCACTAATTTATTTACAAAATGCACTAAGCAATGCAATGAACCGAGTTGGCGAAGGGGTTCTGGTGAGTTGTTTGTGAATTGAGTTGTGTTTGATCTCTTGACTGAGCTAAGAGGATATTGGAAGGATCTTGAGCTATCTCTTCAAAAGGTCAAGCTCCTTTGGCATAAAGCGAGCTAAATGGATTGCACCGAGCCACTTGTCTTGATGACGATCAACCTAGGGACCATTTCGAGTCTCATAGAAGAAATCCGAGCTACCTTCAAAAGTTATTCATCATACGAGCTCAAATCATATACCAAGTTGTGATATTTCAAGTAGTGCTTGACCGAGTTGGTTATTGGTAAGAAAACATTTAACTCAAGTCGGAAAAGAGGGATGCCTTAGGTGTATTACTCCAAACTTTTCAATCCAGAGAGGCGAGTCATGGCCACCAAGTTTTTCTATCAATTTGTTTGATGCCTATTGAACTTTATAAGGTAGAACTACAGCACTCCATGCATCACCAAATAGTTGCAAACGAAAAATGAGATCCTTGAAGCTATCAAGATGAAAACGAGTAGGTTGAATGTTTTGGCAATTTGATCATTCTCATGCATAATGAGCTATTTCTATCGGCGGCCGAACCCCAAACATTGGATTAAGGAGGCGAGTTGTTACCCATGGCAATGCATGGCCAAAGTTAAGTAAGGAGAGGCACAAAGCTCATGAATTGAGCCTATTTATAGTCCTACATTTTAGCGAGATGAGTTGTGTACAAAAGAATAACCGAGTCCCACATGAACTGAGCTAATTCTATCAAAACATCATGCATTACATCAAGCGGTTGAGATTTTGGATAGTAGAAATATTCAAACCGGGGAAGATACCAAGTTAAACTCAAGTAAAAAGCCAACTGGGCTATCTTCATGAAGTCATTGGTGAATCCATTAGGTTCAATCATCAAATTGATAGGAAGTGAGTGACAATATTTCTCTAAACAATTATGGTCAGATGAGGCCCGATCGGGTCTATAGAGCTCGCCAAGCTCACCCAAGCACAAAGAACAAGCCCCGATCAAAACGAGTCACAAGACGTGAACTCATGTGTTGGAATGCTACTATGCACATGGCAATCTACATTTTTGGAGAAACCGTGGATCAAAATGTAATAATGAGTGAAAGTGATCTCATAATTTCAATGGTGGAGAATACAACATGGGATACATATAAAAAGCTAGTTACATAATGAACTAGCTGAATAAAAATAAGTTGGGTCATGCATTCAGTACACATCAAGCTATATATTTGAATGTCAAGCTTATTTTGGATGATGATGAGCTCAAATATTTATCTTTGCGTTGTGGGAACCGAGTCATTTAGCTATACAAGTAGCAGGTTCTACAGACCTCGAGCTGGTTTATGGAAAGATTCACCTTGATGCATTAGCGGGATAGGCTACCTTTGGAGAGAGGATTGAGAGATTGAATTCATTACTTAGCTCAATGAAAACAATGATGACTCAACTTTCGAATGTGAAGTATGCATGAGTAGACCATTCCAAGCATGACAAGGTCAAGGTAGGAACCAAGTCATTATCAGGAGTCGAGTTGTTTGAATGAGTTGGTATAAGTCAATTCATTGAATATCGACGCCATGGGATAAGTGATCAAGATCATCTAATAAATGAGCCATTTGGATGAGGGAGATAGGCTCACAAAAGGTCAAGGTGAGCTATTCTCATGAGCACTGAGTTAAACTATTCAAGGAAGAGCCTTTGGTGAGTTATCGTTAAAAGGAGTAACTTGCGTCTAAGTTGGGAAAAAATAACCTGGGTAGCTCAGATACATTTGGATTGGTTGTGCACAAAATATCCAAACTTGCTGCAGTGGAGGAACCAATACGGAGAAGGCAGAGTTGGGTGATCCACACGCCACAGGATTGAATCGGGAGGAATGGCAGTGCAGGTGAACTCTGCCACTCAGTGCATGAGTGGCACTTGGGACATGCGGGCCAAAAAAAAATGAAATCACCACATGGAATGGAAAGTGGATGGTGAACTAGTCAACAAGACACCTTGAAGCAATACGGGTGTAGGAGGAGTTAGAAACCCAAGTTGCGGCAGAGTTGGGAATTTTGGGCCCGAATGGCATTGGAGATACAAGGGCTGGGGAAATTCAAGTTCTCCGCACAAGCATATCACCCGCACTGCATTAGGCACAATTTTTTTACGTCAACACCAAGTAATGCATAAAATTAAGTAGTGGGGTCTCCACATGAGGTCAAATTCCCAATTCCATAGGGTCTCTTCGAGTTAATTGTAGACATTAAACGAGTAAGGTGGTCAAAAAAAAACACCTATGCAAATTCGTACATGACACCAGGAAAGTGTTTTCCAATGTAAACAAGGTAGCTCAGTTGATAGGTGTAAGGATGGCTCGGCTTATGAAAAGTAGTGGAAACGCAAGGAGATAACCAATTCAGTCGAGCTGACTGATATGGTAGTTTGTCTGATAACGCAAATACCTTCCTCTATTTAAAAAGGCTCAACATAAAGCATAACCCCCTCCTCTTTTCAAATGAAAATGGTGATGTCAAATGGGCCCATCATGATTTAAAATCATCTAAGATTTTATTTTAAAAATAAGGATATGTAGGAACATTTGAAAAGAGTAAAAAATATTCAAAATATCCTTTCCCATGAACATTAGGCAAACCTATGGAAACACAAGACAACTACATTCACTCGGAAGCTCATAACTTGTGTGTTTCTCAACGAAATTACACAAACAAATACTCATTGGAACTGTGGCCTCAAGATCTAGGCATAAAAGCTAAGAAAATCAGGAATTGATAGAGGTTCATTGAGATTTTAGTAGAGAGAAAACTGGTTTCAAAATGGTAGTTTAATGCTAATTGAAAGTGAAATTAAGAGGCATGGATATCATTCTCTCCAACCACAGGTGATGGGATGACATGAAGTAGAAATTTAATCCTCATCCAAGTGATCACCAAATTGAAATGTATTTAATTAATTTTTTTACCAAATTAATTAAATATTATATATATGTAAATTGTAATGTAATGTATAACCCAAGTTGAGTCAACTTGAGGTTTAAGATAAATTAGAGCTTGGTTAAGATTAAAGTAGTTTCATAACTACTTCTGGGAGATGAATGCCTATATAAGGTTACATTGTAATTGTAAATGGGGGATATCTTTTCAATCTCACACTCTTTCATTCCATGTTCTTGGAGAGGATTTTCTATCTGCATATCCGGCTATAACTTTGTGTACACAAATCAATACAATGTTTTATATATTGATGTGTTAATGATTTCTAATTACAAAATCATTAAACTGCTTTGTGATTGAATTATTAATGTTGTTGATCCTTCATAGTATGAATGATGCCTAGGTGAATCAGACTTTGTGTCAATCATCGAAGTACATGGACTTTGTGCCATATCAACATATCCTGAGGGAGATGAAGACTTTGTGCTTCTCGATTTTACACTCATTGTATTCCTTTCTATCTGATAGGGAAGTTCTCCTTTTGTGCAGCTCTCTACTTGCAATCTACACTTCTTCTTTCACATTCATTCTTCCTTTCTCTCCATATTTTACATTTCTCAATTTTCTGCCCTTTTGTGCTTTATGGTTAAAAGCATCAAAATAAAAAATCATATCATACAAGGGAACTGCCCCTCTCACAAAGCAAAGGAAATTTCACCTTGTCAAAAGGTGAATTTCCCTAACTCACTGGGTTTTCCATGCACTTCTATTGGGCATTTTCATTTATAGAAATTCCAACCAAATTTTTTTGGTAACTCCGTTGGGAATGAACTTCACACGCTTCGCTTCTCTTGATCTAGGAACCTTCCTAGGATTGAAGGAAAAATGAAAAAAACTTGTCATGCTACACCAACAAGTGAAAATGACAAAGATGGGGACACCGATGGAGATATCCCTATTCAAAGTTTTCAAGCTCCGGTCAATCCAAAATAGGCCTTGTTTCGTATAACTTCTACAGAGGTATGAATCCAAAAATGATTTCATAAATGCTGCTTTGCAACTCGTTGAAGATAGGAAGTAAAAGATATAATTCTATAATGTGCTAATGTTCCATATTCCAAAAAGAAATCCACTATCGCACCCATGTCATCTCCGAAAAAGAAACTAACAATGCAAGAAAGGAAAAATAGATTGGAACAAATTGTTGTGTGTGATGACCTAGTGATCAAATATTTGTGGCTTAAATATCAAGAAAGTGTTGCAAAAGGTAGGAAGATGAAAATAACACCTGCAGATGATAAAAATTCCATACAGTTGATGAGAGAAGTACAAAGACAATACAAGAAGTCAGCATGCACGTGAGGAGGCAAAGCAAATTCAAGAACAATCAGTCAATGAATATAAGACACTTTCTAATGAAGAGGAGAACATTCAAGTTCTAGAAGTTGCTCATGATGATTCTCCACATTATTAGGTATTCATTCCCAAAATTATCTCAATTACACCAATGAATGTCGTCTTATTTCTCCACATGATGCATGCCAATTTAATGTTCCTTCAAATAATGAAGAAGACAAACACCTTGAGGCTTCGTTTCAACCTGAAATAGAGTTTGAAGAAGACATGTCATGCACCGAGGTTGAATGTCCTTGTTTTGAAAGAAGTGATCCTATGCTGGTGGAATTGAATGTTCATCATACCAAAATGGACAAGACTTCTCCCTCTCCTATGATCGAATAATTTCAATACACAAGGATGAGGGTCACTATTGATCATTCTCTTGTTGTTTTGAGTTATTTCAATGACAAACAAGTGTCTTTACTTGAAGAAAAAGAAATCAATGAGATCACTAGTCATCCTGTTATATCTATTGATAATATGAACACACATGATCATTTTTGTAGTCCATCAAAACAAATAGAAAATGGAAATCCATGCCTAGAATCATTTCTTCACAATTATGATTCGACATTCTTGTTTCAGCTCATCCTTTGGAATGCAAACACGAAGAAGAGGATGATGTTGTTGATCAATTTTCACCTAGTCCGACAGACTTTAAGTTCCCCTGCTAATCATGAAAACAAATCAGTAATGCATCTCGTCCCCAAGAAGCAAGATCCTTCGGGACTAGTGAGCAAGAGTTCTGATTTTGTAAAAACAACAGTGTATTCTCCATGAGCAGTTAGAAATTGCATAGATTAAAAACATGATAATGATTTCAGATTTTTTCCTCTTGAGAGTGATTATAAGGAAAGTTTGGTGAAAATGAATGGGCTTCAACATCTATGTTGCCAAAATTTTCACAAAGATGAGATTAGCACTGTATCAAAATAGGAATTTGATGTTATAAGGATTAGATCTTCTCGAGAATCCAGTTATCGGAGTTCAATAGTGTGCAAAAATCAGTATGGAAGCAACCAAGTGTCTTACAAGATTTTGTATGGCACTATTCCTCCACATTCCCATTGTCCAAAAGAAGAGAAGCTTCAGAAAACATTCATCTCTTCACAGGAACTGGATCATTTTGCTATGGAGTATCATGGTGTGGATGGTCTACTTGTTTCAATTTTCCTTTTCAAGCCACACAATGCTTCTTGGATGTTTTGGTATACTCAAATGATCATTTTCAGTTCTTGGGTGCCTCATAATTTCAACATGTTGTTTCACAAAGGTACCTATTTCTCTCAACCTGTCTCTAGAATTGTGTAGATTTTGTACATTCTCTTTCCTTTCCCTTGTAAATATCCTCTTTCTTCTTTGTACATACTTTCCTAGTTTTGGCTTGTTTCCTTTCTTGTTCCTTTTTGTGTGATTGTGTGTGCTGGTGTAGTTGTGAATTGAGAGGATGCCTTCCGTGATAAGCTTTGGCCTAATGGATAAGGCACCGGTCTATTTTAGAAACCCTGAGATTTTGGAGTTCGTGCTATGTCTTGTTTTTGCAGTGCTCAATCCAAGCCATGTCCCAAGAAAGAGCCAACTATTGTTCCTCATTCCACAATGGGGAAAGTTTTCAAAAATTTTAATTTTTTTGGGTCAATGCTTATGTTATGCAGAAATCCCAACCAAGCTATTTTCTTAGCTCATTGTGTTATTTACATAGTGCACTGAGAAATGCAATGAACCAAGCTGGTGAAGGGGCTTTGATGAGCTATTTATGAACTGAGTTGTGTTCGAGCTCTTAACTGAGCTAAGAGGATATGAGCAGGCTCTTGAGCTATCTCTTCAAAAGGTCAAGCTCCTTTGGCATGGGTGAGATAAATGGATTGAACCGAGCCAGTTGTCTCAATAAAGATCAAGATAGGGACCATTGCTGAGTCTCATAGAAGAAATCCGAGCTACCTTCAAAATCTATTCATCATATCGAGCTCAAATCATACACCAAGTTGTGATATTTTAGTAGTGCTTGATGGAGTTGGTTATTGGTAAGAAAACGTTGAACTCAAGTCGGAAAAGAGGGAGGCCTCAGGTGTATTAATCCAATCTTTGCAATATAGAGGCGAGTCATGGCCACCGAGTTTTTCTATCGAATTTTTTATGCTGATTGAACTTTATAAGGCTGAGCTATAGGAACTCCACAAATCACCGAATGGTTGCAATCAAAAATGAGATACTCCGAGCTATCAAGATGAGAACCCAGAAGGTTGTAAAAGTTGGCAAGCTAATCATTCTCATGCACATCGAGCTATTTCTACCAGCGGCCGAACTCCTGAAACATTGGAATAAGGAGGTGACTATTTACCCATGGCAATGCGTGGCCAGGTTGAGTAACGAGAGACATGAAGCTCATGAATCGAGCCTGTGTCAAGTATTAAATTTTAGTGAGCTGAGTCTTGTAAAAAGAAGAACCGAACCACACATGAATCAAGATAATTCTATCAAAACATCATTTACATTGAAGCGACCGAGATTTTGGATAGTAGAAAGATTCAAATTTGGCAAGATACTAACTTAAACTCAAGTAAAAAGCCAACAGGGCTATCTTCATGAAGTCATTGGCGAATCCATCAGGTTCAATCCTCAAACTGATAGGAAGTGAGCGACATGATTACTCTAAACAATTATGGTTGTATGAGGCCCAGATTGGGTCTATTGAGCTCGTCAAGCTCACCCAAACACAAAGAACGAGCCCCGATCAAAATGAGTCACAAGACGTAAACTCATGTCTTGGAACGCTACTATGCACATGGAAATATACATCTTTTTAGAGAAATTGTGGCTCAAAAGGTAACAGCGAGTGAAAGTGATACCACGATTTCAATGGTGGAGAATACAACATGGGAGACGTACAAAAGCTAGTTACAGAATGAGATAACCGAATAAAAGAGAAGTCAGGTCATGGATTTAGTACACATAAAGCTATATATTTGAATGTAGAGCTTATTCTGGATGATGATGAGCTCAAATGTTTATCTTTTCATTGTGGGAACCGAGTCATTTAGTTATGCAAGTATCAGGTTCTGCAGACCTCGAGCTGGTTTATGGAACAATTCACCTTGATGCATTTGTGGGCTGGGCTACCTTTGGCAATCGGATTGAGAGATTTAGTTCATCAGTTAGCTCAATTAAAATAATGATGAATCAGCTTTCGAATGTGAAGTAATGCATGAGCAGACCGTTGCAGGCATGACAAGGTCAAGGTAGGAACCGAGTCATTACTAGGAGTTGAGATGTTTGAATGAGTTGTATAAGTCAATTCATTGAATTTCGGCGCTAAGGGATAAGTGATCAAGCTCATCTCAGAACTGAGCCATTTGAATGAGAGAGATAGGCCCACAAAAGGTCAAGGCAAGCTATTCTCATGAGCACCGAGTTAAACTATTTCAATGTAGAGCCTTTGGCGAGTTATCGTTGAAAGGGAGTGACTTGCGGCTAAGTCAGGAAAAATGTTCTAGGAAGCTCGGATACATTTGGACCGGTTGTGCACAAAATCTCTGAATTTTCCGCAGTAGAGGAACCAATGCGGAGAAGGGGGTTTTGGGTGGTCCACACGACACAGGATTTAATCGGGAGGAAAGTCAGTACGATGAACTCGACCACTCAGTGCACGAGTGGCACTAGGGAATCCTAGGCCAAAAAAAGCTGAAATCACCGCTAGAATGGAAAGCGGATGGTGAACCAGTCAACAGCCCTTGCATAGTTCAATGGGACACCTTGAACCAATGCGATCGTAAGAGGAGTTAGAAACCCAAGTTGCGGGTGAGTCGGAATTTGAAGCCCGAATTGCATTCGAGACACAAGGTGCGGGGAGATCCGAACCAATGCGATCGTAAGAGGAGTTAGAAACCCAAGTTGCGGGTGAGTCGGAATTTGAAGCCCGAATTGCATTCGAGACACAAGGTGCGGGGAGATCCGATTTCCCTGCACAAGCATATTGCCCGTAGTACATTAGGCATGGTTTTTATGTCAACACCAAGTAATGCATCAAATGAAGTGGTGGAGTCTCCACATGAGTTCCAATACCCAATTCCATAGGGTCTTCGCTGAGTTAATTATAGATATTGAATTGGCAAAGTGGTCAAACAAACACCTATGCAAATTCCTACATGACATCAAGAAAGTGTTTGCCAATGTAAACAAGGTAGCTTGGTGGATAGGTGTAAGGATGACTCGGCGTATGAAAAGGAGTGGAAATGCAAGGAGATAACCAAATCGGTCGAGCTGACCGAGCTGGTAGTTTATCCGATAATGCAAATACGTTCCTCTATTTCAAAAGGCTCAACATAAAGCATACCCTCCTCTTTTCAAATGCAAATGGTGATGTCAAATGGGCCCATCATGATTTAAAATAATCTAAGATTTTATTTTAAAAATAAGGATATTCAAGAACATTTGAAAAGAGTACAAAATATTCAAAATATCCTTTCCCGTGAACATTAGGCAAACTTGTGGAAACACAAGATAGCCGCATTCACTCTAAGCTCATAACTTGTGTGTTTCTCAACAAAATTACACAAACAAATACTCATTGGAACCGTGGCCTCGATATATACACACAAAAGCTAAGAAAATCAAGAATTGATATAGATTCTCTAGATATTTTAATAGAGAGCAAACTCGGTTCGGAATGGCAGTTTAATGGTAATTGAAAGTGAAATAAAAACCATGGACATCATTCTCTCCAACCGTAGGTGATGGGATGACATGAAGCATAAATTTAATCCTCATCTAAGTGATCACAAAATTCAAATGTATTTAATTAATTTGTTTACCAAATTAATTAAATATTATATATCTGTAAATTGTAATGTAATGTACAATCCAAGTTGAGTCAACTTGAGGTTTAAGATGAATTAGAGCTTGGTTAAGATTAAAGTAGCTTCATAAATCGCTTTTAGAAGATGAATTCCTATATAAGGCTGCATTGTAATAGTAAATGGGGGATATATTTTTCAATCTCTCACTCTTTTATTCCATGTTCTTGAAGAGGCTTTTCTATTTGCATATGTGGTTGTAACTTTGTTTACACAAATAAATACAATGTTTTTATATTGTTGTGTTAATGATTTCCAATTATAAAATTTGTTAAACTACTTATGTTTGAATTATTAATGTTTCGATCCTTTATAGTATGAATGATACTTAGGGAATCGACTTTGTGCCATATCAACATACCCTAAGGGAGATGAAGACTTTGTGCTTCTCAAATATTACAATCATCAGTATTCCATTCGATCCGATAGGAAGTTCTCCTATAAAGTATCCCTCTATTTACAATCAGACTTCTACTTTCACATTCATTCTTCTTTTCTCTCCATATTTTGCTTTTCTCAATTTTGCTTCCCTTTGTGCTTTATGGTTGATAGCATCAAAAATATAAAAACCATATCATACGAGGAACCGCCCTCTCATAAAGTAGAGGAAATTTCACCTTGTCAAAAGGTGAATTTCCTTAATTGTTGCTACTTTTCCGTGCACTTTCATTGGGCATTTTAGTGACAAAAATATAACCAACATGTAGTAATGGATAGGGGTGGGAATCCCATGGTGGGTGATTAAATGAAGGTGATTAGGGTAGACTTAGGATAATTAAATGATTTAGGATACATTTAGCATTTACTAAAGTATTTTAGTACCGATGGGATTAATGCGGATTTCAAAAGGGGGAATATGGGAATTATGTTAGATAAGGGGGATAATGATAAAATAGGATGAGGAGGAAATATAGAATAATTTAGGAGGGAAAGGGTGTAATTTAAAAATAAGAGGGAAACAAGTGTGCTAAGAAAGGGTGGAAAATGAACATGGGGTGAAGGAATAGGGAGGTGCTGAAAATAGGTGTCTACATTCTACTCTTTTTTTTTTTGGGGTTTGCGATAAAGAAACCTGCAAGTCAAAAAAATGTAATGGTTTGATAGGTTAGACGAAGAAGAGGTATTGATAAGGTGATCGCCCTCAAACTAGGGATCGATGGTCAGAGAAAGAGTGGAATCGGTCGAATTTTGAAAAATGTTGATGAGGAGGTCGAGTGGAGAAGGATGGGGACAAAGAGAACCCAAAGGTGCATGATGGCCTAGGTAAAAATGGTTCTCACAATAAAAATGATTAAAATATGGCGGAGATTTTACGAGTCATGTTGGTAGGGAAAAAGGCTATGGTTTTTAGGGAGATAATGAGAATGTCCTATAGGCTAGTGAGTCGACAAAAATTATTGTAAAATGGAGGGAATCCAATGGGAAACCACTTGAATGGATGTAGGCCATGGGGACCAATGGGTCATAGGAACACATAAAAATTATGTGCAACCAAATGCGAATAAAATGTGAGATCCTTCATATATGAGGAATCAAGTGAAAAGTATGTGTCTTTAAATAAGACAAGGATGATGATGAAAATAATGATGATGTCATGGTTAAGGACACAAAAGTTTTGGCATGGATGTTTTATCAACAAAGGAAGAGGGAGAGTTTCCTAAATGACACAGATGTGATGAATGTAGGTAAGGGAAAAATAGGTCAAAAATTCTGAATTGAGTCGATGGAGACCCACATAAATAGGCAAAGATCTTATAGGGGTCACCGGTGACCAAGGAGGTAGATATATAAGCCCGTATATTGGCCAATAGCAGTCATTTTCACACCTAAAAATAATGAATGAGAGATCTTGGTTGATAAAAGGAGATTGATTTTGTGAGAAAAATGAAGGTTGAAGGAGCTGCAAGGAAGAGGCAAAGGACATGCTAGATGGTGAGTAACGGAAACACTGGATTTGGTTTTTGTTTATTTCATGTTTTTTATTTATTTTTGAATTTTTAAGTTTTTAGATGGGCATAGGAAGGGGTCGGTGGTGACCATGGGAGGTCGATGTTAACCCAACCTAAGAAGGGTGGTGACTCACCAGTAGCGGTGTCGACTCGCTTGGGTCAACATCGACTGGGTCTAAGGGAATAGGTTTAGGGTAGATTTCTATTTTTGATGAAATTTTGATGAAATTGTTGATGAATAAAATTATATTTGATTGATTTACTTGTGATTGTAGGCTCAAGAGACGTTGTATTTGAGAGATATAATCCCCATCATTTATGACTAGATCGGGAGATATAACCGATGTTGAGTGGGATCACTTAGCGGCAATGGGGTTAGGTGGTTTTAGATATTATCATAGGAACCCATGAGATGTAGGTTTGATGATTGCACTCATGGAGAGGTGGGATGTGTGCACATGCACATTCTTTTTTAGGACGGGTGAGATGACCATCACCTTGGCCTGAGGATGTGTACCACCTTCTTAAGTTGCACAATACAGGGGGATTAGATAGTTCCCATTATAGTGGATAATAGACCTGACAATGTTGAGATGGTTGTTTAGAGCCAATGTAACACACATTACACTCACTTTGGGGGAATTTGGATATAAGATGAGATATGACTGTGGATTTTCGTGGAGCAGATTGATTTGTTTATTGATGATGGAAATATCTTACTACACACTTCCACATTCGAGGGTGCGAGGTTTCCATGGATGCTAGCATTGCAGAGATATGATGGATTATAGGACTATATTTTCATTTGGGATAACACTTCCTGGAATAGGTGTACCATGAGCTAGTGATGTATGATTGGGGAGGAGTACAAATATGGATGTCGTGTTTATAATCCACTTTTAGGATTACAAGCACATAACAATCATTAGGCCTCCAGGATGTCGTGGATAACAGGGGATAACATCGAGTTGACTATGGGGTTTCGAGATGGTGGGAAGATCAAGCCTACGGGGATAGAGAAGGCTAGGATGCAGATTACTAAGCGAGATAGGCTCACAAAGTTAGATATAGATCAGATCTCGATTATGCCCATATCAAGAATTACCCGCATTGCTAGGATCGATATTGAGTTGGTGGAGATGAGGAGGACCAGGTGGGTGCAGGTCATAGGTCATAGATGATCGAGATCATGAATTTTGATAGGGTCTAACAATAATTTTGTGTTGTGCAGACAGTGCCTCACCGAGCCTATTGTGTATAGGAAGGAGGAGGGGGACATGGATGTACCGAGTCCCATCAGATAGATCCATTAGAGAAGACTCCAATGACCTAGAATGATGATGATAATGTAGGAGTGGGAGTTGTATTTTCATATTGTATGACTACCACATGTGTAGATTAAGTGATAGGAGAGGGAGGAAAGAGAGATGACGATGCAATGGAGATGGAGGTAGATGAGGAGGTAGCTTTTGTAGGAGGTGGGGATGGTGAGTGAGGGGAGTCAACAGAGATAGCTCGAGTGAGAGAGGGAATGGTGAAGGATGGTGAGCTAGCTCAGGTGAGGATAGAGCGAGATGCCACTCGGAGGTGGAACAAATCATTTGATAGGAGAGAGACACAAGTGATTCAGGGAGAGGGACCGAGCTATCTAAGATAGGGATTAGCACCACGAGACAGAGAGAGCCTATATATCCGGATTCGGAGATCTTGTGACTATACTCACCACGAGTAAATGAGCAATGCGTAGGTGGCATCATAGGGGAAAAGACAAAGGCCACCTCTTGGGATGATACACATGGATCGTTATAGAACCTTAGCCACTAAGGATAAGTACTACAAGCAGATTGTGATCCACAAGCTACCTCAAAACCTAAGATTGGGAGTAAATGAAGAGGCCACCGGAGATTGGATTAGAGCCATATGTGATTGTAGTGAGTGTGGCTCAACCATGCCTAGGTTTGATCTAGGGCATATGAGAGGAGAGACAAAGACAGCGCGGGTCCCGCCTTGGGGAACATGATTTGTGGTTATCCGATGTTGTTTTTAATGATTTTCATAAAATATATGCTTTGAGAGAGGGCCCTTAGAGGCCAATGATGATGTATTGAGACACTCGGTTTATATATATATGATATATGGTTTTGTTTTAGTTTATCATGTGTGTATTGTATGAAATGATTATTTGATTTATGTTGATGTTTATGTAGATATAATGATGATAATGTATTTGTTTTTTTATTTGATGATGATGATGATGAGGATGTATAGATGTTATTGGGTGTTATTTGTATGATATATGATGATTGGAAGATGTTAATGAAAAATTTATGTGATGTATAATTAATGATGCTTAAAAATACGTAAAATTATGGATAGATAACATGTAGGTGATAGATGTTATTGATGACTAAGATAAGAATAAAAAGATAGGTATGAAAAATATAATAGAATGTAACTTTTTGATTGACAACCTATGGGTACAAAATATTCCATGTCATATCAAGGAACATGTGAGGAAATAATGCTTCCAATTGCAAAGTGGAGGGAAACAATAAGAGGATCTAAGTAACACAAAGCACATGTGACCATAATGAGTGTCAACACATAACAAATGATAGTTAGTTATATCAAAATATCACGAAGGATATATGGATTAAATAAGTTCACAAACCTAGTGTCAACACAACAAAGGGGTTTAAGATGAAAATATTTCATGGGAAGAAGGTTCTCTATAGTTGGATTCATCTAAGTATATGCCCCATCTCTAGGTAGGGGAAAGAGCAAACTGATCAATGAGGGAAGATTTCTTAGGATGGTGATAAGATATAAGGACGTTCAATTTAGGAAGCCTTTGATACCATGATATAAGAGAGTATTCATCCTTTGAGGGTATGGTATACCTTATACATTTATAATTTTAATGGAAAGAATGATATACATGAAATTCATCCTTTGAGGGATTGTTCTATTAATGATTTTTTTGACATGAATAGTTTTCCTTCGAGGGAGCAATTTGTTTTTTATAACTTTGACTTTGATAAGAGAATCTATGAATTTTGACTCTTATATGGGGAAAAGATGGGAATATCTTGGTAGACCACTTAGGATTGGATGATGTATGTATAAGTGCCACCTTTGGGACCCTTAATGTGTTTCCAATAGGTAAACAAGAGGGTGATGAATGTAATGATCATGGAGTTATCACCAAGAAGGGAGAACCTATCTATAAGGAATATGCTATGAGTAGAGCCGTGGTGCCCATATTCAAGGTCATGTCTAGGAAAGTGATGGTAGACCACATAATCCAAATCATTACAATGATAGATGGAAGATGCTAGTGATGGAGAAATGATCTAGGGATATCACTAAGTGCTCACTAGTAGATATGTAAACAATAGAATGCTTGCGTTAATTAAAAAGCGTTAAGAGGCTCCATTTCTGGTTTACCATCAAGGGAGGCTGAATGATAGGCTCCCGATCCATATTTATGTGTGATAATGTATGGTCCAATCTAGTTGGGGGAAAAATTTCCATGTTGGTTCCTCTCTTGAGTAGTGATGTTCTGGTTTTCTTTAAGGACAAGGTTGCCAATGTTGAAGTCACGATGTTTAAGGTGCTTGCTACAAGCACGAATAATGCAATATTGGTACACTTGATTGTACTCAAGAGAGATAAAGAGACATTCGTATAATAACTCGAGCTTTTCTACATGCTCTTGATAATAGTCCTCATTATAAATAAAGACATGAAGGAACACGCAATGAAGGGATATGAAATTCGATAGGAAGGAAAAATTCAGAACCGTAGATAAGAGAGAAAGGTGTAGCACCCGTAGGGTGTGGATGCTAGTCTAGTAGGCCCAAAGAGCGAAGGGAAGATGAAGATGCCAATTACGAACTTCTTTATTGATATTTTTAGCAAAGATGCTACACAGTGTTTTTTAGAAGCCTTATCTTGGCCATTGGCTTGAGGATAATAAGGAGAGGAGAAACTAAGTTTGATGTTAAAGGTGGTGCTAAGCTTCTTAAGGTATTTTTTAAGGACTTTCCATTGTCCATAATGAGCCTATGAGGGATGCCAAAATGACAGATAATGTGCTGATAGATGAAGTTGATGATCGATTAGCTTTAGTTGAGGTGAGTGGAATTGCTTCCACCCACTTGGTGAAATACTCATTCACGGTGATGATAGAATGATGCTACTATGAAGAATGAGTATTGATGGTGCTGATGAGATCAAAGCCCAATTACGAGAAGGGCCAAAGGTCTTGAGTTGACTATAGGTCTTGGTTAGGAATGCGGATAAGGTTGGAATACTCCTAACACTGACACATTTCTTGATGTACTCACAACAGCTTTTTGATTAAGACTACGCCCCTAATAGCCTAAGTGAAGAATGCACTTAGTGATAGCTAAGATACTAAAATTTCCACCACATATACCATCATGAACCTCTTGGATGGTGCGAGAAGATTCATGGGATTCAAGGAATCGAAGGAGAATACCGTAAAATATACACTTATAAATAATGTCGCCAAGAATGACATAGTGGGCTATGCATTAATGAAAGGACCTCCTATCGTTCTTAGAAATATCATAGGGAACTTATATTGGGATAGGTAGTCAAAGATCTGATAATACCAAAGGTCGAAGAATTAGATTCAACTTATTTGACATGGAGAAGTTCATGGACATGGGTGGGCTGATTCGATCGATGAACGAAAATGGATAGTTTGGATTCTTCCATCATCCAAAGGATAAGAGAGGAAAGGGAAACCATAATGTATATGAAATGATTAGAAGATCGAGGAATGGCCTATATGGAATAAAAATCAAAAGCTTCTAGAAGGAAAATGAAAACATTCCTATACTTTTGAAGTATGCCATTTTTACTTTGATAGGTCCCTATGACTTGATTGATGATGAGTTGAGAGTCCCCATAGATATCTAGGATTTGGACACCTAGAAAGACAATGGTTTGGAGACCTAAGATGAGAGCTTCATATTCTCCCATGTTATTGGTGCACTCAAAATTAAGATTTTTTGCGATGGGAATAAGAGTGCCCCAAGGAGAAATGATTATGATGTTAGTACCTCCCCTTGTTCACCTTTGGATCCATCAAAGAAGAGGGTCATCTTAAGAGGGTAAAATTCATGATCGAGGTAAAATAGACTCATCAAGGAATTTTTGTGAGGGAGATGAGTATATGTAAGAGGGACCTTTGCAAGTTGATCAGAATGACTGACTTGACCCTTAATGGATTTTTGGGAGATAAACTCAAGGTCAAAATATGTCATGAGCATGAGCCAACGAGTGATGCAATCACTATGGTAAGGCTTTGAATGCATGGTTTTGAGGATGTGGAAGCTGGTAATGACACAATTTTGTAGTTATGAAGATAATGACCAAGCCCGAAGTTGAGAAGAAGAGGACACAACACAACATCTCAACTTTGGTGTAGTGAGTTTCATAATCAAGAAGATTATGACTGATATAATACATATCATGTTCCCTTCCTTGCTCTTTATGGTGTGCAAACATGGTACCCATAGCATGATTGGAGGAAAATATGTAGAGCTAGAAAGGATCCCATTTGCATGGGGGTGTGAGTACAGGTGGAAAAAAAATATATTTCTTGAGATTGTCAAAGGCCTTATGATAAGTAGAATCCTAGTTAAACAGGGTGTCTCTCCGAAAAAGGTGATGGAAGGGTTGACAACAGATTAGATAGTTTTGAAATGAAATGACGGATCGACCGGAGATGAACCTAGAGATTACAATGTTACGTTCGATTATAAGGGTGAGGCATTTCGAGAATGACCTTTATTTTTGTGGGGTCAACTTCAATGCCTCTGATAGAAATGATGAAGCCAAGGAGTTTGCTAACTAAGACTCCAAACACACACTTTCTTGGGTTAAGGAAAATAAGAAAGTGGATAAGGTGCTCAAAAAGGATTTCAAGGACTGAGAGATTGTTGGATCGGCACTTGGATTTACCCAAGAGGTCATCAACATAGTCTTCCACTGTTTTATGGATAAGGTCATGGAAAATATAGGTCATCACATGCTGGTAAGTGGCCCCAACATTTTTCAAGCCAAAAGGCATGACACAATAATAGAAAGTCCACTAAAGGGTGATGAAGGAAGTATTATGTTGGTCTTATGGAGCGATGAGGATCTAATTATAACCAGAAAAAGCATCCATAAGAGAGAGCATATCACGGCCGTCGTGAGGTCAAACATTTGATAAATGTTCGAAAAGGGAAGTCATCCTTGGGAAAGGTGATATTTAAATCTTAGAATTTGGTACATATGTGAAGCTTTCTAGAATATTTAGCATTAGGTACCATATTAGAGACCCATTGCAGATAGTCGACATGATGGACGAAGTTAGCAGAGAGAAGGTGTTGTAGTTCTTCTTTGACAAGAAGGGCCACATGTGGATGCATGAAATGTAATTTCTATTTGACAGTTTGGTGTCGGGGATGGTGACGATGTTATGGAAGATGATGGAGGGGTCAAGACCCAACATGTTAGAGTACAACCATGTAAAGGCCTAACTATGTTTGGATAAGAAGGAGGTGAAGGCTTCGAGCTCTTGAGGATCAAGATATTGACAAACCTTGAGGATGCAGGGGATCTTGGAGGGTGCCTATATTGATGTCATCGGTGGATTCATTAGAAGGGAGTAAGTTTTGAGAGGAAGGGAATTTTGGATACAAGAATCCTCAACCCCATGTAAGACAAAATAGAGTCGTCATCGCTACGTTGGAGGATGTTGATGAGGGGGATCTTCCCTATCATCTTAGGGTGCTTATCGAAAGGAATAGGTTTCATTTTTAGCCCGATAAGTGATCAATCTAAGGGAAATGGTAGAGGGTAAAAAATAGTTAGGAGGGATGAATACAATATCATCCGAGTCTACACAATAGTTAGATGGGGAGAAGGGGGTAACTCAACATCAATGTGAGAGGAAGAAGAAGAGGATGGAGGAGGAGTGAAGAGATATTACTATCCCAAGCCAAATTTTTCATGTGGTTCATGGGGTTGTTTGAAGGCAAGGTCATGGACACCCTACTCATAATGACCTAGGTTGTCAGGCACTTCCAGCACAATGGTAGAGGTAAGTATATGATTAACTAGAATTAAATAAAAAGTGGAATAATAGTAGTTAATCTAATCTAGAAAGAAATGTAAATGCAATAAATAAATGTAGTAAAGAAGTATGTAAATGACCCAAGAAACTAAACTAATGGAAATAGAAACCCTAATGTGCAAGAGAGAAGAGGAAAGAACTCAACTGAATAGAGAAGCTCACTATACTCAGTGAGCAGATCTGATTGGAGAAACATGATGCAGAATGATCATGTGTAGAGGCCCTAAAACGGGTGGATTTAGATTGATTCTCTAGAATAGGGCACTTAGAGAGGGACTCGGGGTGCTTACAACCATCACTTTGGTTTTCAGAATGGGTACCCGGTATTTGAAAAATATCTAGGAATGAGTTTCTCGGTTCAAAGAGGTGGTTTGAAATGCTCTCAATGTGTGTTGCATCGATACGTTGTAATACACCAAGTGTTGTTGATAATAGAATATGATAGATAGATCTATAAGAGACCACAAGAAGTATCAAAACCCTAAAAAAGAAGAATGAAAATGAATGGGTCAGAGCTTACCTTAGCTTTCACAACCATGGGCTTACTAACTTAGCATTGCACTACATTTCCGACTCAAATGTAGTTCTAGTGCATGTGTGTGTATGTGTGCATCATATGCCCCAGGTGCTCTTGTTCCACCACACTTTGTGCAAGAATGAGCAATAAAAAGATGTTGAAGATATAATAGAATGCCTGCATGGAATAGAATATAATCCTTCCCCTATGATTGTGTGATGTAAATGAACCAGCCTTGTCCTTGTGATGAAGCTAATGTATGCAACCGATCTCCAAATGGATGCAACTCTAGGTGGATAATAGTATCTTGACTAGTGCTTGGTCCCTCATTATGGTCTCATAACTTTATATTTATAGGGTGCTCTTGATCTAATTTCGTTTAATTAACCCTAAAATGTCCAACCACTAAAAAGATAAAGATCTCACACAACTAGAAATATCCAAAAAAGTGGTGGGAAAGTTTAAAAAGGACCGTGGCACCTTGGTGGGACCACGGTGCCCATGGGCACCCCCGTACTAGCTAAAATGACAGAAAGTGATAAAAATCGGTTTGGGTATGTATGTGGTGGAGCTCGGAATGATGACACAAATATAATAAAAATGACCAAGATATGGGGGTTAATTAGTAATTTCTTTATTCAAAACCCTCTAAATAGTAGTTAGAGACCGAGACTAAATAATGTCTAAAGTGCATGATTTTGTGTCTACATTTTCCCCAACTTTATGTTAGTGAGCGGAAAGCTTGGTAACATAAAGTAGATAGAGATGCGTACTTGATGCTGATGAAGAGTGATAAAGAAGGCATGCCGAAGGATTATAAAAAGTGTGGAATGATAAAAATATGATGGAGCATGGAAACAAAATATGAAAATATACAAAAAATTGATGAGAGTGAACCTAGGGTGAAAACGCGTGTGTCGATGTTGATGTGTGAAGTGTACTTGCATGATAAGTATGTAAATTGTGCCGCCACAAAGTGTTGTTGTTATTGTTACCCCTATTTGACTGCTTGTTTCTCATATGACCGGACCTGTAAGGATAAAATGATCAAGTAGTAAAATATGTATGTATGTATTTGTAACAATGCAATGTAAAATACACATGTAAATGTATGTAAAAAATAATGTAAATGTAAAGTATGTAAATGAAAATTGTAAATGGAAAATGTGCACCTAATCCATGTCAAGAAAGAGATTGTAGAAGGATATCCTGTACTCCAAGGGTTTTCTGGTGATCCGATGCCAAAGGACGAAGAAGTATAGTGAGGAATTATTGTCTCCTCCAACATTTAACTCGCTTCCTGAATATGTGAGAAGAGATCTCTATATCGTCTTGGTTTTCTCGGGAAATCCAATGCCGGAAGTAGAAGAAATATTAGGAGGAATTCCGCTGTATCCTCTAACTGCTAACCGCTCCCAAATGCTAAGGACAACCATGTCCTATAAAATCCACTATGTATGGATTTTGTAGACTAGTCTCGAACTCACTTGTTGTATGTAACCCATAGTTATAAGGGTAGAAAGTTCACCGAATCAATTGGTGTAAATGCATTGTGTAGACTCAAAAACACCAACTTGTGCACCCTCTTTGGGGCACATGCAATGTTACTAATAGGAGAAAGTGGCCCTAAAAGAGGACGAAAAACATGAAATTTGTAACTTTTCCTTACATGGGGAAGGGAATGCATTTAGTAGAAACCAAGGCGCTCACAAAAAGAGGCTAGCCAAAGACAAGTGTTAGTACCAACAATAATGCATGTAAAAGACAACATGTAAGCTACACAAATATTGTGTAAGATAAAAAGAAAGATATTAATGTAAACACACAAGAATACAAAGATAAGCCACGCAAACCAGTCACGAGACATGGGACATAACTCACGATGTCGCAAGACACGTAAGAGCATCATGGCCGCATACAAACAAACAAGTGTGCACACTAGACATAGGGAAATACCGACATACAAGAACAAACAATGGTAGACAATGTAACAAATAAGTATGGAAGAAAATATTCTTTCATAAAAAATGTTACACATGAAGCACCCATTAGCATGTTAGAAAGATAATTAGTATGTCAAAAGTGTGTATAACCAAGTAATGTATAGTGATAAGTACAAAATGAAACAATAACACCTATGAGAGATGAATGTGGATTCCCCCAACGACTAGTGTAGGAAGGGTAGAAGACAAGAATCCATGCTCCGTATAAGAGACTTGTATCCGAGATCACAACTAGAAAAGTATATGAACACACATGTGTGGATGATATAGATGAATGACATATAAGTAATGTAACTATCATGTGTAATAAAGTGACCATGACCAAACAAGAGTAAGAGCAACCATAAAATGTAGTATGTTGTGGATGGATGGAATAAAATGCAAAATGGAGTGATAGGGGCTTCCTGGCCCTGAGTGAATGAAGTGTATATATTGAGTTTGTTTTAGTTTTCCCCCTTAGCAATCAAGAATGAATCATAAATGAGAGTGCGTCATTAGGAAATTGTTAAGTTTGTGTTGTGTCTAGCACATTGTGATGAGTATGTATGCATAATGATGATGATATGTGACATATAGAAGAGATGTGCATGAAACTTATAGCCTAAGCATATATCCCAACAAAATGAATGTATGAGTGATGATTTATCCCTAAGAATATATCACTAATAGATGGATAGAGACGGTGATGATGTGTCCTATATTGTGTGTCGCTATCCTAGAAATGTCGTATGATGAAAGGAAATGATAAGTTTGTGATGAATGTACAATCCACTTGATTTTTAAACCCTTGGAATTTAAGTATGGACCAAGGAACTAAAGTTCATCATAGGATTATGAGTGCAACATGTAGAAGATAACAACCAAATGATGTGTAAATATGCGATATGCAAAATGTAATGTATGGTGTGTACATAAACTAAAAGTGTAAGGTACATGCTATGTAGTATGAGTAATGAGTAGATGACCATATGATGTGTAGAAATTTTGGATATGCAATGTATAATATGTAATGTAATATGTGTAGATATCCTAAATGTGTGCTATGTAAGATTAAGAGGATGTAATGTGAGTGGCGTAGATAATAGAAGTGTATAATAAAGACTAGTATGATGTATGATGTAAAACCATGCAATGAATGAAACATTATGGAGTGTATGATGTAGAATGTGAGATGTATAAATAGATGAAATGTGTAATATCTATAATGTAGTGTGTGGGGTTCATGTGTAGTAAGTCCTCAACAATCAAGTGTGAACCGAAGCACAATAGTGTCTCATCGGGTAATGAAAATGCTAAAGTATGAATGCATATGCATATTCCAGGTGAGTGGTGTATGAGAAGGCCAAGATGATAGATGTGTAGATGCTATGATGAGTGGGAAGGGATGTATTAGATGTGATGCCCCCAAGTGTGTGATAATGCATGCACTATTTGATAAATGATGTATGAAGGTGATGAAGTACTATAGATTTTGTAAGATTGATTCAATGATTGGATAAATAATGAGATATCATATGGTATGTGTAACAAGCGATAGATGATTATAGACATATGTATGTATGAGTGGTTATGTAATAGAAAGATATGTTAATGTAAGATGAAACAAGGTTCTTTATTGTAAAAGACCCCTCAATAATCATATAAGAACCATAAGAATATGAGTGTGTCATCAGGAGGGTAGAGTGACAAGATTCACCTACCAAAGACCAAGTTTGCATGCGGTGGAACCATGTTGGATAAAGTTAATAGTAGAACTATGTGATGGTGGTGAATTTGAAAATATATCATGACCACTAGTAGGAGGATTAGTTTCTTTGATGAAAGTGATTGGTTGGAGCTTAGACTTGAGAGGAGGCCATGTTGCACTAAATTTGAAGGGAGGTTTCTTAGGTTGACTTGGTGATATGATAAACAACTTATTAATAGGATATTGTGAACTAATTTTGGTAGGTGATTGACTTGGTGATATTGTAGATGGCTGAGTAGGAGGAGATGGTGAACTAAGTGTGAGAGGTTGTTGCTTAGGAGTTGCTTGAGTAACGCTGGCCTGATGCTCATTAGATATAGATGAATCAGATTTAGGAACCCAATGGGATTTATCATTTGTATTAGAATGTTGTGTAGAAAATGAAATAAATCCTTGACGCTCAAGATGTTTGATTATTTGTGGAAAAGTGTGGCAATCATTGTCATTATGTCCATTGATTCGATGATAATTGCAATATGGATGACCTTGATATTTTACTAATTGATAAGGAGAATAGTAATGAGTAGGTGGTAGAGTGATTAACTGATGACTAAGGAGCTGAATAAGAATGTCATGTTGTGTATTATTGTGCTCAAATATGAGAGGATCAAGAAATGACATGTCTTGAGGTTCAACTAGATGACATGTAGTGGACATAGATTGCATATAAGATGTAGAAGGAGCACAAACATGTGATTGAGAAGCATCCTTGTTGAATTTCATATTTGAGAGATGTGATCGTGGATTCCATGGCCTTAAATTTGTCTTGGAATAAAGTATGTAGAGCTTGTATTGAGTCAAATAGGGGTTGATTAGATGTATGATTAATAGGGCTAGAGTTGTCAGATAAATGATCGAATATAGGACTTATTTTGTGCAGTGGCGTATTGTCATCCGATTCATGGTGTCTATCTATTTTTACAAAACAATCTGGTAATGGGGATATCGCTTAAGAAAATCAGATAAAGAAACTTGACCCATGATAGAGGAAAGATGAGGATCCTAAGCATGAAGATTGAGTTTAGGTTCACTAAAATGATTAACTAAAATTAACTAAAATGTGGAATAATAGTAGTTAATCTAATCTAGAATGACATGTAAATACAATAAATAAATGTAGTAAACAAGTATGTAAATGACCCAAGCAACTAAGCTAATGGAAATATAAACCATAATGAACAAGAGAGAAGAGGAAAGAAATCATATGAATAGAGAAGTTCACCTGGACTTTGTCACGATCTGATTTAAGAAATAGGAAGTAGGAACGAATGTGTAGAGGCACCCGAAAAGGGTGGATCGTAACGATTCTCTAGACTCGGGACACCAACGGGCATTCTGGTCTATAGAATGAGCATATTAGTCTATGAAAACTCTCAAGGAATGAGTTTCTCAAGTTCAGAAAGTGGTCCGAAACCCTCACTGTGTATCACATTAGATTCGTGTATTGTGCTAGGTGTCGTTGATAATCCAAGATGATAGATAGACCTAAAAGAGACAAAAAGAAGCATCAAAACCCTAAAAAAGAATAATGCAAATGAATGGGTCATACTAACCTTAGTTACCACAATAGTGGGCTTACTAATTGAGTGTTACACTACATTTTAGACCCAAATGTAGTTCTGGTGTGTGTGTGCACATCATGTGCCCTAGGTGCTCTTTTTCACTCACACTTTGTGAAGTAGAGAACAATAACTAGATATAGAAATTTATTAGAATCTGTGCATGGAATAAAATAGAATCCCTCCCCATTTGTTTGTGTGATGCAGATGAACCAACCTTGTCCTTGTGATGGAGCTAATGGATGCACAAATGATGTCCAAATGGATGTAAATTTAGGTGGATGATAGTAGTGACTAGTGTTTGGTCCCTCATTATAGTATTATAAATTTATATTTATAGGGTTCTCTTGATCTAATTTTGTAAGCAACCTTGAAATGGATGAACACTAAAAAGATAAAGACATTATATGGCTAGAAAGAGACCAAAAAGTTGCGGGAAATTTTAAAGAACCCGGCGCCCAAGATTAGCGTGAGCACCCTA
Source organism: Taxus wallichiana var. yunnanensis (assembly GCA_018340775.1). Lineage (NCBI taxonomy): Eukaryota > Viridiplantae > Streptophyta > Pinopsida > Cupressales > Taxaceae > Taxus > Taxus wallichiana. The sequence continues at coordinate 636,510,169 of CM031244.1, forward strand.
ATTAAAGCTAAAATGATGAAAAGTGATAAAAAGTGGCTGGGAATGTATGTAGTAGAGGTTGGGTATGTCGATAAAAATAAAATAAAAATGCTAAGAGACAGAGGTTAATTATTAATTTCTTCACTCAAAACCTTCTAAATAGTAGTATGAGACCAGACTAAATAATGTCTAAAGTGCATGATTTTGTGTCTACAATATAGATAATGGATTTGTTTGAGAGGATTCCGAATCCAAAAGTGTATGGTTTGGTTTGAGGGTGATCTTCAAAGTGGGAGGAAGGGAGATCCAGGCCACCATAGATTAGATTTGTTTTGAGGAAAGAGGGGCCAAATGTGATGATGTCTCCAAAGTTGGATTGATACATAGGGGCTAAATGAGATGTTGTCTCCAATGTTTGATTGATACATAGGGGCATTATTATGGTTTCAAGCATTTGGGAGAAGGAAGAGAATTAAGAGTGAGGATTTGGTACTCCCCTAAGGTGAGGTGATGCATCACATCATCAACAAATCCGTCATGGGGTAACTTGGATGTAGGTATTAAATAACTAGTAGATGTTTCGAAAGAAGGGTTTGATTTAGGGACAAGCATGTCATTTGGTCTATAAGTCATATGACATGCCTTGAAAGGAGGGGAATCAATGGGGAGAGTGTGAATCTTCCCTTCATATTCATACTTAATAAAGCAATGAAGGGTAGATGGGACATAACACATGGCGTAAATCCAAGGGTATCGAAACATAACATTATAATGAAATTCCCCATCTACAATATAGAAGATCTCATGAAGGATCTTACGGATGATGTGAATGGGAAGGATAATTGTACTTAATGTGGGGGCACCATCGTCATTGAAGACACATAAAATGATATGGGATTTAAAGACAATGGTGTCAAGGAGCTTGAGATGACTAAAGGTATGAAAATAAATTATGTTGATATTAGCACCATTCTCAATCATGGACCGACAGATGAATGTGTCATTGATGCGAATTGTGATGAAGAGAGGAATATCATGGTCTTCAGGAAGAATTTCAAGGATTTAAAATCCTTGAAGGATATGGCGTCTGATGATGTGAGAGCATCAGATATAGCCATGAGTGGTTGAGGCTCATTAGATGATACATGGATGCCTTGTAGGGCTTCAATGACAACCCATTTAGGGTTGGGAGAGATTTGGATGAGCTTGCAGAGGGACATCTTAACATGAGGTTGATGTAATTGTTTTATGATGGTCTGTTTGATGGAAGTGGGATTAGGAGAGGCCAAGATGACACCTTATCTTTGAAGGAACTAGGAGGTAATGAAAGAGGATGAGCGGTGGGTTCATTAGGAGGATCAACAAAGATGATATTGGGTTTGGGTGAAGTGGATGGTTGAGTATCGTAAGGGTGGGATCTAGTAGAAATAAAGAAAACGTCTATGTAAAGAGTGGGATTTTCTTTGGTAGAAATAGAAGATGGAGATGGAATAGAGGAAAAGGTGCACTTAGGAGCATTGTATTTGATAGGAAGGTTAGATTTGGATGAGGATGGGCCAAGGGATGGAAGGGTGTCATCCTCTTTGACAATGAGGTCATCTTCTTCCATAAGGTTATCGATAAGAGCATGAAGGGCCTTGTAATTCTTTGTAGTGTGGTGAGGCACACAATGATAGGCATAAATAACATTGGGATCAAACCAAGTGGGTTTTGGCCTACGTAGGTCAAAAGGTTGTATGGGAGGAAGGGTGACCACTGAGGCATGGAGAATATGCTTGAATAACTCAACATAATATTCGACGGATGGTTTGGAGTTAGATTTTTATAAGGCGTGGATGGGTTTGGTTTAGAGGGACTGGATGTAGGTTGAAGTGAGGTCTTATCCTTAGGATTTTTGACCACTAATTTTTATGTGGAAGGTATGGTAGTTGTTAATTTAGTTTGGGGTAATTTAGATGGTGGCTGTGTAGGAGTGGTGATAGATGATTTAGATGTGGCTTTAGAAAAGTTGGCGATGGATTTGGATTTTGGTTGGGTGGTGATGGGCATTTTAGATTAAGGGCCAAGTCTTAAGATAAATGGGTGTGGTCCTAGGACGGACAATGTGGAATTAATTGGTTTGATATTAGGAAGAGGAATATCCATCTTCTTATGCAGTACTGTGAAAGGGACCTTTGAGGAAACACATAAAGCGTCCTAGATTTTGGTTGTGAAGAAGTGCCTTTGGGAGGAATGAAAATGATTTCAAATAGAAATTCTGAAGATTGGGTCATTGAGGTTGATGTTGGTGGGAGTAAATTTTGTTTAATGATGTCTAAATAATATGTGTATTGAGTTGATATAGGTGTGTTGGAGTTTTTGGATGATATAGCGGCATCTGAAAGGAACGATAACCAGATCGAACCAAGCCAAGAACATAGATGCTAATCAAACACCGAATCAATAAGATGAAAGAAATTTGCCAGAATAACTTTACATAAACCTTTGCAAACAAATGAGAAGCAATATCATATATTATTATGGAACTCAATGTAATACATTGAGAATGGGCCTTGCTTAAATAGGCAAGGAATAACAATCTAAGAACCAGTCAAGGTCGTAGATCAAGCCATAAATCAAGGAAATAACTAGTCATCAAAGAACTAGTCAAGACCATAGATTTAGGAGAGAACTAGACATCAAGGATCTAGTCAATACCATAGATCAAGGAAAGAACTATACCTAACAACTAGATAATATCTCCTAATATCTAAATAAGATAAAAGAAATATCCACACACATAAGTGGGTGAGGATAAATACAATAAAGGTAAATAAAGTACCTAGGTGAACATGAGCTAAGGTAAATACCTACTCTAACAACATCATTTGAAGTTATGGTGAGTTGGAGTGCTTTCACAAAATATTTAAATAATGAGAAGGATGTGGAAGGAGGAGATGGTGTTGATGTGATTGGCATGGGTAGGAGTGTAGAAAGGGGAGTTGAGATTGATGCTAAGGATGGTATAATAGGTGAGGGTGGAATGTCGGGTATGATCACGTCTGAAATAAATGTAGAAAATGAGGATGCAAAAGATGATGGGAATGTTTATTTGATAGAAGAGGAGGATTTAGATGTATAATAAGATGATGAAATGGGATTATTGTTTAAATGAACATCTAAGGAAGATGTTAAAGTAAGGGGGAATGCATGATTAGATATAGGAGAAGAGGTAGGACTAGGATTGGTGGAAGAAGTAGAGGAATAATTAGAGAAGGGATTAAGTGTGGAGATGGGTGGTTTGATGGATAAGTGAGGAATCTACTTGGATGTAGCAGATGTGGATGTGATGGGATTGATGATAGAAGTGGACAAATTGATCATGGAGGATGGTGTAGGAACATGAATTAGGGTGTTAATGGTGAGGGCTTCAGGTGTGTTTGAGATGTGAAAAGGATTGCTTGGATAGTAGCAGTATGGTTAGGAAAAGGTTGTTTAAACATGTCTAGTGGTTGATTAGAAGGGGCATTAGGATTACTTACTTAAAGGTCCCCTTTGTTGATAATTTGTTGAACAAGATCCTTAAAGGTATGAAAATTCTCAAATTTGTGTCCACAAAATAAGTGATGTTTGTAATAAGTGTCCTCTCAATACCAGGCAGTCTTGGCCCATGATTCATCTAAAGGAAAAATAAGAGGTAATTGGATAATATTGGAAGCCATAAATTTATCAAATATGGAACTATAGGATTCATAAAGAGGATTATATTTTGGGGTAGGGAAAGGGGTTATTTATGAAGGCTTTTCTTGGGTGGAAGGAGAAGGAGAGGATTTGACAAAAAAAACACTTGTCGTTCTCTTGGATTTATCATGATGAGAAGAAGAAGAGGAGGATTTGGTGAACTTTGTCTTTGGTTTATTGGATCTAAGTTTTACATGGCCCTGTTCAAGGGTGCGGAGTTCTAATTTTTGAGCCATGGTGAAGGCTTCCTCAAAGCTTTGAAAGGACTGAATTTGGAGAGTAGAAGAAATGTGTTTAGCAAAAGATATCAATGAGCTCACTTTAGGGAGGGAAAAGAATAGTTGATTGATAATTCCATGTCATCTTATGAAAAAATATAGAATGGATTCATCCTCAAATTGTTTAATGGCGTATAATTTAGTAATGGTGATTTTAAGAGTTATATTGATGGAGAAGTTCTTAAGAAAATTTTGGGCAAGTCATGTGTGGAGGAGAATAAATAATGCTGAGTGATACCATTATACCAGTCAAATGTTGGGCTAGATAATGACATGGGAAATGTTGTAAGCATAAGGTCCTTGTCATGAGATATGAGATAGCAAGCATGTAAGACATCCTGGAGGTGCTATTGGGGATCCTCCTTGTTAAATTTGGAGAACTTAGGAAGTTCCCAATGAAGAGGATAATGTTTGACTGGGACAAAAGGATGAATGGAATCATTACAAATTTGTTCGTATGTGAATGAGCTCTTGGGACCCAAAGTAGTGGCCTATAGATTAGCCAATCTACTCAATAATGTTTACATGGGGTCGTGAAGGCAGTAAAGGGGATGTCAAAGGATGGGGTTTTTGATATAGGAAGCAAATGAGATAGATTGAGGTTGAGACTATAGAGGATAAATAGGAGCCTGAGGAGGTGGTTGATAGGGAAGAGAATAAGTGATAGGCTGAGATTGGATGGGTTGAGAGATGGGTTGTTTGAAAGGGAATGCAAGTAGAAGGATAAGATTGAGGGATTTTTTGTATGACAAGAGGATTGGTTTGATGAGGATGTTGAGACGTTTGAATGTGTTGACGGTAGAACATATGATAAAAATTATTATGAGGAGGGGGCTGATGTGTATAAGTGGAACTTGAATAGAGTGGTTGTGAGGAGACTATGTTAGCATGAATTTAAGACATGTGAATGGAGACCGAGTTTTGAGTAGGATTATCAATCGTAAGAGGGAAGGAGACAGATCTGAGAAGGGGTTAAGTGAGGATATCAATAGCTATAGTGGATGATGACGTAATGGGCATATAGGAGGGATGATTAGTGTTGATGTGAGGAAAAACAGATGGGATAGGACCACCAACCGATCGAGGTTGATGCATGGATGAATCAAGGGATGTGTGTTCACATTGGGCTATGGCCAATTCATTCATCGCTCAAGGGAAGAAGACGACAAGTTGATGTTAGGATCTAGGTAGATTCAAGTTAAAACTAGATTTGTTAAAGGGAGGTCCATCAATGGGCATGTGAGTATATTTATAGATGAGGTAATCATGGAGTGCAATAGGATTATCATCTATGAGTTCTTGGAGCTCCATGTATCCATGGGGAAAAGAGAGGCCCCAAAGGCCTCAACAAAAGTGGATGATGATGGTGTGATAGGTCGAGAAGGGATCAAATGATGATAAATGGGGGATTGGTCTCAACATGAGCATGAACCATGGGTGGTTCACTAGAAGAGATGGTAGGGGTAATGGACATAGTGATCATAGAGGAAGAAATGACAAGAGGGATTGATGTCTGTGTGAGAGAAGAGGTAGAGATGAGAATTTTGGATGAAGATGCTTGTTCCATTTTTTTGTAATCGAGTAAGAATGGGCATGAAACAAGAAAGCAAAAACCTATGTTGATTAGTTACTACAACAGAAATACACACAACATAATTTATTTTAATCTTGATTACTTAGAAAAGATGTAAAAAGGAAAGAAAAAGGCTTATAAAGGACCTAGGAAATGGTCAATCTAAGTCTGGAATCTGGTTTCGGACGTTATGGTTGTGGAGTCCTCTTGATATACCCAAAAGTACGTGAGGCCTAATTCAGTGAGAAAATTTATAACGCGTGAGAACATCGCTACGGATTTCTTATTGGGTGATGAAATCCCAACAATTCCACTTGGAAGGAATGTTTAGATGTGCCAATTGATACATGTTTTTGGATGTGTGTGGAAAGAAGTGAATTCAAAAATATTACCCCTTAATTATACTATGTGAGAAAGAAAACAACGAGGAGGTTCTTTTTAATTCCCAAAAATGAAGTGTGAAGATTTGATGAAAATAATCGACAACATATGGATTACGATGAAAGAAAATGAGATGGAATAATGAAGAGGAATACATGGTATCCTCTTTTCCTTTTATCCGGCTTTAGAAGAAAATAAACACGTGAAAAGGAAAATCCAAGCAATTCCCGAGCCAACATGAGAAAGTAAAAGTAAACTCCTACCTACGTTGTTAGTAAAAAGGAGATATAGAAGAATATGAAATGGAAGAAATGAAAAATAAAGAGACCTCACCAAAGGAAGGGGGTCCCACCGTAAGCTAGAATGTTGACAATATTTCCGCTACTTGTTTCCGATTAGTGAAAAACAATGAGAAACCAAGAAACTTCAAATATGGGAAGGTTTAGGGAACCTCTTGAAGTAGATAGGATGATATGGTATGGGCACACAATAACTAATCCTTTGTGTTGTGAATCTATAGCCTACATAATAGAAAAATAATAAACATGAAAAAAGGATTAGTACAAGATATGGTGGGCTTCCCAACAAGAGTCGGCTCCGAGAAGTGTAAACTTCCTCAAGATGATGTCAACCCACTTGATGATAACAAAGAGTGATAATATGATAACAAAAAGTGAATAGTGATAACAGGATTTGAACAAGTATATGATAATATAGTCTAAAATGATATGATGATTAAATATGAAAATGATAGAAAATTATAGAAAACCACAAAGGGTTGACAACGACTTGAGGGAAGAACTATGTGAGATATACAAAATAACATTAAAATATGGACTCGAGAGCTACAATAGATGACATGATGAAAAATATGTCACAGGATGGATTATATGTAAGGAATGTTATATAGGATAACATGTAAAATTGATAGGATGGGTTAGGGGAAAGGTCTATAAAAATATAGGCTATGGGTCAATGGCGATCGGGTCCAATCGGCGGTGGCCAAAATAGAGATAAGGTGTTAGAAAGTAAGATGGGATAGGTCACTGGATCTCGTAATGGATGAAGCTCACAGAGGTCAAACAAAGCCCGATGTACACCTGCAAGTACCTATAGAACTAAATAAGTGCATGCACGAACCAAAAATCCATGATAATATTCAACTCCAAGATATCTCAACCGATCAAAAGGATTCACGATATCTCAGAAGGCACAATGTCACAAGAACACACAAAATATTCAAGATTTTCCACCATTTTAAAAGAGGCTTAGGGGTGATTAAATAACCTAGGGTAGGGTCGATGGTGACCTATGTAATTCGCTGGTGATTGGGGCAAGCAAACTACTATTTGAACGTTAGAGTGATAATGAAGGGTGAAAATAGGATTTTCAACGGTTGACGGACATTTTTGGGACTGGGTTCATGTAAGAGGTTAAAATGGGTGTAAGGGAATGGAAATAATCTTAGGAAGGGATAAGATGAGTGGGGAATTGTAATGAAGAATTAACAAAGGGTAGTAATGAAGAGGGATGGGAATACCATGGGAAAAGATTAAATGAAGGTGATTAGGGTAGATTTAGGATTTATTAAATTATTTTAGGATTGATGGGATTAATGAGGATTTTAAAATTGGGAATATGGGAATTAATTTAGATAAGGGGGATAATGATAAATTAGGATGAGGAGGAAGATAGAATACTTTATGAGGGAAAGGGTGTAATTTAAAAATAAAAGGGAAATGAGCGTGCTAAACAAGTGCGGAAAGCTAACGCAGGTGAAGACATAGGGAGGTGACAAAAATAGGTGTCTACAATACCACACTATTTCTTAAGGAAGATCTATTGTGATTTCTTCCTTAATGAAATACCAAATTATTTTGGTATTTGAAACTTCTACGGAGAATTCAAGGGATATTCATAGGATAGATTAGGTGAAATACACTTACATAACTAACCACTTACACCCCTCACTCACTCATCTATTCAACATTTTTCAATCCCTTCATTTTTGAAGGAGATCGTGGAGGTCAAACACTCCAAAGTGTATTATTTATTTCACAGATTATTTGGTTTGGTATGGAACCTATCTCTTCCAAGCTAATGATGTTGTTCCTTTAAGGAATCATACATCATATATTATAATATTTCATGCATATGGAATTCAAGATGCTCCATAACCTAGCTAAGATGCTCAGTAACATAGTTAGGCTACTCTAAAGGCTATTAAGGTTGCTCAGTCAAAGGATACACATCATGATTATATGATGGAAAATATCATAATCACAAACGCTCTATTGAGTCAACATTTGGTATTGACCAACACGCAATTTTACATGAAGTAAAATGCAATTTAGTATATATATATTGTACTAAATTTTATAATTAAGAATATTAATTCGTTATAAATGAAAATTAATGAGTAATGCATGTTTTTATAAAATTTTAGGGTCAACAAACATATCATGTATCACATTCCACTTCCTCACATTTTTTGCAGACACAATAACCCCTTAGGTCTAAATTTCTAATAAAGTATCAAATATTTTACATGTTAATTTATTTTTCATCTAGAGATGTTATCTAAAAATCAAAATTTGATGGTGAACACCTGCTACTAGACCTTCCACATCCAAGGACATTTATATGAGGGTGCATGTTGGGTAATTCATTGATGTGAGTTTTAGTATTTTTAATCGTCATTTATGAAGATAATGAGCTATGTTTAATGTATGCAGATAATTTCATGTAACTTTATATGCATAAGTTTCATTATTTTGGTTGGGTAACCTTGTTCTTATTTTCATTTGATGATCATTAGATATTGGATTTGTTATGGGAATAATGTCTATTATGCCTCTTACACATGTATGATCTAGTAATGTAAATTTCTTAATTAATTTCTTGTAGTAAATAACATCATTAGTGTAAATAAATTTAATTCATATGTTTTCTAATTTTCTTCTTCAAGGTTTATATAGGAAGAGGTGAGAACTACAGTTCATGCACCTACCACTAAGGTAGATTCTCCCGAGGTTATTTCCCTAAGTTTAATGCTGAGAGCTAGAGGATGATTAAGAGGGATTATGAGATTGTGGTAAGTATTTATTTGTAAGTAATGTCATTTTATATGTCATTAGTTGTATACTAATGTGTATATTGTTTATTTGTATTAATAGGTGGAGCTATAATCATCCCTTGAGCATAGGAGTTCTAATCGATGGAATGGAAATCCCACTTATGAGATCAGTTCTTCATCTTCTCATTATGCCAAGAGAACAAAATTATCGGTTCATCTCTTCCCAATAGGCCAAGAGAGCTAGAGTGTTCAATGATATCCCATAGTTTTCATGTATAGGAATTATTTGGTATGCCTTCTTGACATGTGGGAATAGATTTGTAATTTTCTTATGTATATTATTATACACATATATTGATTTCTTTATACATTCATTTTTTTTAAATTTTGTATGGGATCATTTCATTTATAAATAATTAGAATATACGAGAAAATAAATTTACTTTCAAACTTGTATAGTCAATATACCACTTTCTATATGTAGCTAAGTGGACTACAATAATTCCATATGTATGTTATGGTAACATGTATTACTAATATTAAATTTTAAATTATTATTTAAAAATGGGTATTAAAATCTATACAGTTAACACATAATTTAATCATTATTATAAACAATCAATTCCATCGATTATGATCATATAATGACAATGCGAACATGATCGACTTCTTATTATATCAATATCATTCTCATAATATTGTGTATATGTGGGTTTTCAATAAAATAATTATGCATTCTTCTTACTAAACACAACCTCTATTAACTATAAAACACACTTTCACATACCGTAGAGAGAGAAAGAGAGAGAGCTTGCAGTCAAATAGATTGTCAAAGGATGCTTGTAGATCTTATTGAGCCCCTTCTATGGTAGTTTATCCAAGGATTCTTGTAGATATTATTGAGCCCCTTCTATGGTAGTTTTTCCAAGATAAACCTATGTTATTTGATAATAAGATGCAATTATATATCCTTTTTGTTATCCAAAATAGGTACAACAACCTCCATAAATATTTCCTTGATTGATCAATCATGATGTAGGAGAGAGTCTTCGGTTTCTTTATAGTGCAAGGAGTTTGATAAAAGTGCTAAAATCGAAATCCTCTAGAAAAATAACTTTCTTCCTCTTCTTGGGAGTTTGGTACACTAGCCAAATGAGACAAACAAGGGAACTAGTTACTATTTAGAGGTATACAAGGAATCATCTAGAGGAGTAACACTAAGAGAGACACTAAACATAGAATCAAAGATAGGAGGGGTTGAAAAAATAGCCATGGGAAGAGTGGGAGAAAGAGAAAAGGAATAAATGGGAGAGGAACTCACAATAGAAATAGGAGTGGAAGATGGAGATGGAACATTAATTTGAGGATAACTCAAGGAGAGGTTGATCCCTAACGAAAGTGGGGAAGAGATGAAAAGACATTTTCTATGAGGTAAACATGCTAGTAAGAAATGGGAGAAGAGAAAATGAGAATGGATGATGTAATGACGAGGGATGTGGGAATAACATAGGCATGCAGTAGTAATGTGGTTGGAGTATAGGTTTGAGCAGGGAGGAGGAGAATGATGTGGTGAAACATGGGGTACCAAGGTTATAATATGGATGTCATGGGTGATAAGAGGTAAGGAAATGAGCACCACTTGTTGTTAGAGTAGAAGAAGTAGTAGACTTCTCTCCTTTTCTCACAAATCTGAATTTAATAGGCTTCATGAGTACCTTATTTTTATCTTTAGAGTCTTGACAAGGAACCACTAATACTAAGGATATCACATCATGCTAAGGTGATGGTTGACTATCTGAATATCCAACATCATAATATAACAATCCAAGTAAAAGTAAATCATTTCATCTTATACTTTTACCATCATCATCAAATATAATTAAAACATGCAGCCAACCCTCATCATCATCACATATCCATGTCATCATCAACATAAATCAAATAATCAACATTACACAACACACATATATCAAATCACGACAAAATGATATCATATATATATATATATATATATATATCAAAATAAAATGTATCAATACATCATTGCCCTCTAACAGGATCTCTCAAAGCAGATATACGTCGGTAAAATAATGAATCTTATAAATCCTAATATCCTACCCCTGCGAGAAAATCCTTCAGTCTACCTATCAGCCTCGTTACCTCTACCCTAGCCCTCTCCTCAATGTGGCTAAGCCACACTTGTGATTCTTGAAGACCCAGATCCACCTATCGTTATCTTCTATAGGTGCTCTCGGATTTGAGTGTCTTCGACAACTTATTTATCAAAATCTCCTCATATTACTTAGCCTCTATATCTATCAATTAATATTATAGCAAGAGATGCCATCTTTCCTCCCAAAGTGGTACTTTCTGCATCTACCACCGCATCCTTGATAACTAGTATAGTAGAAAGATATCTAAAATAGACCCTATAGGCCTCCCTCTCTTGACGCTTTCAGGTCCCTATTCTATAAAATCGTGTCCCTTTCCTAGACCGCAACATCTCTCTCCACCTCATCCGATCGAACTCAAGATCGCACCTATTTTAACTCAACAGCCTCTCCAAATCCTCCATTTCCACCTCCTCCTAGAGTTTCTTTTGCATCTCCCCCAATCTCCATCTCCTCTACCTCCTCCTCTCCTCCCTCCACATCCACCCTAGCTTCCCATATAGTGGTCATCAAGTCACCAAATTCAGCTCCAACTCCTACATCATCATCTTCATCCCATGTTGCATTCTCCTCCTCTAATGGATCAGCCATAACGAGCTTGAGAACTCTCTGTCAACCTCCTCTTTCCTATAAAAAATAGAAGCATATGGTATAGTCAGGATGACCCCAAAATGTTGTCACACTCGATCAAAATGAATGAAATTGATTATCTCTAACCATCTCCTTTGAACCCAATGTGTCCACCTCATCCTAGAAAACTCATAATCTACTCCTGGACATGCATGGATATCCCTATGTGACCTCCATCTAATTCTATCGGTCTCTAACTTCACAAACTGATCGACGTACTAATCCACTCTTTTGTCACCCTATCTCTAAAGACCTGGTTGGCCCTCCATCTCAAGAATCTAACTGCCATCTCTATGTGATCTCCAGTGACCCACAAAATCCCTTGTAGCCAAATCAACTCAATGTGCTCATAGGCCCAATAGTGAAGCAAGAAATCTACATTTAATACTAATCTATTTCCTGCCATGTACTGTCAACACCAATCCAGCACTATGATAATTCTTTACCGGGAACTCCTCGTGCTATGATTATTTACTAATGCACATCTTTTAGTTTAGTGGATGGAATTTGGAAACACAATAACAAACATAACACAAGAATACCATAGACTATGATAAGAAGGAATAATGATAAATCTAAAATATCAATGTAAATTATAATATTAACATGAAATTGTTATAATCTCACCCATGAAGTACTTCAAGTGTTACCGAATTCACTTGCCTTCCACTAATACTATGGGAGAAACTTCACAATTACACCTCTTAATGGATTCTTTAACACACCTTCAAAATGATGGCTTTCTTTACACACTTTCTCATACAATATTTCTCACTACTTCTTTCTATGCTAAACGAGGGGGTGGCCTCTCTATTTATAAAAATTTCAGGCTTATCCATCTTATATCTAGGATAGGATAAGAAATCCACTCGACGAATCATATTCCATACCTTAACTCTTATGATTACATGTAAGATTATCTTTTAAGATAAGATAAACCTTATCATTTCACATGGGTTCCACATTTTTAGAATTTTTACAAATAAAATACACAAAATATTTATGACCTCACTCCTTGTCCTTATTACTAATATAATATTTCTAATTCCTAATCATGTAGATCCTACTTCTCTACTTACCCCAACTTTGACATTTTAACATTACCGGACCACTTACGACAAATATTTACTTTTTACCACAACATTCCTATTGTAATTTTGACTATTACCCTACTATACATTATTGGCGGTGTCGTGCCGCAGCAACGCTTATTATCTTCTATCGACACTACTTCTAATTATAATTAACAACATCCTATTCCTAATACATACATTAATGAAATAGAAATTATGGAGGAAAATTTTAGTGTCGACATCTTCCCCTTCCTAGATTCTACTCCATCCTCGGAGTAGACTATTCTCGTGCTTGGAATTTTTTAGTTTGTCGTGGTTGACCCATTTCATAGTCGGTATGTACCATTTTCATGCACAGCTGCTATTTTGTAGGGCCCCATCCATTTTGGAAGAAATTTTCTGTCTTCTTATTTTGTATCTTGAATCATATACTAGGACCAAGTCATTCACATGAAATGGAGACCAATGGATCTTTTGATCAAAGTATTCCTTTTGCTTCATTTTCTTCTTATAGCTTGTATCCTTTGCTATTTCCCTCATTTCCTCTAGCAAATGAAGATGTACCAAACTTTCTTTTACTGAATCACTTTCATCCATCCTTTCATTTTTCATAACTCTCATAGTGGGAATATCAAACTCAATAGGAAGAACTGGATCAATGCCATAAGCCAACTGAAATGGGGAGTACCACTGTTGCTGACTTTGATGTTTCCTATATGCCCACAATGTTGCATGAATCCTTTTATCCCACTTATGTACCTGCAAGGCTGCATCTTTTGCTAGAATTTGACACAACATAAAATTTGTTCGTTCCACCTGTCCATTTGTGCTTGGCTTGTATGTTTTTTCCTTCCTGTGCTTAATAGAAAACTTATTGACTAGGGCTTCTACCACCTCATTAATGAAGTGGCTTCCTTGATCTGTTACAATTTCTAATGGACAACCAAATATGGTGATAATGTGTTCATATATGAACCTTGCCACTTCATCCATGGAAGTTATTTTCAATGGCCTAGCTTCAACCCACTTGGTTAAATAATCTATGGCAACTACAATATACTTATTTTGGCATGGGGTAGTTGGAAGTGGACCTACAATGTCTATTCCTAACTTTTCAAAGAGACCAAGTGGAAGAATAGGGCATAATGGAGCTGATGAAGTCTTACGGTTACCATGTGTTTGAAAAATATCACATGTCTTACAATAATTATAACAATATCTAAAAAGAGTGGGCTAGTGATAACCTGCATCCAAGATCCTTCTTGCTGTAAGTTGTCTAGAAAAGTGCCCTCCACATGTACCATTGTGGAATTCTTCTATCATCTCCTTCCTTTGATCATGTCCAACTGCCATCTTATACTTTTCATCGAGTCCTATTCAAATAATACTCCATGCGAGAATAGAATATGGACGATGGCTTGAGTAATCTTCCTCTTAGTCTTTGCATTGGCACCATCAGGAAACTTGAATTCATTCAGATAATTCCAAATATCTATGTATTCACTAGGGATTGTGTCAAGGGATAACAATGCTGCATCTGGGAAATCATCATCATCACAAGATGAACCTAAACCATCATAGGCTTGAGAGAGTGCATCTGCATTGACATGCTTCTTTCTTGGCCTATCTATAATATCAAATTCAAATTATTGTAGTAAAATTATCCATCTTGCTATCCTCCCTGATGGGTTAGGCTTATTTACAATATATTTTAGAGCCCGATGATTTGTTACATCTATAAATTTTTACCCTAGCAAGTAATTTCTAAACTTCTTTACAAAGAAAATGATAGCTAGAGCTCTTTTTCGATTCTGATGATAATTTACCTCAACACTACTCATTTGTCTTCTCCCAAAGTAAACTAGATGTTCATTCCCATTTTCATCCTTTTGGCTCGAGTAATTCCTAGTGCTGCATCTGAGGAATCATTATACACAATGAATGGCTTGCTCCAATCTAGATTATTTAAAACAGGTGAAGACACCAGGGGTTCCTTTAGTTGTTCAAAAGCTTCATGCGCCTTATTTCCTGGTTCATAAGTAACATCCTTCTTCAAGAATCAAGGGTTAGTGGTCAGTGTATCTTTGAGAAATTCTTGATGAACCTTCTATAGTAACCCACATGGCCTAAAAATGATCTCAACTTACTTATATTCATAGGAAATGGTAACTCTTTGATTTTTGAAACTTTATTAGGATCAATACTAATACCATCTCTCTGGATACAACATGCCCTAACAAAACACCTTTAGAACATTCAAAGACACACTTTGTAGAGTTTATTGAGGCTTGTGCTTCATCTAACCTTTGAAATGTTGTCTCCATCAGTGCAGGTGGTCCATCTTACTCTCATAGATGTAAAAATCATCCAGAAATACTTTGATGAAGTTCCCAATGTAGGGTTCGAACACCCTATTCATCAAACGCTGGAACATTGCTGGACCATTACACAACCCAAAAGGCATAACTCTATAAGCAAACGTTCCCCAAGGAGTGATATATGTGGTCTTTAGCTGATCTTTCTCTACTATACAAACTTGGTTGTATCCGCTATATCCATAAGCAAAACTATAACACTCCTAGCCAGCTACTTCATCCAAGATCTAATCTGAGAATGGAAGAGGGTAATGATCCTTCTTTGTTGCCTTATTGAGCTTCCTATAATCAACACAAATGCATAGCTTCCCATTCTTTTTATTGAGATCACAATGGGAGAAACCCATTCTAAATTATCCACAACAAATATGAATCCTGCATCAAGCAACTTATCTATTTCTTCTTTTATAGTCTTGGAAAATTAGGATTCATTCTATATGGCATTTGCTTTATGGGCTTAGCACCATCTACTAGCTCAATAGAATGTTCTACCCAACTTACTTGATGGAGTTCCTTGTAATCAAAAGTGAATAGGTGTATGTACCTTCAAAAGAGTTGGAGGTAGGATTCCTTCTCACTCTCCATCACAACATCACCAATCTTTATTTGTTGGAGACGATCATCAATTTCTTCTTCAGATAATTTTATGGGTTCATGAGTCGGTGTGACTGGAAGGATATCCATGACCAAAACATCAACCTCACTTTATTCATCTTCTATGTCCACTTCACTAGTACTAGAGTAATCAGAGGATGTCCAATCATCAGTTTCATCACTTGAATCCACGTGTTCTATCTTATGATGTCGAGGATCATTCTTATCTTCACCCTCTCTCTACCACGTCCAAGTGTCATAAAGCCTTCATTCCAGTAGTTTCTTGCATGAACTCTCCTTAGCCATGGTCTTCCCAATAACATTGGGTACAAAACAGTACCATTTTTCATCACTTGAAAGTCTACCACACATACAACACCCATAACAAATATTACAACATTTGAAACAACACCTTCTCGGTATAGTTTTTCCCTTATTTAATGACCTTAACATAAGTGTTGAGGGGCGATCAATTTTAAACCCAACATATTAATTACAGACTCGATCATTAAATTAACTCGCACCACATCCATTAAATAAGACATCATGAATTGAAATACCATTACATAGTACCTCAGCTTGTGGAGCATAGGGATCCGTCTCTGCCTCTAAAATAGGGACCTCAACATCCTTCCATCATCGAGCATTGAGTCCACTTCTTACCTCCCGTATCTTTTCGAAAGACATAGCCAAGAGTTGACCATATGTAATATTTATAGGCCTTTTGGATAGATCTTCTAAGATGGAGTATGGTCCTTGTCCCTATGAAATCAAAAATCCTGCACACCCAACTTTCTTCTCCTATGTTTCTTACTAGTTTCTCCTTTCATCTTCTTAGGATCATTTCCATCTTGGTTATCTTTTTCTTTCTTTCTTTTGTTACAAACACATCTACTTCATTATTTATGCTCTTATCTACTACATCAAAAGAATTCACAGGTGCTTTTCCTTTATCATTATCTCTTGTACTAGATGTAGAAGCTCTATCTAGACAATTATACTTATAATGACCCTTTTTATAACAACCATAACATACAACTTCAAAATATTTCTTTTTGGACCTCTATCTCCTCTTTGAGAACTAAATTCTTTTCCTTTAAGAAGATTAATAGTTAATCGGCCCATCTTCCCGAGTAGATCTTCATACTCGGTAGATGTACTAGGAGAAATATTTGTGTTCACCGAGAGTGGTTGTGGATTCGGACCAAAAGTGTTGGTGTAGGCTCTACTTTAGCAACATTTTCTTTAGGATCCTCTTCCATGCTTTCTTCTTGCCTTCTTGTAATCTCCTTTGCTTGTTCAATGGTTACTGGGTGGTCATAATTCACTCATTGTCTAATCTCTGGCTTCATCCCAAGAATGAAGTGCTTATAGAGGAGATTATCCACGCCATTCATCAACCCATCCGCTAATCCTTCCTTCCGGATCTGGGCATCGAGCTTCCTCCTTAGCTCTAGAACACAATCATGATAATCCCTTATGTTCTCCTTCTCTCCTTGGGATAGCTTTGTGATATCGATCATGAGATCTACATATTTCAGTTGTTCACCAAATTCTTCAAGAAAACTTTCAGTTAATAAATCCCATGAGTTTTTCACATTATCACCTAGTGTTTCAAACCACCTAAGGGCTGAACCATCCAAAAAGGTAGGAAAAAATTCAGTTCATTGTTCCCTTCTTATAAGGCCATTACAAATACAAGATCGTTTAAACTCTTGAATGAAAGAGGAAGCATATTCATTAGATTGGGCTGAAAAAACAGGAATCTTCCCCATTTTCAAAATTAACCACAATGAAATACCAACCCTCAAGTACAATCAACAAGACTTATGTGCACAAATAATTGGAATCACTATAATAGAAAATAGAAATGACCACAGTAAACTATGGTAAAACTTGACTTACTGTGGTAAAATTGACTTTAATGTGGTAAACACTATTTATAGTAAAAGTAAAGTTACTCATAAAGAAATACTATTCATGATAAAATGTGAATTTACTGCGGTAAATACTATTCACGGCAAAAAATGACTTTACCATGGTAACTACTATGCACAGTAAAAACAAGGTTACCCTCCAAATGTTTTCTGACTAAGTGGGAATATCTCTCTAGAAAATCCACCAATGAGGAATGGTCCCAGCAACGGAACCAAAATGTCAACACCAATCCGACACTATGATAATTATTTACTGGGAACTCCTCATGCTATGATTATTTACTAATGCACAACTTTTAGTTTGGTGGATGGAATCTGGAAACACAACAACAAACATAACACAAGAATACCATAGACTATGATAAGAAGGAATGATGATAAATCTGAAATATCAGTGTAAATTATAATATTAACATGAAATTGTTACAATCTCACCCATGAGGTACTTACAGTGTTACTGACTTCACTTTCCCTCCACCAATACTATGGGAGAAAATTCACAATTACACCTCTTAATCACTTCTTTAACACACCTTCAAAATGATGGCTTCCTTTACACACTTTCTCATACAATATTTCTCACTACTTCTTTCTATGCTAAATGAGGGGGGTGGCCTCTCTATTTATAGAAATTTCAGGCTTATCCATCTTATCTCTAAGATAGGATAAGAAATCTACTCTGACCAATCATATTCCATACCTTAACTCTTATCATTACATGTAAGCTTATCTTTTAAGATAAGATAAACCTTATCATTTCACATGGGTTCCACATTTTTAGACTTTTTACGAGATAAAATACACAAAATATTTATGACCTCACTCCTTGTCTTTATTACCAATATAATATTTCTAATTCCTAATCATGTAGGCCCTACTTCTCTACTTACCCCAACTTTGACATTTTAACATTACTTTGGACCACTTATGACAAATATTTACTTTTTACCACAACATTCCTATTATACTTTTGACTATTACCGTACTATACATTATTGGCGGCGTCATACCGACAACACCGTTATCTTCTATTGGATGCTACTACTAATTATACTTAACAACATCCTATTCCTAATACATACATTAATGAAATAGAAATTATGGAGGAAAATTTTAGTGTCGATCGTACATCGATAGTTCATGGTACACCCGAGGTAACAAGTAAATCCTCGAAAGTAAATATTATCCGGTGATCCACTATATCTACAACCACACTAGCTAGTTCCCATGGAAATGAGCTCCTCCTATGTCTAGAAATACATAGCAAGACACTTTCATCATAACCAAAAGATCAAATGGCTGCGAGGTATTCCTTCCTCGTACCTCAGCTCATATGAAAATGCACCTGAAGAAAACCTAATGTGGGGTGCATCGGCTCCAAATATCAATGTCAAAACCACTAACCTACTGTCATATGTGAAGGGAACTATCTTTTCCCCTATTTATGAAATCTCAAAATCCTATACACATCTTCTAAGGTGATGGTCATCTCCCTATCCTAAACAAGAAGGTCCTAGTCTATTGGTCCCATCTCTCCACCAAAGTGATCATCAATCCCACATCTCATGGGATCCTCTGATAATTCCTAAATCCACCTAACCACAATGTAATTAAGTGATCCTACTCGACATCCTGTCACATCTCCTCCGATCTGCTTTCGTATAGAGTAGAAACTGTCTCTCAAATATAAGGTCTCTCTAGCCTGCAATCACGATAAAACATGAAAACATCACGTTCAAAATCCATTAAATTTAATCAAAAATAAAATTTAATCCTAAACCCAATCCAAATCCACTAAATTTCATCAAAATCCCAATTTAGTACAAAATCTAATAAAAATCCATTAAATTTAATCAAAAATCAATTTAACCCTAACTAAATCCAATCTAACCCTAGTTAGTGCCGACCCAAGTTGGTTCAACGTGTCTTGGGGCTGATCGATGTGCCTTTGGGCTTGGTCGACCTCAACCCACTTGGTCACTTTGTCAATTGCCCATGGTGTCATCCACTTTTTCTAAAAAATGCAAAAAAAAAAAAAAACTACAAAATTAAATTAAAAACAAGCTTGAGGTTTGTTACTCACCATCCTCCCAGGACCCTCTAACATTTCCTTATAGCTCCTTTGACCTCCATTTCTCGCTTTTCTCTTTAATTTCTCTAATCTCTGAAAATAAGCATCGTCAATCGAAACCTATGCTTATATAGCCACCGACACATGGTCATCGTGGACCCCCTTGGGTCATTGTCGATTGACCTTAGTTTCCATTGATCGTAGCCTTGGTAGCCTTCAATTTGGCTTCCCTGGTCTTTGTTTATGACCTCTTCTTGGGCATTCTTCAAATTCCACCTTTGTGGCCATCTTTATTTTCCCTTTAGGGCATTCTATTTCAATATTTTGGTCCTATCCTTTTGCGATCTCAAAGTTTAATTTTGTGGTCATCTTGTCTCCCTCTTTGGGCATTTTATATTTCAATCCTATTCAATTTTTACACAAAACCCACCCTCATCACCATACAATCTCCCTCTTGGGAATATTATTTCAGTACTCACATTTTTGGCCTTCTCTCATGTTCTTTCTTGGGCACCATTATTTTGAACCTCATCCTTTATGGACACATAGTTTTTTCACTCAATTCCTCATGTATAAAGGATTTTGCAATTATTTGTGCATAATTTGATGCTCTCTTATGACCCCATGTTCATTTTATATTACATATATATATGAGATCTTTCCCATTTTATTCTCTCCATTTTTCAGTGATCTTCACCCACTCGCTAGCCTGTAGAGCATTGTCGCACATCTCTATTGAGACCACAATTCTCCCTCTACTAATGTGATATTGGAGTCACCTCCATGGTTGTCATTTTTATTGTGATCCTTTTTAGGGAATCTTTCCTTGGTAATTCTTTAACCCATTTTTCTTTACCCACTCACCCTTCATCATCTCCTTTTTTTTCAAATGCGTCATCGATTTCCTTTGGTGTCATCGATCCCCCATTTAAGGGTGGGCTCATCATCTACCTTCCGTCAATCCTCATCATACCATTTGTCTCTCACTATTTTTATCTCATGGCTTACTAGCACAAACCACTCAACAATAGGGGCAATGTAGACACCTAAATCTGGTATCCCTACCCTTTTACGTAAAGCAGAGAACCAAATTTAACACAACAAGAGTATTCTATTCAACATATTAATTCATTTGGGATTAAATGCATATATAGCCTCTCTTGAACTCGTACAAGTATGGATTCAAGGAATATCTTTAGATCAAATAATAACCCCTCAAATCTCTCTATTATTCTCTCACCTAGAATATCTCCTAGTAATATATTCCCACATATCACTAACAAACCCATCTAATACAAAACAACATGATTTATTTTCATAAATCACTCACACTAATAATTAACTATATTATTAATATGAGTTGTATTAACTCATTATTAATAATATTACAATTTATTAATAATGTTACACAATATATTTGTAACATTCACTCCCCTATTGTTAACATTATTAATTCCCATATACACTCCCCTAATGTTGACAATGTAGAAAAAATAATCACACTTTCTTTTGTAGCTTGTTGCCTATGCATGCTCATGATCTGGATGGTTTTACAAGGACAACCAACAACCTCAACAAGGATGGTTTTACAGGACAACCAACAACCTAAAACAAAGGATGGTTTTACAGGACAACCAACAACCCAAAAATCATGTTGCTACTTTTCCTTTGTGCTTTCATCTATCCACTATGTATTTCCTTTAGGGAATATGTAGGAACCACTACTTACTGAATACAAACTGAATAGAGGGAAAATTGAACATTGAGACCATGTTCTAGTTCCCCCCCTCAATGTGAACATTTCACTTATTCAAACAGGAACTCTGAAATCATATTGCACACAACTGAAATAAACTACAAATCTGAAATAAAACACATACACACACACACACACTACCACCACAGCTTTATGCAACCCCATTATTGGTGACTCGACGAGAGGTCACTGATTGACCTCTAACCTCCGTTGCATCGTCCTCCAATAATGTCATTGCTAACTCAACGAAAATTATAGTTGAGGACGAGACATGTTCCCTATCATGATATAGGGCGGGGGTCGAAGGATAGAGCCCACGAAGCCGAGAATGATTTTCATTTTCATTTTTCTTAAAAATTGAGTGGCGATTACATCAAAACACACTTATTTGACCTTTTTTTAAACAATTTTTTGACTCTTACTAACAACATGACTTTTATAATAACAATATAACACGATAAGGACTAAACACACCAAGACAATATGATACTAATGTCATACAACACTTAGAAGAAACTTTGTAATGGACAAGACTGAAAGCATTATACTAATGCAATAATAATATATCTAAATAATACCATACCCTATACCATTTTTCCAATGATGACTATATAATCTTTTAAGATTTTGATAACTTTGCACTATGAAACTTAAAGAATCTAAGTACCCTAAATCTAAACATGACTAGAATAATCCTCTACAAAACAATTAAACTTATGACCAAATACCAATGACTAAACAATATTGACCTTTGAATGATGCCTAAACTAGTTGATGCACTGAAGTCGAGCTTGAGTTAGATTCACAGGTATGCATATCTGAGCTTTTCAGTCCGTGAAGGATCAATGTGGAGTTGGGGATCAGAATGAGCCATGTGTTGATGGAGTCCGTGCCAATGAACTGTGTAGTTTAGTCCATAAAATAAGATAGATAATTATGTCAAGATCCACGAAGGATGATGCAATCACAATGATAATCCACGTAGAATGATATTGTCATGAAGACCTTTGCTAAACTTGTCACAATTTGCTCCAAGTGGTAAAAAATGAAATGAGTCTATTCCATCGTTGAATGGATTAAGCCTTGAGACATACAATCAAATCCAATGTGGATGAACCAAACAAGGAGCAAACTGTGTATGCACAATCGTGACACCATGGAGTAAATGTCAATGGATTCGATGACAGGTTGTAGTTAGCTATAAATTAATAACTAATGTTGTGACTAATTTAAATTGTGACTAGATCGGGAGCTTCAATGCATAGAATATGGTAGAAATTGGTATGTCAGATTTAGGTGATGACACAACTAACATGGATCTTGGAATGCATGCCCCTCAAGACTGAGTGAACACATGGATTCGACCAACACAATATATAATGATCCAAATAGCCTTCCTTTCTCTGAAAAAAATGTGAGGACTAATAAAATGAATTTTGAAGAACCATGCATCGGAATCGGCTATGAAGGATTATGCATGTGAGCAGGTCCAAAATGTTATATTGGATATTTGATCATCGCATGTCTGGAAGTTTTGTTGCTGCATGCAACCTTTGTGAAGACTGTAATACTCACTGATAGACATACAATATTCCTCTCAACAAAAACTCAGGACTCTCATTATACCTGCTCTGATACCAAATGTAAGTAGAGAACCAAATTTAACACAACAAGAGATATTCTATTCAACATATTAATTCATCTAGGATTACATGCATATATAGCCTATTGAACTCCTACAAGTATGGAGTCAAGGCATATCTTCAGATCAAATAATAACCCCTCAAATCTCTCCATTATTCTCTCACCTATAATATTCCCACATATCACTAACAAACCCATCTAATACAAGCTACATGATTTATTCTCATAAATCACTCACACAACTAATTAACTATATTACTAATATGAGTTGTATTAACTCATTATTAATAATATTACAATTTTTTAATAATTTTACACAACATATTTGTAACGGTTTGCTCGCATGTGCATATTTTATTAGGATCCTACCTAGTTCTCCTTTTAATTAAATACATCCCTTGAATTTAATTAAAATCCCCATCCCATGATCTTTAATTAATTTAATTAATTAAATCTAATTAATTAATTAATTAATTAATATCCACATCATATCATGCCCTAATCCACTTTCTATTGAGGATTATTTTATCCTAAATAACTATCCTATGCTTTTTCCTAGCTTTCTTCCTATCTATTTTTATGCCCTAACTAATTATGATTTATCCCCACGAAATATAAACCTGCACGAGATGATTTAAAACACCTTTCCAACTCTTAAAAACATGAAATCATGCCAAAAACACAAAAATATAGCCCATTTGGGAAACATTCCCCGTGGTTGGTGGTGACCTAGCCCATTCATCCTTGAACCTGTAAAACTAAGTTAAATCTTTCCGAAAAGAAATCACAAATTAGATACATGTGAAATTTAGAGATTTCTCATGCCTAAGCATTCCTGCAATAGTTCTGAGACTTCTTGAATCTTCTTGGAATGTGTTTGCATCGCTCACAATCATCCTTCGTGAGACTTATCATTATCTTGGTGTTGCTTTATTTATCTTTTATCAAATTATCTTTGTATTGCTTATGTCTAATCTTTTGTAGGTTCAGATTAGCTTCTACAACACTCATAACTCCCTCAAATACCTTATATTCCATCTTCTTTACTTACAGGTTTCCCTTTCTACCCACTTATCGTCGGACTTATTTGAATTTATTATAGTCACCTTCGACCCACCATGGTCGTCGCTTTCAATGAACTGTGGTCCCGATTCCCAATCTACTCTTTCAAATCTTAGTTTTTTCCATTTCTCTAGTTTCCCCTCCCTTAGATAATTTATGCAGCTTACTTCAACATACACAAGCCTCTTCTGCATTCAGATTGTATCCAGATATTTTAGGTATTGCATATTCATTCTACATTCTAGATCTTCTCAACCAGGTCACCATCAACCTGCCTCTACACATCTTGAGTCACCTTCGACCTAGACTAGGTAACATTTAATTTGTATTTATTTCAATCAAACTAGATCTTAATTTTTAGTACTTTTTTTTCTTCATGCAATTTCTTTCTCAATCCTTTATTTCAATCTTTCTTTAAAACGAGGGTTGACATCCGCCAAGGAAGTTAACACTTCTCGGATCTACTTTGTTGGGAAACCCCTGCATATCCCATATAATCAATCTCCTTTTCATTATGTATTATTTATAGGTTGTTAGCTTCTAGAAGTAAAGATCCATAATCACTTTGCACACATTCATCCATCACATCACATTAGAGGTACTATAAACCCTGCATGTTATGAGTTGTTAGTTGCTTTCATTACTAGTTTATTCATTTGATTAGGAATGAAGAAACTTATTCAACATGATGATCAAGCCTCACAAGTGTCATAATAAAATAAGGATGATCATTTAAATGATGTGAAAGAGCCATACTAAGTGATGCAAGATATCTAGGGTAGAAAGATTCATAAGAACTAGTATGCATAAATAAGGACCTAGCAAGAGTTTGTATATAAGGACAAGGGGGTGAAGGTATAACCTCATAGAAATAAAAGGATTATACTTTTATGTAGTAATTATATGTGTAGTAGTAATATTAATATGTAAACCATTATTTCCAATAATACCCAACACAAGAAAAGAAATTGTAAAAATTACAAGAGTAATGTATATGAGTACATAAAAGAGATTATTGTGACTTTATTAAATGGGGTTTTATAATGGATATGATAACCAAATAGAGGGTGTGTGGTATTTTTGAACGCCAAATATGCACTTTTTAAAAGTATTTGTGAGTCATTAATTGGTTGTATATACCATTCCTCTAGTAATACCGATGGAGATATATGATTATTTTGTAGTATCGATTGTTTCTCTTTTTTGCAATCCATTTGAATGTTTCTATTTGTGGTGGTAAATTATTAAGAGCTCCATTTTGAGGGATATATCTCATAGGAGTATGAGAAATAATTACTTCTAAGGAGATACATATTGAGATATTGCAGCCTCTGTAGATTGATATCACCTAGTTGAAGGGGATCTACTTAAATATCATGTAGAAAATGTTACTATTCATTTTTATTCAATCAAATCGAGTTTATGATCTAGTGAATAAACATCATTTTCATGACACCCATTATTTTTTTGGAAGTTATAAAAATGTCAATCTTTTTCATGCTCAAGTTGATGTGGAGCGTGATGACCATTAGAGGGTGGGCGAATCAATCACTTATCAAGTAGGGTGAACAAAATATCATGCAAAAGATCAAGAGATTTATCGAAATGTAATTGTTTTTCTTCAGGATAATAGAAGGCCTTGTAATAGTTGTAGGTTTAGGTGTAATATGATAGGAATTACTATCTGATGCAAAACTCGAACTTAGTTTGAAATAGAATATGAAGCATTAAAAACATTTATTTAGTATTGTTTATTTCTTTACTATATTTAAAAAGAAATTCAAAAACTATTAAAATATACCATAAATCCTTAATATTAAAGCAATTATAAAAATAATCAGCTAATAATATAAAACTATACAAAAACATTAGTTAAACAAAAATTATTTTTAGTGGTGTTCGGTGGTAGAGCTAGTGGGATGCAATTTGCATGGGTTCACCCAAAGGAGGTTCGGTGAACCCCCGATGTTAGCACCTACATGGCCCATTTTTTCCACTAATCCATTTAGAGGGTATTAAGGTACGACTAAATATGTCACTTTGGATAACATATATTTAGGTATAATTTATAAAAAAATTATTTGTGTTTTGAAAATAAGTTTTAATATTTTTAATTATTCCTAAACTATTGTATTTTCATAAATTTAGTGCTTCCCATTCAAGACATTGAAAAATAGTAAAACATTTCTAAAAATGAAAATAATATTTTGATACATTTAAATGTCTTCATTGCACTCATGAAAGAAAAAATCAATTTTGAGATAAATACATATATATATATATATATATATATATATATATATATATATATATATATATATATATATATATATATATATATATATATATATATATATATATCATCTATAACATCTATAAATCCCTAAATTAAATGATATTTTCACTAAAAATTTGATTTAAAAAAACAAAATAAAAAAATACTAAACAAAATCCAAACACTTGATATTTGAGTCTAAAACTTATACCTTAAATTTCTTGATAAAGAAATAAGTTCTAACTGCTTTAAAGGACGTAGGAGAAGTGTCACTCTACTATAAAATAAGAAATAACCTTTGAACAAAATTACTTAAAAAAAAAAAAAATCAACTATTTTAAATTTATAATAGGCATGGAAGAAACAAAAATGGGAATATCATTTTAACATCTTATAGGAAGAGTAGAGCATAGATAGAAGCATTGTTAGTATTTCTAGGAGACAAGGATGAAATACAAGTAGACATATCATTGATTTATTAATGAGAAATAGAAGAAACACAAGTAGGAATATTATTAAGGCATTCATACATATAAACTTGGTTATTACTAGAAATATCAATATCAACATGTGTGATGTCATCTATAGGAGGGTAACATTCATCATCGTAAAAGTTAGAAACACCCTCAATGAATGTATTATATGGAGGATAGACCTAGTCATGTGAAACATCTATTAGAACATCTATGGCATGAGATTATAGTTTTGTAATGAAATTATGACAAGAATTTAAATGAATGTAGAAATATATATAGATTCAATAATATAAATAGTGAGATAAATTGGAAATTAAATAACATATTGACACAAGATTTATCATAGGAAATATTGAAGGTAAAAACCCACCCAAGAATGCACATCTAGTTATATTAAATATGAGGAATAATTCCTAATAAATACAGTCAACCAAAAACATTCCCACTCACTTCTTTAATTTACACTATTTTTAATTCATAGTAGTATTACACGTGTGTGTCAATTTGCAATGAAAATCACCCTTTTAAAGAGTGGGTGAGTTGGTTTTAACCTTGTGGTTAAACTAACACATCTTTTAAAAATAAATTTAATCGATAAATAATTTAACTCTATTATTAAATATAAAGTCATATGAATTATTATATAAGTTATAAATATAAGTTTATAATAAATTTATTTAGAGGAGATGTGTTTTGTTGTGGAGGACCATACTTAGGTGTGTCCCCATTGTTGAGTATGATGCCAACATGGGAACCTAGTTAGTTACTATTAGAATAAGTATTTTTGTGTTTTTGGTTTTAGGATATTTTTCGGAGTGTAAAATTATATTTTTAGAATTCTATTTTTAGATTGGAAGTGTTAGTTAGAGTGCGATTCACTAGACGTGTAATTAAATAATGTCAAATCATTATGCACTCATCCCTAATATGTGTGGAATTGTGTGTGTATGTGTGTGTGCGCGTGACTGTATTTTGTCTTATTTTAATCTATTTCTATTTTTAGGAGAGGTTGGGACACCTAGTTTAGTTAGTGTGCAAAATAGACTATGAATGTGTCACTTAAACTAATAATGGATTCTCACATGTTGACCATATATAATTTGTGGATGCTAATTGTCATCATGAATCTATTTTAAATATTTTTTAATTGAATTTATTTCATTTAGGAATTTTTTTCGCATTATTATTCTTTTACTTGATGCGCAAATTTAGAAAACTCTTATTGTAATGACTATATTAGCATTGTTTCTTGATTAATTAATTAAGCAATAGTGGGGTGGATATTTCCAAGTAGAATTTTATTTTGCATTGTGTTAATATATAATTTTATTTTTGGTATTTACATAGAAACTTAGTAATCTTTGTATTTAATGTTTGTATTTATACAATGCATATGTGTTCATTAATATCACTTATAAGAAAACTAATTGAATTCCTAAGTAATCTAGGAAAGATTAGATAATCACTAGCTTCATTTAGAGAGTATTTCATATTTAATTTTCACTTCTTCTGCATAAAAACCTTTACTTTATATCATATCCTCATTAAGGAAGTTTTATAATGGTTTTAAAAAATTATCGAAACCATGACCGCTTCTATAAATATTCCCGTTTCAAGGAGACAAATTTCAGTATTGAAGAAATCAATTTAAGAAAATTATTATTTGGAAAGGATTTTTGGAGAATATTACTAATGGATACACTCCACATAATAATTTTAATACTTAGTCTCAAGATCATAGGAAAGTAAAAATTAATAAGAAAATGTACATGCACAAGATTTTGTATATCTCCAAAGTGTAAAAGATCGTAATATCTATCCAAGAATTAAGGAAGTAAAAGGCTATACTAAGGTAACAAAAGAAAAAATTCAAACTTTTAAAATAATTTTTAAAAATTTGAGAATATCATATAACGAAGGAGTTAGAAAATATTTCATAAATATAATTGATTTAGTGTATAAAATGATAATTTATGGAGTAACCATATAATAAAATCTTATAGTAAAGAAAAAATTTAGATATTTGACATAAAACTAGCTAAATATTGTGATCACTCTTGATAAGTGTAAGGACATGAACAATATAAGTGTTGATGAATTAGTGGGTTCTCTTTTATCCCACGAGGATAAAATGATACTATATGTAGGAGATTTACAATAGACTTTAGAACAAAAATTACAACCAAGGCAATTATTTCAAAAATAAATATCAAGATAACTTCAAAATATAGGCAAGAGACACCTTGTCATTATTGTAAAACAAATAGGACATTTTATCAATGATTGTGGGATACTAGAAAAAAATAAAAAAGTTAATCAAGAGGTGAAAAGAAGGCATTTCATGTTGAACAAAATGTGGTTCAAGATGAATGAAATTATTGTCTCTCATGAAATGTGGGATTATATGATGGAGACATTTTGTGGTTTCTTTATTTTGGTTCAAATCAAATGATAAGTCAAAAATATGGTTTCAACAAGTTAGGTGATTCCCTAAAAATCCAAACACAATTATGAGATGGAAAGCCCATTCAATTTGAAGGAAAAAGTGACATGAAACTTACCAAAAGTAAAGGTATGGTAATAAGTATTCCAAAATCATATCCTAAGAGTGTGTCACACATGTTTACATGATATTTTTGAAAGAAAAATGTACAAGTTTTGTTATCCTCATAGTAAATCTACAATTATTTCTAGGGATTGTATTTTTTAAAAATGAAATGTATTCTAATCATCAAAAAATATATAAAAGGTTCATAATTGAAAGGGAGAATCATCTCAAATATATTTTGAGATCTTACAAAACCCCGTACATATGTCTAGTTCAACTGAAATAATACTAGCTCTTCCCAAGAGACTAATCATCCATCTACGCCCACACCAAGAAAGAAAAAACATTTATTGAATCCAAAACCAACAAAGATAATGTTGGATTAGAATAATGATATGATGAATATATGGATTGAAGATAAATAAGTTAAATTTTTGGATTATGTTTATGATGAAAATGCTATTTTAACATTGTTATCTATGGCTAGTGAACTTATAAGTTATGTAGAAACTAGTCAAAGGAAAGAGTGTGTTGATGTGTTTCATGTCTAGTTTAACCATTCATGAGTGTGTATTTTTACCATATTAAAACACATTATTATCAATTTATCCCCATATCGACTATCACACTAAGGTAGGAAACCTCGGTGCTCTCACCCTAGGTGCAATAGATTTTAAAATCCCATATCATTTAGCATTTTGAAAGTGAAGTCTTTAACAAATTAATGCATTTAAGAACACTCAAAATTATAACAAGATTAATACAAAATATATGCACATAATCATACACATAATGGATTCATAATATATTACTTCATATTAGACATAATCCCCATAAAATGATTATCTTTCTTCTTACAATTCATTTCTATTATTTCATTAACACTAATAGTTTAACAACATTAATTATCTCTTTCACACATCTATCTGTCATCCCCAAACACACACATATGTCATGCATTCTAAAACAATTGTCAAAGGGTATTTATCCTAGTGGGTAATTTCCATTCACTAGTTTGAACAAGATTATAAATATCCTTGAGTTCCAAAAATAACTCCTAACTATTACAATAGGGCAACATTTATGCCAATTGTATTCATTTTCTCATTCCTTGATCTACACAAAATATTGATCACTTATGAATTATTGATATTAAGATTTACATTCTTTCTTCACCTATCTTTAATACTTGTATTTTTATCACATGGTTTTTTTTTGCGCATTTCTTGCTTTTCTCTTACATGCAAGTTTCATATTAGTCTCTTTTCTATTCTTAGTTCTTATATTTCTAGAACTTCGAACTTTTTATTCAAAAGAAATTTCTTCCTTATTTCTCTACTTTTTCCACCTAGATCACACCTAAAAATATATTTCCACTTTATTTTGGTTTTCCCCAAACTTTTCATGTTTTTTTACCTATTTTTTTGGGTGAAGGTTTTCTTATTTTCTGAATTTATTGTGTGCAAATCTTCTAAAATTCTCACATGCATCCAACGGATATAAAGAATAAATAATGAATCATTGATTCCCAATGTGGAACTTAACCAATGAAATAATATAATAATTTGTGGGCCCAAAATCACCCAACACTAGCTCTTCATGCACCTCAAGTAACACTTTTGTAGCCTCATTAAATAACTTTAGGACTTCTTTCTTAAGTAAGTCTTCATGCACCTTCCATTCATCCAAGGCATTTTAAAAGAGGGGTCACAATTGATCAATCTTCCCAATGAGTTCGATAAAATATGTGCCACCTTTTTTTTTTGTCAAGTGCTTCAAATTCCATCTCTTAGAGATTTTCATCAGCTTGGGTGGTCACATTTTCTAACTTAGCCTCCTCCTTGGAAGTTAACTTTCTTAACTCACCCAAGAATCGCTCTATATTTCCCCTTTTATGCTAGCCTCTTCCCCTAGCCTTTCAATTTTTCTAGAATTTGATCAAGAGTGGCTTATCAATATCATCACTCTCCATCTATGATTCTTGTGATGATTGTTTACAAATGTGACCTTTTCTCTATTATTATTTTCCAAATTCATGTATGTATGCATGTTTTTAGTTCAAGTGACTCTTACCTTGTCTCTTTTACTCTTTCCCTCTGCTCTCTCTTTTCATTTATTTCCATTTTCTTGATCAAAAAAATTAAAAATTATTATCCAAATCCTCTATACCTATTCCTTGGGTTATGGGGTTATATTTTATAATTTTAGGTTGATTGAGGATTATCCTATTAGCTAAACATTTTTCCATATTTTCTAAACATGTATATTTTTCTTATAGGGTTTTTACTCGTTGGTTAAGTCTCCCAATTTATTCTTTGTTTCCGTGAGATCCTTGGTCATCTTGGCCACTCTTATTATTTGTATGAGCCTATCCATGCTATTATTGATATTTTTTTACCACTTCACTAGTTATTTTTAACAACAATTCCCTTCATTTTGTTTGTGACATATGGTACATTTCCATAAGTGTTATTTTCTCTTCATCCATAGTTTTAATGGAAATATTTTTAGGATAGTGATTGGGAACTCAAAAATGAGTTCTTATTTGTATTCATTTAGGAAAAAGGATAGTTCTTTTTCTATTGAACATACCCAATTGATTCCTATAGACTACTCGACACGAACAAGTTGTGTTATGACCTTCATTTCTAAACTATGGAGTGAAGGAAATTCAGAGGTTTCTTCTCATAAGGCCTTAACATGTCCTCATTTTCATCATCCTCCTATTCTTGGACACTCTTTCCCTTACATTGGAATCATTTCTCATCCTCTTTATCTTCTTTAAAAAAAAAATCTTCTCTTCCTTGTGTCCCCGCTCTTCTTCCTCATCCTTTCATTCTCCTCCTTAAAATCTCCTTGATTCTCAACATTTTGAACATAAGATGTGTATTTAAGGATGGAGTGGTCCTTATGACATAATTTACAGGATTGTTTCCTTTCTCTTTCTCATCTTCCACACGTGAGGGGTGTTGGTACCCAAATTTATCCTCCTTCAAATTATAAGTAGCATCATAGGTTTATCAGGAAGATTAGAGATAGATAGATCATGATGAGTCATTTTGTAGCCATGGATGGGATCTAACGGCCCTTAACACTCGGGATTTGAAAAGGAGTGGGTAGCACCTTAAGAGGATTTGATCTATCCTCACTATTTTAGGTTGTGCCTTTCAACCAAGGTAAGAGAACCCTTTTGTAGCCTGTTGTTTATGGAGGAGATGGAGATATCCTTCCTGATGAAGTTGTTTATGGAGACCTTGGAGAGAATATGATCAATGAAACAAAATCTAACTCTCATGAGTTGTCACTCTAGATAGTGGAGATATTCTCTAGGCAAGGTTTAGGCTACTAAAGACATTTGGAATCTTGATTGTTTCTACATGTTTTGGTAGTAAAAATTATGCATTTGTATACACACATGACAAATAAGGGTAGTATGGGTATGATTAATTTTTTTGAATGAATTTTTGTGGGAGGTGAAGTAGGATAAAGTTGATTATACCAAATCTTTGAGAGATTTTACAAAAATGGAAAGCTCAAACAACAGAATGTTTTCAGAGTAGTTAGGGTGTTCCTTTAACCAGAATATGTGCTTTAATGGAGGCCTAGATTAACACTTTTTCATACTATCTATGATACTCTAACACGAAGGCTTGAGTTGGAAAGACCCAACAAAGTATCAAGATCGGAGCCAAATCACACCTGAGGTACACCCAAAGGCTTACAAACAATCTCTGTCAAACAGATGAAAGAAAAGTGATTTTAAATACTTTATTTCACTCATAGATGAAGGATCTTCTCGAGGAATGAAATTATAAATGCCATCGGACTGGTATCACAAGATTGAGACCTGTGTGATTGGAATATATTTTAATACAAGATTGCAACAGGAACAAGAAAAACTACTTGCAGACATTCAGGAATGAAGCAAACACAAATTTGTTCAAGATCAACATATAATAACTTGAGTTTGATTAAATTTATCAACAGGGAAATTTTCTAGAACAATCTCAGAGCTTGTCAATGGTTGTACACTTGCAACCACCTTGACATGATCAAACTTAATACAAAAGAGATATACAGGTTTCTCAGACGGCTTCTCAAAAGACAGGCTTTGTCAAATTTTCCTCTTGGGAATTTTCTTTGACCTCTAACACTCCAACCTCCAACCCTTTGCATGAAAAATTTGTGTCATTTATAACATTTACAATAAAGACCCTTCTTCCCCAAAAGACAAACATTTAATGTTCTAGTGCTTGCCATGATCTCGATCGTGATTCTTAGAATCGAGATCTCGTAAAATTGTCAAGTGCTAATGGAGAAAATATCTTCAAAAATATCAGCATTCAACTCCATGTGGTAGAACACTCCTTCAACTTGCCAACCACTTCCACCCCTAATATTTCAAATCTAGCTCTTTGCATGCTCGAGAGAAGAAAAATTGAAAATCAAATCGACCCTGATAGCCAGATCATTTTAATGGCAAAAGATGTCTCTAGATCTCTCGCACTAAATTTAGATATAAAATTAATTCCACTCTCTATTTAGCATACAGAAATACCAAGAAATCATGAAGACTTACACTTCTAGGCGTGTTTCACTAAAAATGGGAGGAAAATAAGATTTCAGACTCACAGTTTCCATTGATCTTTGCTTTGAATTTGGGTCGTCCACGTGGAAGATTCAACTTTAAAACAGGCCTAGGGCTTTCTTTGACTTTTTACAACCTTTTGGAAAAATGGAAAAAAATTCCATTTTGCTCCGCACTTCTACCCTTGGGAAATGAGCCTAACACGTGTCCTAGGGTGGGTTCCAGTGGAACCGTAGCCAAATTCTACCATTTTAACTCCTTTAGAAAAGGGAAAACTTTCTAAGTTTTCCCGTAGCCCCGCCTTAAAAATGGGCTTGACACATATCCTAATGTGGGTCCCAACGGAACCACGCTTCCTTTTTCATTTTTAAATTTTTTTTCTTCCAAGGAAATTTTTCTAAATTTCCCCGAGAGTAAATTTCCCGAGATTCCGCACCTCCGCCATTGACTAGAGCAAGCTTTGAATTTTCCCTTATCGACTTGTGGGCCATTTTGAGATTTTAATCCTTTTGATGTCAAGAGGTAAAAAATCCAATTTTCCTCCGATGGTCTCGCTTCCCTACCTCTTTGACTTTTCAAACTTCCACATGTCACAATGGCACATCTTGAGATGATCCCCAAAAGTTGAGACCTTGAATGAGCGTGGGCTCGCCACGTGTCATTACGACACTCCTTCAAAAACCTTAAGGCTTTAAAAGTGATTTGGTGGGGGTACGCTTCCACTTTAGAATTTTAATCCTTATTTGCAAAGGGAAAAACATCGAACTTACCTCCAAAGGCCCACATCTTCACCATTAACTTTGCCACGTGTCCTCCTGCGGGGTCAAAGTGAGACTTTTTCCTTGCCTCTTAAATTTGCTCTAACTTTGGCGGGGCTATGGGGCGGGTTCAATATTTTTATGAAAGTAGCCAAAAAGAACACATTCAGAAATAGACCCATCATGCCCCAACCAATCGGAAGAAGCCATGCAAGCACCAAAAGAACCAATCGAGAATGAGCGAGCCGCATGAAAAATATTTGCCTTTTCACCAAAAAAGCAAAAAGTGATAAGTTAAAGCATTTTCCCACCGTCCCCGACCAAACAAAATAAGACACATGAACGCCAAATGTTGAGGACTAAATTTGAGAGGAAAAAGACACCCGTCAGACCATCAAAATACAAAAAATCACTATTCACGCCCAAAACCTGATTTTTCGCTAAGGATGAAAATTCTTTTGAATACAAAACAAGTGAGTCATGATTCCAATCATCTTTTAGACCATGGATTTGGATTTTTAAAGGAATACAAATACAGATTAACCATTTTCGAGCTTCCATGGTTGGGAAAAATAGGAAAAATGGCAAGGCCCGTAGATTTTGAAGAAATTGGGGCAAAAACAGGGTAGACTCACGAGAATTTTTCAAGGAGGGACATGGAAATGGATTTTACAAATAACTCGAAGTATCTCAAGTGGAAATAAAAGCTTTCAAAAATGCACATCGAGAGACAGAGAATTTCACAATACGCAGATCAGAGGAAAATAATGGCAAATGGGGCAAGACAGATCTAAGCACCAATAAGGGGCGTGTTGTAGGGGTGGGTACTCTTAGAGGATTTGTTTGTATGGTTATACCCAAACCTATTTATTCACCTTCCTTAGATGTAATTGCTTCTACCCAACTCACCTTTGTACCTATATTCATGTGGGTTGGCACATTGAATTCTTCTATCCCCAGTCCTTTACTACCAAAAATAATTTTCCCATTTTTGAATCACTTTCCCTAGTTACATGAGTTACTCCTTAGTCCAAACCTAGTGTGGAAGTTCCTATTGTATCAAACCTTTGTTTCTTCTTCTTCAAGGTCTCAAGTTCTTTTTATTATTCTTATTTAGGGTCTACCTATATAGTTGGATGGAATCTCATATTATTTATCTTAAACCTAGATAGTTGGCACATTTCTTCATCTAGATCTTCCTCCACCTATGTGCCAGATTTTTGTCTTTTTATTCAATTGTAAGTAGTATAACAACCAATGGACTTGGATTCCTACCACTATTTTCTATAACCTAGCTCATGGAATGTATGTTAGATTCACACTTTTCTACATATGCACCGTTACACGTGTATGCCATGTGAAAAGTATTTATATCCACATCAATTTTTAGTATGTCAATTCTTATATTATTCACATTCTCAATATGATTAATAGATTTCACAAAGCAATTTGTGGTGAAAGAAAAAGGATATTTTTCACAAGGGAAAATTTGTCCACTAATCATCTAAAACTACTCCAAGTAGTAGTA
Organism: Taxus wallichiana var. yunnanensis; assembly: GCA_018340775.1. Taxonomy (NCBI): domain Eukaryota; kingdom Viridiplantae; phylum Streptophyta; class Pinopsida; order Cupressales; family Taxaceae; genus Taxus; species Taxus wallichiana. The sequence continues at coordinate 636,546,662 of CM031244.1, forward strand.
TTGTATTATAGAAAACTCTTCTTCCCCCTCTACTTACTTAGGTAGTTGATATGTTATCATTCAATCCTCCTATAAGACATTCTATAGGTGCTTAGCTTCTTGTTGAGCCTTGTCTTATATGCATTGTTGAGGGTGTAAGGTACAAAAATTCCTTTCTTGTTTCATGGGTGAATTTTTTTCCATGAAGTATAACCAATTAGAATTTCACTACCCTTTGGGATACTTATTTCATTGAAAACCAAGAGTAGAACTATACCACCCCATGCTGAACTTGACCCCAACCTTATGATGTGCAATTTTAGTATCTTGCATGATTCCCTCAAAGAATAAATTAAAACAAGTTATATCATGTTCTATGTGTAATTTTATGCATGATGTAAAAGAACCTCTTATTAATCTCTTTCTATATTTTTGTGATAGCTAGTTTTGCTATCGAAGGCATTCCATGACTCTTATAGCTCGGTTTTTCACCTTTGAAATAATAAATGTGCACCCACCTTTATTGTATTTTAAGATATTTATAACCTCATCAATCATCTTATCTTTGCACAAATATTATGACGAGTATTCTCCAACATTGATCATCCCAGGTTGCTTTGTTGATCGGTGATTGGGTAATTCTCATGCATTGTCCAAAAATAGAAGAAACTTTCATAGACACATGATATTAAATAATAAAATAGATTCATCATTTTATTACAAAGTAAGGTAGCTCATAGCGATGAAGCACCCAAACATTCTCAAGTGTTTGCTTCATGTTTTCATCATTAAAGATGCTTCCTTCTTTGGTTTTCTTATTTGCTACACACACAAAATTTTTAGTCATCATATATTCCAACCCAAACATGTGATGATTGAAAACATAAATCTTGCATGCACCAATCGTTATCCATATTTTACCCCGAGCAAAATATTGGATCAGCCACGACCCCGCATGGCAAGAATCAGAGAAAACATGTTTAAATATTGAAAATTGGTCACGTAGGACTCAACCATAGAGTGGTGGAATCCGAGAGAGACTAAAGGACTCTGTGCAAAATAAATGACTCTATTGGGCCATTTCCATGTCTTAAATATGTTCTTCAAGTTACAGTAGACTCAACTATGAAATAACAGGTAAGACAAGAAAGGGTGATGTCGTAGAGGAACCCAGAACAAGAAGGGGAATAAATGACAAAGATCTAAAGCCCTCGGGCTTGAAAAAGTTCAGGAAAATGTCCAAAAAGTACTAAGTATGGAGGAGGCAGTGGAAGAGACCACGTGTCCTAACGACACTTCTCCAAAGGTAAAGCCCAAGGTGGAGACTCAAACTTGCGTCGGGATTCCATGCGTCCAAAGCCCTAAAGAAGTTATAGGGTGTTGAAAAGTCTTCAACTAAAAAGAAGGTGCTAGGTGTCAGCTCAACACAAATCCAGAAAGGAAGGCCAAGGTAGACACTCAAACTTGTGCTATCCCTCCATGTAGAAAATGGTCAAACAGAGTCAAAAGGTGGATAGGGTGGGCTTCAAAATTGGCTAAGTATAAATGTGTAAGCGGAGAATGCCAAGTGTCAGTGTGGCGCATCTCCAAGAGTTGGTCCCAAGGTGGAGACCTAAATGAGTGCAAGCTCGCCACGTAGCCCAAAGTCTAAAAATTAAGGTGGACTGTTGAAAAGTCCACGGATCAATGGGCGATAAGTGTCAACTCGACACTCCTTCAAAGGAAAATTTTGGGACAGGATTTCAAGTGAGCGTGGTGCCTCCATGTGTTATTCCAAAAGGGGTAGAGTCGGTTGAATAGTTAATGTATGGACCAGGATGGTAGAGGCTTCCAAGTGTCTTAATGGCACTGATTCAAGAGTTTAATAGAGAAAAGGTTCCCGGACTAGCACCAAATTTCCATGTGTCCCAAGGAAGGCGGGCCATTGGGGGAAAGTTTGTTTTTGCCCCTTTTTTTCTAAAGGGGTACAAGCTACAAATTGGCCCATATCTCCGCCTAAGGAAAAGTTAGCGTTTGAACCCGAGTCAAAACTAAAGCGGGAGTCAAAGGAAAAGGTGATAATTTGCCTTTTGTCAAAAGGCACAAAGATAAATATGGAAGTGCATCCCCAATCCAACCAAAGGGTGCCATGTGTCCAGCCAGAGCTTTGGGACTGTGGGAGTTTTGGGAATTTTGTGTTTTTGTGCAAAAGAAAAAAAGATAAATTGAAAACCCTTAAACCTGATTTACTGCTCTAGTCTAGTTGCCACGTGTCCCATATTAAAAGAGGGACTCATTTTTCAAATTTTTTTCTTGCCCATTTGTATGGATTTGATACAAAATTCAAAGGGGCATATATTTCGACTCAAGGCTCAAAATATTATGAATCTTACACCGTTGGAAATGTCTTAACATCCTTTATGCCATGGAAAAATAAAAAATCATTTTTTTTGGCCTTTGTAGGTGAAAAATGGAGAAAAAATCTTTGGGAATTTAATGCAGGATCTTCTTGCTCTTCAACTACCATATTTGATTCGATTCGATCCGTTGGGGAACCAGAAGCGACATATTGTGGGTATATTTGTAGAAGGCATTGATATTCATTAGTTAAACTTTCAAAGTGGGATTCGATGTGTATCTCATGATGGTTGGAGCAGGATTCAATTTTTTCCCTCTTCTCTCTTATTCTTTCTATATATTGTAACACTTCTCATTTTGGAAAAGGAGAGACATTCTGGGCATAGAGAAACTCTGTCAAATTTATTTCTTGATGCCATTTTTGAGTAGTGAACCTTCTCCCACATCTAGAAAATGTATTTGTGCCTCTATTATAGAAATTTAATGGTCTCAATGTACCTCCTAGAGAAATAAAAATGTGTTTTTGTGGTGTTCTTCAACCCTCTGCATCGTTTTGTTGTTTGTCGTGCCTCTCCCTTTTAGATTTGTTTTTCTATGCATGTATTTCACATTTGCAGGTGTAGGATGTTGTGTTTCATGGAGTTTAATGGAAAATTTGAAGATTTTGGCCGTGTTACTTTTGTCTGACCTCCCTCGTCTCCATTTTTTCTGTTTCTTTCTCCCTCAAGAAATATATTGATTCCTTTGTTGGTGTATCACCACTTTAGTGTAGGCTCTATTTTTCCCTCTTTCTCTCTCCTTGGTTCCTTGGAATGGTTATATTAGGTTAGATTTATTTTTCCTGCACTGGATTAGCTCATGGTAGGTAGCTTAGGAAGAGGAACCAACCTTCTTTAGAGAGCTTTCCCACTTTTGCAAGGTCCCACACCTTGGGGAAAGTTCAATGTTATGCAATCACACCAGATGATTCTACGTTAGAAAAGTAGAATTTTAGAACTCATTTGGGGGTTACGAGATTTTGCACTAACAGTTTTGGCATGCCTGATGGGACCGAGAGGTCTTCACTTTATTTTATCATGTTGATGTGTTCTTGGTGGGATTCAGCCTTTTGAGGCACATACAAGCACATTTGGTGACTCCATCTAGTAAAAACCCATTCTCTAAGTTACAGACCTTTTCCATCCATTTCCACTCATTTTTATTTATTTTCCTCTTCCATCTCTTCCATTTTATCCCATTCCATGAGGTTGTACACTTATGACTTCATTTCCTTCATAAAACTCATATTTATAGAAATATAGTCCACATCCAATGTATTTCCCAACTCCTCTAGATCAGCATTATAATCGATCCAGGACCATATGCTTACCCATATGAGCAGTGTCAAAACTAGTTTGACTATGAATCTTATCAAGGACAAGGGGATGCATACGATGGCAATAGTTATGAAGAGGATGCTGGTCTACTAGAGAAGATTAAAAAAATGGATGTTTTCATTGTTCGATGAGGGGGCATAGCAAAAATGAAGGCATTCAAGATTGGTTGTAGGGCACCTTGTCCATGGGAAAGCCCTTTTCCAAGACATTACAGCCCTCAAGAAAAGTTGTACTTCATGATTGGAATGATGCCTCAACTTACACAAAGTGGATTAAGGACATTGAAGCTTATGAGCAAAGTGTTAGAAAACATTGTCAATGGGTAAGTCAATCACCAACTCCATGTCTTTCATTGTCCCTTCCTCAATCTTTATCATTTCAAGAAAGGCAAGAGTCAAGCCCCTCACTTGCTGCCCCAAGTGTTGATTTATTTTCTCCATCTCATCTCATTTCTTCTGTCCTTTTCCCTTCTAAACAGTCATCCCTTCCAAACATACAAGAAGTTTCACCTCCCTTCCCACCACAAAAAATTGTAAATATGGTTGAACCCCAGCCTGCCACTCCTCTTACTTTCCCAAGCCCATGTCAGGAAGAGACTCAAGAATTCAGTCAAAGAGAACAACAAGAAAAGGAGCCCAACAGAAAAGAAATGACAAACAATCTAAAGAGTTGGGTTGCCAAATTTGGGTTTACAAATATCCCCTTGATGGTCAAGCCAATAGAGTAGGTCAAGATTGAATAACTAGTGGTGGTTGAGGCTAAGTTTTTAGTAGAAGAAGAGCAAGAAGAAGAGGAAGAACAATCAATCCCAAGACCCATCTAAGAGGAGAAAATGGGAGATATCACATCGGTGTTGAAATCACTCAATGAAGAAGGCATCATTGAAGATTTTTTGATTTCATTTCAAGGGAATGATTTGATTAATGAACCCATGATGGACGAGGACCATACAATTTCAGAGGCTCTAAGTGTGGAGCAGGCTATAGGGGAAACTTCAGTTCTTCCTCCCACTTCATACCCTTCAAGATCTAATGTTGAAGAAGACTTTGATCTTTAAAACTTCATGTTTGAGGAAGAGAGAAACCATGGTGATCAATTTGTAGATGAAGAGGACACCATGAAGGAGGTAGAGCACTTGCAACAAGACAACAAGGAGGCAAAGTATCTCAGGACTTGAGAGATTGCTTTGATGAAAAGGATCCCATGGAGATTACATCATTTTCTCCTCCATCCATCTTCCACGCACATGAACCTACTGCCATGAAGGAGAATATTCAAGTGCAAAATCCTGCACTCCATAATGGCCCTCTGGAACCAAGGTTGGAAGATCTTGATCTTCCATGTTCTTCAAAAGAGGAGGAAGGAAAAGGGAGGAGGATGTCATCATCTCTCTCACACCATTCATCCAAGAAGGTCCACAAGAAAACTCCATTCTTGGAGTTGAAACTCAAAACAAGGGGCACATTCAAAGGATCAGACCATGCCCAATCAGGTACTTGGCTTCATTGGAGCCAAAGGAGAAGCCAAAACTAGTCATGCCTACTTCAAGGCATGAGGATGAATACCAAAGCACCAAGGGTCATCATCAATACCTCCAGGAGTTGAATGTAAGTCAACTTGAGGAGGTATTTTCCATTAATGTTGATACCTTGATGATTTGGGTGGAGGACTCAGCTTATTGTTAGTTTTTCACTCATACAAGCAGCTATATTTAGTGTCAAATCATTTGCATGGCTGCCCCTCTTGAGAAAGGGAAGCTACTTCTCCCTTCCTGTAGCAGGATTTGTTTAGCATTCTTTCTCTCTGGTTAGTGTAGGAGTAGGAGTAGACTTTGTTTCCAACAGAATAAGTGCTTATGCACACTCTGCATGTCTCATTTGAGGCATGTATGATTTGGTCTCTATATATAAGTTTTGTTTGCATTGCTCCAAAGGTGTATAAAGCCAGGCTCTTCAGTATTCATAGAAGGGAAACTCATAGTTACACCTGTAATAGTTACCATATTCAAAGAAAAAAATTCAGAGCAACTAAATTCATTTCAAAACAGTCTATTTTAGGGATGGATGAAATCCCCAAAGTTAAAAAAATTTCTACTCTTAGAAATTCCATTTCTAAGATTTCCTTATTAAAATTGAGAGTGTAGACTCAGGGTCAGACAAAACATAGAAAAGGCCTACAGTCAGGCTCGTAGTGGCTCAAGGATCAGATCTTCAAAATTTTAGTTTAGTTTCGTCTTGATCAAGCAGACTCCATGCCCAATGGATACTTCAAGGCCACTGGTCTCTTCATCTAGCAAATGTCCCCATGAGTCACTAAATTGTTATCCATATTTCACCCCTCAGGAAAAATATTGGATCAACCACGACCCCGCATGGAAAGAATCATAGAAAACATGTTTAAATCTTGCAAATTGGTCACGAAGGACTCAACCATGGAGTGGTGTAAGCTGAGAGAGACTAAATGACCTTGTGCAAAAGAAATGACTCACAAATGTTTCCATGTCTTAAATCCATTCTTTAAGTTACAGGTACACTTAACTATGAAATAACAGGGTCAAACAAGAAAGGGTGATGCAAAGAGAGGAACCGAAACAAGAATGGGAAGAAATGGTGAATATCTCCGAAGCCCTTGGGATCAAACAGTTCAGGAAAAGGTCCAAAAATGACTAAGTATAGAGGAGGCAATGAAAGAGACCACTTGTCCTAACGGTGCTTCTCCAAAGGTAAAGCCTAAGGTAGAGATTCAAACTTGCGTCGGGCTTCCATACATCCAAAGCCCCAAAGAAGTTGCGGGGTGTTAAAAGTATTCAACTAAAAATAAGGTGCCGGGTGTTGGCTTGGCACAAATCTGGAAAGGAAGCCCAAGGGGGAGACTCAAACTTGTGTCAGGCCATCACGTAGCAAATGGTCAAACAGAGTCAAAAGGAATATAGGGCAGGCTTCAAAATTGGCTAAGTATAGATGTGTAAGGGGAGAATGCTAAGTGTTAGTGTGGTACATCTCTAAGAGTTGGTACTAAGGTGGAGACCCAAATGAGTGCGAGCTCGCCATGCAACCCAAACTCTAAAAGTAAGAGGGACCATTGAAAAGTCCATAGATCAGCGGAGGCTGACAAGTATCAATTCAAAGCTCCTCCAAAGGAAAATTTTGGGCCGAGTTTTCAAGCAAGTGTGGTGCCTCCACATGTTATTCCAAAAGGGGCGAGTTAGCTAATGAGTCAATGCATGGACCAAGGCTAGCGAGAGGCTACCAAGTGTCTTAATGGCACTGATTCAAGGGTTAAATAGAGAAAAAGTTCCCATACTAGCACCAGACTATTACGTGTCCCAAGGAAGGAAGGCTGTTAGGGGGAAATTTGGTTTTTTGCCCTTGTTTTTCTAAAGGGGTAAAAGATGCAAAATGGCCCACAACTCCACCTAAGGAAAAAGTTAGCATTTGAACCCGAGTCAAAACCAAAGCGAGGAGTCGGAGGAAAAGGTGAAAATTTGCCTTTTGTCAAAAGGCACAAAGATAAATATGGAAGTGCATCCCCCAACCAACCAAAGGGTGCCACATGTCTAGCCGAGCTTCGAGGATGCCGGAGTTTTGGGAATTTTGTGTTTTTGTGTAAAAGAATAAAAGATAAATTACTGACCCTTAAACTTGATTTCTGCTCTATCTCGACTACCACGTGTCCCATATCAAAAGAGGGACTCCTTTTTCAAATTATTTTCCCGCCCATTTGTACGGATTCAATACAAAATTAGAAGGGGCATATCTTTCAACTCAAGGCTCGAAATATTACAAATCTTACACCATTGGAAACGTCTCAACATCCGTTACGCCATGGAAAAATAAAAATATTTTTTCGGGCCTTGGTAGGTGAAAAATGGAGAAAACATCTTCGGGACTTTAATGCAGGGTCTTCTTTCTCTTCAACTACTAGATCTGATTCAATTTGATCCGTTGGGGAATCGAAGTGACATATTGTGGGCAGATTTGTAGAAGGCATTGATATTCAGTGGTTGAACTTTCAAAGTGGGATTTGATGCGTATCTCATGGTGGTTGGAGTAGGATTTGATTTTTCCCTCTTCTCTCTCTCTTATTCTTTCTATATATTGTAACACTTCTCATTTTGGAAAAGGAAAGACATTCTAGGCATAGAGAAACTCTGTCAAATTTGTTTCTCGATGCCATTTTTGAGCAGTGAACCTTCTCCCACATCTAGAAAATGTATTTGTGCCTCTATTCTAGAAATGTAATGGTCTCAGGTACCTCTTAAAGCAATAAAAACGTGTTTTTGTGGTGTTCTTCGACCCTCTGCATCATTTTGTTGTTTTTTCATGCCTCTCCCTTTAAGATTTGTTTTTCTCGTGCATGTATTTCACATTGGCAGTGCGGGATGTTGTGTTTCATGGAGTTTAATGGAAAATTTGAAGATCTCGGGCAGCATGTTACTTCGTCTAACCTCCCTCGTCTCCATTTTTTCTGTTTCTTCCTCCCTCAATA